>CM060918.1:719986551-720466551 GCA_030737875.1 Allium sativum | reverse complement strand
GGCAGTAAACAACTGTTAAAATATGAATACGTTTACCAACATTCGATTCTAGTTTAAAATAATAACGATAAGTCAACTACTTTATAGTTTTATATGGTTTCAATGCATGCATGTGGAAATCTTGGTTCTCAAAATTTCAACGGATGCACGTCAAAATTTGATTGTACTACTTATTTTAAGTTATCAATTCAAATATGGAGATGACGACACAACATCATCTGGACCCAAGAAAGCGTGGTCCCATTAATAAAACCATCGATCTGATTGATACCCGCATATATTGTATAATGTATGTACATTGGGCTGGGCTGAAGCCCATCATCTATTTGTTTTAACAAACGTTGGCAACATTATATATAGGCCAACGCAATGTACAATGTAACCATCCATTCAGTTTTATCAATACAATTTCATTCTCAAATCTGATTTCCAATATGGTATCAGAGCGACAAAGCCTTGCGGCATAACAAAAGGATCAGATTCAGAAATTTGCAAGTCAAAATTCAATAAAACTGAAAGAAAATCATCAAAACAGAAAGAAAGTGAGTCTCCTCAGTCATATTTCATCATTGGAGATCAGAACTGCCTCGCCAAGAGGTAGAATTAGAGTGATTTCATCATCTTCCACGTTCTTGGCTGCAGTTTCAGCCATCAGACTTTGCAGTCCTCCTCTGGCACGAGACTGGTTGCAGAGATCATCATTTCTGACGATCTTGCCATCCAAGTTGCTCGTTTTTTCTGAAACTATTGCCCTCATTTACCCTTGCATTGGTTGCAAAATCACTTAACAGTGATTCTACCGTCCAAGTATCATCATCTATCATCCAAGAAAGCTTTTCTTGAACCCCCACATGGCTGGATCATCAGGTCAGGCACTCAGTTCAGCCAATTCAGGCACCACTCCACCAACAATTCCTCCATCACCAAGCTTCCAGTTGATAAAGCCCAAAACCCACATAATTACCATCCCTTTAGACGAGGATAATTACATGCTTTGGAAGTTTCAAGTGGAAGCGGCATTGAAGGGATATGGACTTCTTGATTTCATCAAGGGAACAGTGCAAATTCCACCTGTTATGATTCATGACAAAGATGGTAATCTTATTAGTAACCAAGAATACTTAAACTTTCAAAAGCAAGACAATCTGCTTGTATCATGGCTAATTTCATCAATAAGTGCCAACATATTACCACGCATAATTGGATGCAATACATCATATGCTATATGGACTACAGTTGAGCAAACTTTCAGTGCTCAATCTGCAGCCAGATCTATGCTATACAGAAGACAGTTACAATGTATAAGAAAAGACGAGATGTCCATGAATGAATACTTGACTAAAGTAAAGACTCTGTGTGACAAACTGAACTCAACTGGACACATGATCAGTGAGAGTGAACAAGTTCTTTACATTACTGGGGGATTGGATGAGGAGTATGAGTCTATAGTTACGTTCATTGCTTCTCAAAAGACTGTACCTGATCTGCAATACGTATATTCATCACTTCTTGCACATGAAGGAAGAGTTGAACAGAAGAAATTATCTCAATCAGAATTCTCTGTCAACTATGCCTCCACAGCCAGAAATAAAGGTCAGCAAAAGGGAATTGCTGGTCAAAACAACAAGCAAGAAAATCAGTTTTACAGAGGAGGCACCAATCAAAGAGGAAGAGGTAGAGGAGGCAGATTCAATAATAACAGTAGACCAAAATGCCAAATATGTGAGAAATTTGGGCATACAGCAAACAAATGCTATTTCAGATTTAACACAGAGTATAATGTCAATCAACAAAATCAGAGAGGACCTAATGTCAATGTGACTCAAATGGGACAGCAAAGAACAAATGCTGAAGGTTCAAGAATGCAGACACAAGGAACAAATAATGATGATTCTGGGAAATCAGATGAAATAAACCTTGATGATTGGTATCCAGACTCAGGAGCAACTAATCATGTTACAAATAGCCTACAGAACCTGAATCTGGGGAATAAAAGCTATTCAGGTATGTGTTCAGTTTCTTTAGGAAATGGTGAAACTATTAGTATATCACACATTGGTTGTGGATCCATAAGTGGAAAGAGGGAACTCTATTTAAATAATTTACTTAGGGTCCCCAAGATTAAGAAAAACTTGATTAGTGTGTCACAATTTGCTAATGACAACCAGGTGTACTTTGAGTTTCACCCAAATTACTGCCTTGTTAGGGATTTACTGAGTAAAAACATATTACTACAGGGTAGTTTGGATAAAGGGCTGTACAAGTTCAAGAATATGAAGTGCAGACATGCCAGCGACAATGGAAATCATTGCTATAATGTTGAATCTATTACTGATAATCATGTTAGATCTGTTGATAATCATGTTGAAACTATTACTGATGACAAGAATATGTACAAAACTTTTAATGAATGGCATTGCAAATTAGGACATCCCAATATTAAAATTATGAAGCATATTCTGAATAAAAATAAAATCAAATGCAATGATATACCTGATCATTATATGTGTAAACACTGCCAAATTGGCAAGAGTCATAGACTCCCATTCACTGAATCTGATACAAAGTACAGCAAGCCACTTGAACTTGTTGCTGCAGACTTATGGGGTCCCTCTCCAGTAACAACAAATCATGGATACAGGTATTATCTTTCATTTGTTGATGCATTCACTAGATATACTTGGATTTATCTACTTAAAAATAAATCAGATGCATGTAATGTGACAAAACAGTTTGTGACCTTAGTTGAAAATCAAACAAACTGCAATGTCAAAATCATGCAAACTGATGGAGGTGGTGAATTCAAGTCTTTAAAGAAATTCTTTGATAGTAAAGGCATACTGCATAGAATAACCTGCCCACATACTTCAGAACAGAATGGGCTAGTTGAGAGAAAACATAGGCACATAGTAGAGACTGGGCTTACATTGATATCACAATCCTCAATGCCTTTAAAATTTTGGCCAGAGGCCTTTGTGACAGCAGTGTATTTAATAAATAGGATGCCCACTAAAGTTTTAGAATATAAATGTCCATATGAAATGATGCACAATGTGAAACCTGATTATTCTGAATTGAAAACTTTTGGTTGCCTATGTTTTCCCCATCTTAGACCCTATAGCAAGCATAAAATAAGCTTAAGATCAAGCCCATGCACCTTTCTTGGTTACACAGAGAACCAAAAAGGGTACAAGTGCTTGGACAACAGTGGGAGGTTATACATTTCAAGACATGTTGTGTTTGATGAACATGTGTTTCCATTTGCAGAAAAGGGTATTAGAACTACCAAGAAAATTATTAGCACTGAGAGGTGTACATTAGCACCACCAGAATTGATACAAGACATGGTGAATAGCTATGAACAGCAGATGCATAATGAAGAAAAGGATAGGGAGAGTGTGCCCAGTACAAGATCCAGTTATAGTCCTGGTAATTCAATCATTGGTGAAGATGACAATGACCATAATATTGGTGAAAATGAAGCTACTGACACAGATTCAGGAGGTGGGAACAGCAACACTACAATAAACACTAGCAGTGATGATGAACCACATGATCAGAATAGACATCATATGATGACAAGAGCTAAGCATGGTATATTCAAGCCTAAAGTATACACTACAGCCATAGAAGACAGAGAACCAATGAACTATCATGAGGCTGTGAAATGTGATAAATGGAAATGTGCCATGGATGAAGAATTTGCTGCTCTAATGAAAAATGAGACATGGAGTTTAGTAACTGCACCAAAGCATAAAAATATCATAGGGTGTAAGTGGACCTACAGACTAAAAAGGGCAGCTGATGGTAGCATACAGAAATACAAGGCAAGACTAGTGGCCAAGGGATATACACAAGAATATGGGTTTGATTTTAAAGAGACTTTCTCCCCAGTGGTCAAACATACTACCATAAGAATAATTATCTGCATTGCATTGTATAATAAGTGGTGCATTAGACAACTGGATGTTTGCAACGCCTTTCTAAATGGAGAACTAAAGGAGGATGTATATATGGAGCAACCAGAGGGGTACAAGACAAATCATAGCATGAATTATGTATGTAAACTGAACAAGGCAATTTATGGACTGAGACAAGCATCTAGAGTATGGTATGATAAACTTAAAGACACATTCATGAGTCTGGGTTTCAATACAGCTAGATCAGACAACTCTCTGCATATTAAAAGAAAAGGAAAGGATGTCACATTCATACTTGTGTATGTTGACGACATTTTAATCACTGGAAGCAACCAAGCAGAAGTTGACAAGATAGTTCGATACTTAGATCAAACATTTTCTATCAAAGACTTGGGAAGTTTGAATTACTTCCTAGGAATTCAGGTTAGTCAAAACTCCAAGGATGAAATTATGCTGTCACAAAGCAAATATATCACAGAATTACTTGTTCGAGCCAAAATGGATAAAGCTAAACCAATGCCAACGCCCATGACAAGCAATCTAAAGCTATCTAAGCATGAAGGTGAAGCCATTCAGAATGTAAAAGAATACAGGAGTATAGTGGGTGCTTTGCAATACTTAACTGTTACAAGACCAGACATCAGTTATAGCGTGAATAAAGTGTGTCAATTTATGCAATCACCACTCGATAAACACTGGACAGCAGTGAAAAGGATCCTACGCTATCTAAGTGGAACAATTAATTATGGCATCAAGTTAAAGACCAGCAAAAACTTACATATACAAGCTTACAGTGATTCAGACTGGGCATCAGACCCAGATGATCGACGATCGACTTCAGGATATTGCGTGTTCATGGGATGCAACCCAATCTCTTGGTGCTCGAAGAAGCAATCAACAATTTCACGATCAAGCACCGAAGCAGAGTATCGATCACTGGCAAGCACCACAGCTGAAGTGATGTGGGTGAATTCGCTCCTCAAAGAACTAGGGTTTCTTCCTGATAAGAGACCAGTAGTGTGGTGTGATAATTTGAGCACAGTATCTCTTTCAGCCAACCCGATTCAACATTCTCGTACAAAACATATTGAAATCGATTTGTATTTTGTACGAGAACAAACCACCTCTGGAAAATTGGACGTGAATCATGTTCCTGCTCAATATCAAAGAGCAGATGCACTCACGAAGCCCCTATCATCGAGAAACTTCGTGAAATTTAGAGAGGAAATGAAAGTAGAAGAAGATGGCGGCGGAAGAACGAGAAGGGAAAACCCTAGATAAATTTGAGGGTGGGTAATAAAACCATCGATCTGATTGATACCCGCATATATTGTATAATGTATGTACATTGGGCTGGGCTGAAGCCCATCATCTATTTGTTTTAACAAACGTTGGCAACATTATATATAGGCCAACGCAATGTACAATGTAACCATCCATTCAGTTTTATCAATACAATTTCATTCTCAAATCTGATTTCCAATACCCATAAAACAAACACATCTGATCCGATTTCTGATAGATCCCACCAAAATCAAATGTTCATATTTGTTTGATTCATGAAACTACGTTTTTTTGGATTCAGATGTTCATGTCTGGAGATGGAAGCATGATCACACGGAAGTTCATAATCATTATTATCTCTAATTAAAATAAACAAACATTCATTCATAATCATTTATATAAATTGAGTTATTCTAGGGAGCTGGAAGCGGCTTTGTGCGGGAACACCAGAGCATGAGTTTGTTCACACCGCTCACTGAAATCAATGGCTGAAACACCGTTTACTGCAGTGTGAACAAACTTTCACACGGGAACACCATACACCGGTGGATTGACTTGCGGAATTCAAGGGACTTCTCGCAATTCACGTATCTCCCTCCACCGTCGCTGCCGCACGCGTCATTTTCGAAACTACAAGCATAAGCCATGTAAATTAGACTGTATGGACATTCTTTGCACGCTCTTATTTCAAGTTCGCAAACATTAATTATTAATCATTAAAACAATTTCTTTTTAAAAAACAACTAATTTGCAAGTCGTTAACCGCAAATTTTATTGTATTTCAAATACTATGCATTATAAATATGTAAAAATGAAAATTTCAAAATTGCATATGCTTTTGTGTGTAAAAATCAAAAATCATAAATGAAGCGTTTTGACTGCATACACAGATACAATTTTCTAAACTGCATGTGTACATGCACTTTTCTAAACCACATACTTTTATGTAGTTTTTTAAGTACACGCATATAGTTTAAAAAATGGTTTTTTGACTGCATTCTTATCCACAGTCAAAAATTGATATGTGTGTAGTTTGTTGGAGAGGAAAATAACATACATACATACATGCAGTTTTTTGACTGCATTTATGTACGCAGTAAAAAAAAACTGAATACACACATGTATTTTGACGGCATGTGCAAACGCTACGTCATAAACAACATAATGCAACGAATTTGTAAGGTGCTGGCAGCCAAAATGTCCCGATAGTTATACTATTTTGGTCTTACTGTAATGTTCTACTTTTGATGTTACCTTAACCATAAAAATGAATTGCTCTAGACAGTGGCGTAGGTAGGATGAAATGTTGGGGTAGGCAGGAGGTAGACACAAATAACAACTACCACCAAAACAAATACCATACAACTACAATGCTACACCAAATCCAGTTCTATCCAATATAAAACAGCAAGGCTAATACAATAATACACATGCAAAAGACAATACATAAGAGTAGTAAGCTTGACAAATATGTGAGGTACAGTGCTTCAGTTTGTTTTCTATCTATAATATCTGATCTTATTTCTCACGGATGATTTGTGAAATGTGAAGGTTGCTTTTCTTTTCATGTCATATCGTTTACCCAATGAATGGGTGAGGTATGCCGCAGTCTGTCTATTATTATTCGGAATTTTTTATTTTGGAAAATGTTGGGGTAGGCACGTGCCTACCCCATTTGTAATGGGGCTCCGCCCCTGGCTCTAGATAAACAAATGTAACATGATGCAACATTTTATACAATGTTGCTATAGTAGCCTTTCTATATCATACGTGGCAATCCGCATCAATACGATCCAATGGTCCACGTTACTGAACCACTTTATTCTGATTTTCCTTCATCTCCTAAGCTTCGCCCCAAAATTTCATTTTCCTTCTGGAAAATAATTCAGACTGTCTTCACTTAAAAAATAATACAGACGGCTTCCACTTTAATGACCGATTGAAAATTAGGGTTTGCCCTCTTCAACAGATCGCGACTTCAACTTCTTTAATTTGAGATGATCATCTGATTGCTTCGAATTACAGCTGCTCCTCTTGCCATCAATTTCTTGAATGCTACTGGTGCTCCGATAATCTTCTATCATGTTCTTGTTGAGATGAAATCGATCTCTGAAATTAGTATGTGATTTTGCCCTTTTTTTACTTTTGGTTATTATTTTGTTGTTCGATTTCAATCCCACTTTTGGCTGTGATGAATTTGTGTGTATTCATAGGGTTTTGAATCCCTAAATAATCTCCGATTTCAACATTAGATTTGGTTGCGATTTGTAGCTCTGATTTTATCGAGTCTGAAATATTCAAACTTTCTGGAATTTAATTTTGTGATGAATGACTCGACTGAAATTAAATTTTCTGGAATTAGATTTATAACTCCGATTTGGTTGTGAATAGGTCCTTTCATTTCGATGTTGTAACCTGATATGTGATTTCTGATATATGTTGTAACCTGATATGTTGGCCTTCGGTAGCGAGAAGATGGCTGTCAAAGGCAATTTCTCGAAAAAAAATGTTAGAGAAGTGAGAGGATAATTATGCCAAATTTGTGTTCTTGCGCCGTGGAGCTATGCTGCCAGAGATAGACCAAGATTCTTCATGCTAAAAGGCCTCGACTGAAACAAGCCATGAATCAGTAAATGGTGATTGTATTTTTGTAAATGCTTATATGGTTATTAGATTATTTGTCATTCACTTAGTCTGTTGTAATCCATACATCATGTTGTCCTCAAGAGACCAAAACTCATCTCAATATGCTATGCAGTCTAACAAAATTATAGTACTGTGGCATAATACAATTTATTATGCAGTTCAATGAACATACGATCTCAACACTTGTCTATCTTCTTGTTCAATTCTATTGGAGAGGTTTGATATATGTACAACATATTTTGCCTAAATTTAATCTCAATTTGTACTTCTTTAAGTAACGGTTGTGAACAGCAGACTTGTTACAGAAGTGGAAGTTCGAAACAAAAAAGGCCTTTTCAAACAAGGCTTGGTCCTCCGAAATTGGATGAATCGTGCGGTGCCCCGGACTATGGGCCACTGGTCGTGACAGTTATGATCGCCACCGGGACAGTGGGTCCCCGGATCCCCACCGGCGTTGCGTCCAGACCCGTTGACGGCTTGACACTCGGCTCGGCACTTGGCTCGCCTTTGGCTCGGCATATATTTGTCAGTGTTAGTGTCTGTATAAATTGAAACTGCATATGTAATGAGTGATGTAGTTAGGAATATCTGTATATGTGATTGACTACGTTATTAATAGTGAATTGTAAATGGTGGAGTTAGAAATATGTACTATTTCAAATGTTGAAACAAAATATTTATTTGAACAAAAATACTGTTTGAATATTTAATTCTGTGTAGTAGCATTTAATTCTCATTTTTGTTATTTTTTTTTTTAAATTAATATAAATATCTATAACAACATTTTTGGAATGTTGCTACAGATACCTAAGGATGTTGCTATAGACCTAAATAGGGGTCTATTGTAACAATATTTATTATGCTGTATATAGTCAAAATGTTGTCTTTGAAGTCTGCAGCAATGGTGAAAATTGCAGTACCCGAAAAATGTTGCTAAAGACCTATCCCAACATTTTTTGGGTTTGTGCCAACATTTTTTTTCCTGTTGTATTAGGTCGTTTATGACGTAGTGAAATACAAACAAAAAAGGCTATGTTTTACACTGTTTTTTGACTGTATTGGTGTATACAATCAAAAAACTGCGTATACAAATGTAGTTTTTTTCACTGCATTCATGTATGTAGTCAAGAAACTACATAAACACATACCATTTACAAAACTGCATACATACAGTTAAAATTTTGCGTGCGTGTATACAATTTTCAATTGTACAAAACTTATGCAGTTTCATCATTTAACAGTTAAGTGCGGTTCTTAACTATATTATTAAAATATAATTAAAAAGCACTATATAAAATTAAGCTTTTTTAAAAAAATAGCGAAAATGTACATATAGAAAAGTTTGTTAATTCACTCATGAAAACGTTTTTTCAATCAATTCAATATATGAAAATTATCACATTTTAAATATTGAAATCAATGTGTTGACAATATTAATAATTGTTGTTAGATGTTTGTTGGGTGTGACGTTGAAGAGGCAACGACCTAATTTATATAATTATTGAGCTTTGGACCCTCTTTATAATTCAATTATGAAATAGAGACTCAAGGATAATATTTAAGTTCAAATACAATGCTAGATATTTAAATAGCTAAATGGTTTTCAAATCCTTGATATGTTTGCTCAAATTGTTAAAAACGACATTTGAGATCTAATGATGCTATTCATCCTGTCCCATAAACACAGTTATGTCTTTTTTAAATCTTTTCAGTTTTTACGAGTATGATCTATACAAATGCTTCGCCAATGCTGAAACTTATTAAAATTTTCAGTTTATTAAAAATAGGAATGAGCTTCCTAATCTTCTATGGCGAATAGTTTTTTCGCCACACCTCCCCTTTTCAAATCCATCATCCTTTCTCTTCGTATCTACTCTCCGCTTCCTTCGAAATCATCTCTTATCTCTGTCTTAACCCCTATAATCCCTAGTTTTCATCATACTGACTTAGGAGCTCTACCGCCTACATGAACTCAGTGCTTCCTTTCGCTGAATCGGTTTTTAACCTTGATTTCCCCTGCTCTCCACTTCTTCATTTTATTTTGCTGATTTACCCCTAATTTGATTTCCCCTAGTGTCGCGTCCTCTATCATCCTACCAATTTTCCTGTCCCGGTCCCTTTTTCAAATAGTTTCCATCATGTCCTCCTTAACGTTGCTTCCCTCTGCATTGTAGCTTGTTGCTAGTGACTTGCTAGAGGTTGTTGCTCTTCAACGGCGTCCCTTTAAGGCTTCTTTCTCTGCGGATTAGCTAGTTTCTCGTGACTTGCTTATTGGCTTCCCGCCCTTACAACGGTAAGAATCGGGTTTGATTGTTTGTTTGGATTTTTGGTGGTATTTGGCTTGATGCTGGGCATAGTTCTTTATGGGTGTATTTCGATTCGGTAGTGTAAAAGTTATTTTTCTTCAATAACGAAATATAGGATATGGTTGTGGACCTAGGAGAACCTAGGGATTATCTAGTTCCTTCAAGTTCGACTTAACTCACCGTTTCCTAGATATCAAGATTTAAAGTCCGAAGATTATTTACTCATTCTGCAAGAGGAGGAGAGTACCACGCTTACGAGACTCAAGGATCAACAATTACCTTAGGATATAGGGCTTAGTAAGCTCGGCACAAGTAGGAAGCTAGATGGTTCATTAAGGTTATTTGAGTAATTATGCCAAAGGGAAAGAATGTTAATTCACAAGATTTTTTATTCACGACAACGAAAAAATGAAGATCAAACGAAGAGTTATTTAATATATTTATTTATGTTATAGTTATGTTTGATTTTGTCAAAATCTATTCACATATATTATAACACAAACACATAAGCAAAAAATCAGTATATGTTGAAGGCATACAAGTGCTTAGACTGGAGGTTTTTACAATAACCAGTCGACTGGTTCAAAAAGCACCAATCGACTGGTAGGGTATAAAACCCCCAGTCCTAGCTCTTGTGTGCATATATATATATATATATATATATATATATATATATATATATATATGTGTGTGTGTGTGTGTGTGTGTGTGTGTGTGTGTGTACATATATATACATACATACATACATATACACACACACTTTTTATTTTTAACCAGTTCATTGGTGATTTTTTGGTCAGTCGACTGATTTGACTATAACGGTCATTTTTATGAAAAGACACCTCCTTTCATGAAATGTTTTATATCCGTTTCTAAAAAGAAATGGTTGCTTCTTTTCATCAGAATTTTTCATGAATGGTTATAGCTCTTCAACTACTATTTATACATCATGAACTTCATTTCCAAATCACCGATTCTTCCTCTAATTTCTGATCTTAATATTTATATACTCTTGCATTCTAAAATATTCAAATTGATTTTGAATCATTGATTTTATTTCATATCTCTTAATTCAATAAGGAATCTACTTCCTTCAAATCTTCACAAACACATTCAATATTTGAGGATAAGATTATAGAAAGGGTGTACTCAAATTGTTGGCTAACCAGTGTTGCTTAGAACACATTCAGAAGTCAAAACTATTGTTGTATTGTTAAAGTTTTGTTTGATTACTTAGGCGTGCTGTTGAAGTCCTGTCTGGTTGCTCAAGCGTGGAATCTCGTTCGGTTGCTGGGTGTGTGTTCCTCTGAATGAAGAAAGGGTGTTGCTAGTGAAATTCCAGAAGGAGTCTAGGACTGGATATAGGACGATGCTCCGAATATGTATAAAATATATGGTGCAATTTACATTATTTATTGCTTATCTGTGATATTGTTATATTTAGTCTATTAAATATTTACTTGCATAAGTATTGCATTAATTAAAATATCAAATTATCTAAGTTTCCGCATATTTCAAATTAGTCCATATCACTCGATCCTACTCTAGCACTCTTTTCTTTTGTTATCAGAGCAGGAAATCTTATAATCGTAGTTATTTGATATCTTGATAATATAAAAAATAACACGAACACTAACACCAACACAAACACAAGTTTCACAGAAGGTCAATCTAATGCATGATTTCCATTTTTAAATGGCATGAACTATAATTACCGGGCTACACGTATGAGAATTTATATGCAAGAAGATGGTTTTGACTCTTGGAATATTACTCAAAAAGAATATACATCCCACACCCACTACAAATTATTCTGAGTGGTCAATCAATGAAAAAGAAGAAGCTACTGTTAATGCTAAAGCCATGAATATGTTGCATTGTGCCTTGAATAGAAATGAGTTTAACCGAATTTGTATGTGCAATACTGCATACAAAATTTGGTGAACACTCAAAGTTACACACGAAGGAACTAGCAAGGTTAAACAAAGCAAGATATTCATGCTTAAAAATCAATTTCAAAATTTTAAAATGAAAAGACTAATGATATGTATTCTAGATTTCAAAACATTTATCATTCACTGTTGAGCTTAGGTGAAAATTACTCTGATTTTGATATAGTACCGAAGATCCTAAACTCTTTAATGGAAGATTGCGAAAGAAAGGTCTTGACAACAGATGAAGCTAACGATCTTTCAGCCATGAAACCAGAAGAGTTAATAGGTAATATAATATCATAAGAAGTTAATTTGCAGGCTAAAAAAAATTCATATACAAGATTAATAGAACTTAGAATTTCATGCTGGAAAGACAAATCGGATTTAGAGGATGAAGAAGACCTAGCTTTCGTTACCAAAAATTTTAGAAATTTTTTGAAATACAAGAAGGGATTCAAGAAAAATGGAAAGAAAAATTTCAAGAATAATAAAATAAAGTTGCTTCATCTTCGGTTGAATGCTTTGGCTGTCACAAAATGGGGCATTATCAAAGAACTGTCCAAAACAAAAAGAGCAGCACAACAAAAACAAAAAGGAGAAATCTAAGAGACAAGCTTTCTCAGTAACTTGGGATGATTCAGATTCTTGGTCTTTTGAAAGTGATAGCGAAAGTGATAATGAACAAGCCAACGTGTGCTTCATGGCTAAAGAAACTGAGGTTAGTGATTTTACTTTCAAAGATATGGTAGAAATTAATACAAAAATTGTGACACCCCACGTCCGTTAATATCACTCACTAACGGAATGCGTTAAGTTTTATGAAGCGTTGTAGGTAAAATGACATAGAATAATTACAAGACAAATATAAATAAGATAGCAGCGGATTGTTATTTCAAACATAAATCATAATACAGTGGTCCACAATACCATAAGTCACAAAAACCATTACAATAAAATAACTTCTGTCTTGCACCATCAGAGTACATAAGAATATAAAAAACATAATTCCCCAATTGAAAGAGTCCAAACGTGGAGGACGGTGTAGACGGCGCAAACCGACCGGTCCATGTGCATGCATGAGCCGGGAAGAGGGGGATAAGACGACTGTGACACCAGTAGATATGAGGCTATGCATATTAGTGAGGGGTTTCCACTGTAGGACGAGATACATCCTACTGTGGGCCGACACAGAGTATCTACGGAGTAGGAAGCCGATCGATTAGGGTGGTGGTTAGGGTACACTTGGACGTATGCCCTAAGTTTACCAACTTATAGTGGAAGGGATCACCTCATTCTGGTTATACTAGTAATAGTGTAGATTAATCATTAAAGTAGTGTATACACCTTACCCTGTCTACCTTGTCACACATGCTATTTATGTAATGATCTCTCTTATCCACTTTATATGTCTATCATGTTACTTTTATTTATTTACTGACTAAAAGTAACTACACTCGCCAGACTTTATGTTTGACCCTTTTGTTTCTCCTTCTTTCTTCTGTTTCCCCTCAAGGTTCTCAGGAAGGAAACACTTAGGCTTAGTCGGGACTCGGATATCAACTTGCTAGGAGCTACTTCGGAAGTATGGCTCAAGTTCTTGTCTCTACTATGGTTTAACTCTTTCAATTGGGGAATTATGTTTTTTATATTCTTATGTACTCTGATGGTGCAAGACAGAAGTTATTTTATTGTAATGGTTTTTGTGACTTATGGTATTTTGGACCACGATATTATGATTTATGTTTGAAATAAAAAATTAAATTTCCGCTACTATCTTATTTATATCTATCTTGTAATTATTCTGTGTCTGTTTACCTATAACGCTTCACGAAAGTTAATGCATTCCCTTAGTGAGTGACATTAACGGACGTGGGGTGTCACACTTGGTATCAGAGCTGAAGGTTACCAGATTAGATAAAAGTTTTTGATTTTTTTTCAAAAAGGTTTTAAAAGAAAGCATTTTCATAAAGAAAAGTTTATTTTGAAACACATTCCCCAAAAAGCCATATGTAGTATCCTTCGGTCCTTTATCTAAATTTCTTCCTTTTTCCTTTTTAAGCATGTCTGGGGAACAAAACATTCCTAATATCCCAAAGGGCGTCACAATACCCAGATGGTTCCATAGGTATTTGGAGGCCACGGCGGCTGCCAAGGCCAAAGAAATGTTCCTCCCCCAGCTGCACCAGTTATTCCTCCTCCTCCTCTAAGAGCAGATAACTTCGCCAAGATCTGCAAAGACTTCCGTGCTATGGGAGGGAAGCCATTCCATGGGAACGAGACATTCGTAGAAGCTCGGAATTGTCTCAAGGAGACAGAGGACTTATTAGTAATCTTTGAAGTAGAGGATAAAAGGAAGGTCTAGTTAGCCGCTTGGCTACTGAAGGACGAAGCCTCATTTTGGTGGGAAGTCACTCAACTTGGATGTCCGGTGGAAACTTGGGAAGATTTTGGACAGAGGTTCGAAATGAAATTTCTTTCCCAAGCTGAAAGCATTATGCAGATGGAGAGATTCTTAGCACTCAAACAAGGAAACTTGACGGTAAAAGAGTATGTGAATAAATTCAACCAACTAGTAAGGTTTGGTTTAGAGTTGGTGGATACGCCGCACAAAAGGGCTTTATGGTTTGCTAAAGGGCTGAATGAGCCTATGCATAGTTTAGCCATGTCCCATATTCCAATGGGGGCTACTTTATAAAAGGCTGTCGATATGGCCCTAATGCATGAGGAAGAAAGGGAGAAAAGAAAGCCGAGGAAACATCGCAAAATAGGAAGGTGCGGACAAAGAAAGGGCAGCGACAACAACAGAAGAAAGGACGGAAAAATGATGAAGGCAAGGATAGGAGAAAATGTCACCATTGTGGGAAGGAAAGTCATCTAGTTAAAGACTCTAAGTGAAGGAAGAACTCTTGCTACCACTGTGGAGAGGCCGAACTCTTTGCTAGAGAGTGCCCAAAGAAACAAGGATAACAGGGACAGGGTCAAAGGACCTGGACTTCCAGAGGGCAGGTGCATGCTCTCGCAATCAGTGCTCCTGATAGAGGTAGAATTTTTTTTGGAAGGTTTAATTTCTCTTTCAAACCATCCTATTAGGACACTTATTGATTCTGGTGCTTTACGTTCATTTATATCAAGTTCTGTTTTTGAATCTCTGGACTTAACTACTAGTATGGCAGTGGATCCCGTAGTTGTTTCAAACCCCATTGGTGGTTCAGCTCATTTATCTATGATTTGTCAGGGTTTGAAAATATCTTCGTTAGGCGTCGAGTTTGAATGCGACGTGTATGTGCTCGGGTTTATGGGCTATGGGTTGATTCTAGGAATGGTTTGGCTTACCACATATGGTGCCATTATGGATTGTGAGAAGAGGGTTGTTAGGCTTTTAACTTGTCATGGGAGAACCCTTGAGATTTCGTGTGATCCACAAGGGTCGATTATGCTTAGTTTCCTAGAGTCTCTTGATGCATCTATCGACGGTCAGCAATCTGTTAAAGTAGTCCGAGACTTTTCCAATGTTTTCAATGAGGTTCGGGGTTTATCTCCGAGGCGCGAGATCGAATTCCGTATATATTTGGTAGACAATGCAAAGTCAATTGCATTGCCAATGCGCCACATGGCTTCAAGGGAAAGGAGGGAGTTGAGTAAGCAAGTAGGGGAGCTACTTGAGAAGGGGTTTATCAGACAAAGCATATCTAAATGGGGTGCTCCAATACTATTTCCAACTAAGAAGGATGGTTCGCTTCGTTTGTGTGTTGATTATTGAGAGCTGAACAAACTCACTAAGAAGAATAGGCACCCGCTTCTGGGGATTGATGATTTATTTGATCAGCTTGTTGATGCCTCTGTACTTTCCCAGTTAGACTTGGCCACGGGGTTCCATCAGTTGAGGGTGGCTGAGGACAGCATAGATAAGACTGCCTTTAGGACTCTGGACGATTCCTTTGAATGGCTAGTTATGCCTTTTGGGCTGACAAATGCACCCGCCTATTTGGTCGATATTATGAGTAAGGTGTTTTGGGAGTTCCTAAATAAATTTTTTGTAGTCTTTGTCGATGATATTTTGATCTTCTCCAAAAGCAAAGAAGAACATGCCCAACATTTGAGAGAAGTTTTGAAAACTCTCTGTGACCATCAGCATAAAGCAAAATTCTCCAAATGCCATTTGTAGAGAAAAGAGGTGAGATTCTTAGGGCATGTGGTCTCCAAAGAAGGGATAGTTGTAGATCCCGTGAAGGTGGTTGTAGTGCAAGATTGGAAGATTCCTAAAAATGCAACCGAGGTGAGAAGCTTTCTTGGGTTAGCAGGTTACTATAGGAAGTTCATTAAGGACTTCGCAAAGATATCAGCCCCACTCACCAGGCTGACGAAGAAGAACTTGTCATTTTCATAGGATATAAATTGTGATGTTGCTTTCCAACGATTGAAGAGGGCTCTGACAACAGCCCAATTCTTGACTTTGCCTGAAGGGAGTAAGGTGTTTACTGTTTACACTAATGCATGTGGTACAGGGCTTGGTGCGGTTCTAATGCAAGAAGGGAAAGTTGCGTGTTATGGGGTAGATAGTTGAGAGTTCACGAAAAGAACTACCCCACCAATGATCTAGAGCTAGCAGCCATAGTGTTTGCGTTAAAGACGTGGCATCATTATTTACTTGGAGAGAAGTTCGAGTTATACACTGATCATAAATCTCTCAAGTATCTGTTCTCACAGAAGGATCTCAACTTAAGGCAACAACGGTGGATGGAGTTTTTAGCTTCTTATGATTTTGAGATTTCTTATAGCTCTGGCAAGGGTAATGTGGTGGCATACGCACTAAGTAGGCAGAGGGTGGCCCTGGTCTTCTGTTTGTGGAAAGAAAGAACTTGGAGTTCATATCAACTTTTGATTTTAGACCCTCCATCGAGATTTTGGCTAATTTTTTGCATCCTTGGAGACATGACTGACTCTTGTGGACCAGATAAGAGCTTCGTAACAAGGTGGCCCATAGATTCTAGACATCATGGATAAGCTCAGAAGAGGGGAGACTCCTAGTCACCTTAGTAGATATGCCATAGATGAAAAGGGGTGGTTGCGAAGAGATGGAAGGATTTATGTTCCTCAAACTGGAAGCTTGATAAAGACAGTCCTAGAAGAAGCCCACCAATCTAAGATGACCATTCATCCTGGCGGTGATAAGATGTACAGGGACATGAAGAGGGTTTCCTTTGGGCTGGGATGAAGAAAGATGTGGTCGAATTTGTTTCTCAATATTTAGTTTGCTAGCAAGTCAAAGCTGAGCAAAAGAAGCCCGGTGGATTACTTCATCCGTTAGAGGTTCCGCAGTGGAAATAGGAGAACTTCTCTATGGATTTCATAGATGGTTTGCCTAGATCGAGGAAAGGCAACACTAGTATCTGAGTTGTGGTGGATAGACTCACTAAGAGCACTCATTTTATTCCAGTTAAGATTAAAAGGACGACACCATGGTTGGCAGCAATTTATGTTCATGAGATAGTTCATCTTCATGGAGTACCTTCCGGCATCGTGAGCGATCGTGACCCCATCTTTACCATCGAATTTTGGAGGAGCTTGCAAGAAGCGTTAGGTACACAATTGTGTTTAAGCACCGTTTATCATCCTCAGACAGATGGATAGACAGAGAGGGTGAACAGGATTCTTGAAGATCTTTTGAGGCTGTGTATCCTAGACTTCGGAGGGACTTGGGAAGAACATCTTCCTTTAGCATAGTTTTCATATGATAACAGCTATCAAGCTAGCATCGACATGGCACCCTTCGAAGTATTGTATGTACGAACCTGTAGATCACCTACTTGGACCAGATATGGTTAGGGAAACAACCAAAAAGATTGACCTTATTTGACGGTGGATGAAGACAGCACAAGATAGGCATAAATCCTATGCAGATAAGAGATGGACTGACCTCGAATTTGAAGTAGGTGACTTAGTTTTTATGAAAGTGTCACCTCTAAGGAATGTGGTTCGCTTCAGATCGGTAGGGAAGTTGGCACCTAGGTTTGTGGGACCATTTCCCATAACCAAGAGGATTGGCCAAATGGCCTATAGAGTAAAACTCACAGAATATCTATCCAGCGTTCATGATGTTTTCCACGTTTCTCATCTGCGGAAGTGCCCACATGACGCTGTAGTAATCGTTGAGCCGAGTGTGTTGGAAGAAGTAGAAATGGAACGGGAGGTGAAAGTCAGGCGAGTCCCTACCCGTATTCTAGGATAATTAGTTAAGAAGCTACGCAATAAAGAGATCAAGTTGCTAAAGTTTTAATGGGGAGATAACCCAGAGGATGCGACTTGGGAAACCGAAGAAAAGATTCGTGCTTCGTACCCTTTCTTTTTCGAGTGTATGTTCTTTACTCCTTTTTCCAAGTTTTATCAGTTCTTGTTTCTATCATTTGAGTATATCTTATCCGTAGTATTTTTCGACCTTTAGATATGAATCATATGGATGTAAACATGTGTTTGAAACATGTTATATTTGATGGATGCAAGTGGACGCAAGTGTTTGCTATGGACACATATACACACACATTAGGCACTAAGATCGGCTCAGTCACATTCATACTGCATATGGATGTGTGTGTATTTTCTTTTCTTTTATGGATGGAAATGGATGAACTAGCATATGGGTGTTGCATTTGGACGAATAAATGTGCACACATATAGAACTTATATGATATAATAGGTTTATTTGCATACATATTAGATTCATGGCACCAACATACATTGCATTAAGGTGGTCAACTGAATCAGTAGACCATCTGATCTTTCGCCTTAGTGTTAGGACATATACACACATAATTGCATATATTCATATAAGCATTAGAAGGCTCTAAGGACAATGGATGCCAGTGGTTGTTGAATGAGTAGATGGATGATGGATGGTAGGATATGCATTCTTCTCGACTTAGAGATTTCGGGGACGAAATCCTTTGAGTAGGGGAGAATGTAACACCCTGAGTTTTTAACGACACTAAAATAGGATAAATTAAATAATAATCAGTATAATATTTAGAATTAAGGAAAACAAACTATGCCATCGCGTCCACCTTGAAATTCTGGTCAAGATAGACATTTGGTTTGCGTAAAACGGACATCGTACGAAGAAGTTATGAGGGCTTTAAGTTTATATCCGCGCAGAAATAACATATATATACATATGAGTCACGTATGAATAAGACCCTATCCAGAACAGTTCGAAAATCAAAAATTCGTCAAGGCGGCAAATTTCCCGCTCTAGGG
The DNA here is from genome assembly GCA_030737875.1 of Allium sativum. NCBI lineage: Eukaryota > Viridiplantae > Streptophyta > Magnoliopsida > Asparagales > Amaryllidaceae > Allium > Allium sativum. The sequence continues at coordinate 720,447,210 of CM060918.1, read as the reverse complement.
GGTCGATCCCCCTAGAAGGGTGTCGACACCGGGGTCGACCCAACCACAGTGATATTGACACCCCTGGGGCTGAGGTGGCAGTCAGTTTCAGAGGGTTCTGTAGCTATATATATGTGTGTGTCCAATTCTCCTATTCCTTCATTGGAAATTATGGGAGCCAAATGTTGTCGGTGCGCAAACTGAGACGGATTTGTTTTCTTCAGCAACATACAACATTCAACTTTGTAAATCAAATCTAGAAATTCAAGATCCATTCTCTCTATTCTCTAAACCTAACGCAATGAGTTTCTAGTTGCTTTTAGGTTTAGATAAATAAAAGAAAATTGTGAAAGACTGTGAATTAGATATGTTATAAACTATGAATCCATGCTATTGTTAAATCTTATACTATGTCATGATAGATCTACACGTTTAGATCTAATGCAATTATGGTTATTTTATTATATTGCCTATGTGGATCTTGACTTGTAACTATGTTATGGTGAATGTAAATCTGTTAATTTGGATAGTTGCAACATTGGTTAGATCTAACTCTTTATGTAAATTACCTTTCACCTGTCATATTGCGATCAACTTAGATATGTTGTAAGTTGGACATGTGAATCCATATTTAGATCTAAACATGCTATTATGTCATTCTAATGGTTTTAGTTCTATTTTGACCTCTAGATCTGAATTATGTGATCTAATTCATCACCTTGTATTATCATGTTAGATCTAAACCAATTAGATTTCTAAACTGCTAATTTAAATCTTACCATGCTTATTGTGACATCGTAGTTTTGTTAGAATCAACTGACTGCCACTAGTTCATTAGTTTTATGTCCACCTTGTTATGATGTTAATTACATGTCCATGCTGGCATGTATGTTCACCTTATCATCATGCTAGTTTATGTTTATGCCAAGATGATCACTTTGGTTATATTCCCATTATTTTTCCTATTATCGTTTATGACTAGGCTATTGACTAGCCTAGGTATGCCACCAGTTTATGAGTGCGCTAGTTAGGAAATGGGGGGAAAAAGGGTTAATATTGGCATAATTTGAATATGACCATTTTTGGACATATAATTCAAATTATTGGGTAAAATGGGCATTAACACCTATAAAAGAAAGGATTAATTAATTGATTAATTAATAATGGAATGTCTAGTTACAATTAGGAATTGTAATTGTACTTATGACACGAGGTTAGGTTGCATTAGTGGTGGAAGTTTGCCCGGACCCGACCGGTATATCCAACAGCCACTAATGTTGAACCAAATGCGGGAGATCTAAGTACGCAAATATGAATCGGGCTAAGATACGAGGTTAGGCCCAACTGTTGAATAAGTCTGCCCGGACCTGACCGACATATCCAGCATCCACACGTTGTAGGCCAAATTTGGGAGGTCTAGCCCATTATAAACCATAAATGGACATGGTAATGAATTGAACTACTTAACCAAATCTAATCCATAGGGATTGTATGATTATGAAATAAGGTTAGGGTTAAGTGAATTGATTGGAATAGTGAATGGGTTAAGCAAATTTGGATGGGGTGGGTAATATTTACATATAGGCCCACAAACTTAACCCGATAAGGTTATGTAATTAAAGACACCTAGTGGTATACATAACCGGAGGAAAGTATAAAAGTTATGTAATTAAAGACACTTTTTAGGGTATGCATAACTGGTATAGGGCTATGTAATTAAAGACACCTAGTGGTATACATAGTCAATGAAAAACCTAGTGGGGGATACAAGACAAAGGGGAGATCTTGTATCATATTGTGTGGGACCCATTTCAGTCAGTAACCTAGAGTAAGCATCAAATAAAATACTCCGTACTAGGCGGAGAGGGGACACGCTTACTGACTGTAAGAAATCCAAACGCGGAGGACGGTGTGAATAGCGCAAACCGACTGGGTCACGTGCATGCATGAGCCGGACAGAGGGGGATAAGATGACCGTGACACTAGCAAATATGGGTTGTGCACTCAGTGAGGGGTTGCCACTGTAGGACGTGATACATCCTACCGTAGGGCCGACACAGAGTATCTACGGAGTAGGGAGCCGGCCAATTAGGATAGTGGTTAGGGTACACTTGGACGTATTTCTTAAGTCTACTAACTTATAGTGGAAGTGATTACCTCACTCTGGTTATACTAGTAACAGTGCAGAGTAATCATTAAAGCAGTGTATACTCCTTGTCCTATCTACCTTGTCACACCTGCCATTTATGTAATGATCTCTCTTATCCACTTTATATGCCTATCATGTTACTTTTATTTATTTACTGGCTAAAAGTAACTACACTAGCCAGACTTTATGTTTGACCCTTTTGTTTCTCCTTCTTTCTTCCGTTCCCTCCCCTCCCCCACAGGTTCTCAGGGAGGAAACACTCAGGCTTAGTCAGGACTCAGATATCATCTTGCTAAGAGCTACTTCTGAAGCATGGCTCAAGTTCTTGTCTCTACTATGGCTTAACTTTTTAAATTGGGGAATTATGTTTTTTATATTCTTATGTACTCTAATGGTGCAAGACAGAAGTTATTTTATTGTAATGGTTTTTGTGACGTATGGTATTGTGAACCACGGTATTATGATTTATGTTTGAAATAAAATTTAAATTTTCGCTGCTATCTTATTTATATCTATCTTGTAATTATTCTGTGTCTGTTTACCTATAACGCTTCATGAATCTTAATGCATTCCCTTAGTGAGTGACATTAACAGACGTGGAGTGTCACAAAAATATTAGAATCTAGAAATAATTTTAAACGGAAATCTAAACAAGCAAATGAGGATAATAAAAAGGAAGAATTTGAAAAAGATTTATTGAAAGATGAAAAAGAAATATTAGAAGATGAAATTAGAAAACTTCAAGAATCTCTATCTAATGCAAATCCTCAACTTTCCTTATTGAGTCAAGAAATTGAAACTCCAAAAGAAAAGAATAATCTACTTGCTTATGAAAATCATGAGTTAAATACTAAGATTAAAAAAATAGAATTAGATAACTCTAATCTTAAATTTAAACTAGATGGTATTTATAAAAAAGTTATTAATTTCAATAAAGGAAGAGAGAATTTATCTAAAATTTTAGAAAATTCTCAACCTACGTCTAGTAAAAAGAGACTAGGATATGTACAGAAAACTAATATTTCTATCAAATCCAAGAAAAAATCTAGATCTAGCAAACCCGTAACACCTTCTATAAAGAAACTAGAAATACTTTCTAGCAAGAAAAACGCTTCTAAAACTATTAGTATATGGGTTGATAAAACAAATAATTATTTGATGATGGATAAATATATGAAAACATTCTTAGAAATTATTCACAATAATAAGGATTATTTTTTAAAAGGGACACTGAACCCTCTTGGGTTTGGTTTCCTTTAAGACGTAATTCTTAGGACCCGAACGGAGGAAGTGGGTACCAACGTTATTACATATATTTTGCAGGTCACACTCAAGAACAGAGCAAAATGGATACTTGACAGTGATTGCTCAAAACATATGATAGAAGACAAACAAATATTAACTAATATTATCTACTCTAAAGGAGGAACTGTCACATTTGGAAATAATTCCAAAGGATATATCATCGGCAAAGGCGTTGTGAGCAATTACGGTATATCTAATTTACCTCTTATTACTGATGTTTTATTAGTCAAGAATTTAAAACATAATTTATTAAGTATTAGTCAGCTATGCGATAAGGGCTTGAAAATATCATTTTCTGAAAATAAATGTAGTATATTTGATTCAAATCAAAATCTTATTTTCGAAGAAAATAGAGATGAAAACATTAATATTTTAAATATGAAAGTTAATAATAATCCAGATGTGTGCTTATTAGCCACAGACAACGATCCTTGGTTATGGCATAAGAGATTTTGTCTCATAAATTTTGAAACTATTAATAAGATTTCAAAAAATGAAATCATAAGAGGTTTACCAAAAATGAAATTCAAAACTGAAAATTTATGTGATGTTTGCCAGTTAGGAAAATTAAAGAAAAATCATTGTTCAAATCTAAAAAGGTCATTTCAACTTTGCAACAATTAGAATTACTACATATGGATTTATTGAGACCAACTCAAATTCAGTCCATAAATCGTAGTGGATACGTGTTTGTAATAGTTGATGATTTTTCTAGATATACTTGGACGATATTTTTGAAATATATAAGTGATACTTTTGATCATTTAAAAAATATTTGTAAAACAAACTAGAAATTTAACTAATTTAAAAATAAAAAATATACGAAGTGATCATGAAGGAGAATTCAGAAATGAAAATTTTGATTTATATTGTACAAAGAAAGGAATTTTTCATAATTTTTCTAGAAGTCCACAACAAAATGGAGCAGAAAAATTGAACATTACAAGAATGTGCTAGAACGTTGTTGAATGGAAGTTCTTTACCAAAACATTTTTGGGAAGAATAGTCACAACAGCCTGATATGTTTTGAATCGTGTTTCCATTCGACCACTTACAAAAAATACTCCATATGAACTTTTTAACGGTAGAAAATCAAATATTTCATATTTTAAAAGTTTTCGATTCAAAATGTTTTATTTTAAATACTAAAGATCAGCTTGAAAAAATCGTTTTGAAATCTGATGAAGGTGTATTTCTACGGTATTCTGATCGAAGCAAAGCTTATCAAAATTTTAATAAATTTTAAAATAAAATAGAAGAATCGCTTCACATATCTTTCATCAAATATTATATTCAAAATTCTTATAATATTGAAGTTTTGAAAAATAGAATTTCTCAAGATGAAGATAGTATAATTTATAATTCTAGAAAAGATGAAAACATTATTCATAATAATATAAATGAAAATATCACCGAAACTAAAGATATTTCTGAAAATAACAATCAAACTGAAAATGTTACAGATATATTAATAATGAAGTAAGATCTCCATCAAAAATATTAGAGACCATCCAACTCAGAATATTATCAGTGAAATAAACTCAAATGTAAGAACTAGTAGTCAGCTAAACCTAGTAAGTCGCGTTGCTTTCTTATCATATATTGAACCCAAAAATCCAAAAGAAGCTTCTACTGATGAAAACTGGATTATCGCTATGCAAGAAGAATTAAAGCAGTTTGAATGCAATGAAGTTTGGAAATTACTACCAAGATCGAGTGATCAAGCTGTTATAGGTGCAAAATGAGTTTATAAAAATAAGGCTGATGAATTAGAAAACATAATAAGAAATAAAGCTAGACTTATTGCACAAAAATATAGCCAAGAAGAAGGAATAGACTATGAAGAAACATTTGCCCCAGTCGCCAGATTAGAAGCAATTTGTATCCTATTAGCTTATGCCTATTATCATAATTTCAAATTATATCAAATCGACGTAAAAGTGCATTTTTAAAAGAAAGAGTTTACGTTGAACAACCACCTTTGTTTACACATGAAAAATATCCTGATCATGTTTATAAATTGAAAAAGGGTTTATATGATTTAAAATAAGCACCTCGTGCTTGGTATGAATGTATTAGAAATTATTTAATAAGTTCAGGATTTCAAATTGGAAAGGCTAATCAAACTCTATTTACAAAATGAGAAAATAAAGAAACTTTAATAGGATAAATATATGTTGACGATATTATATTTGGTTCTAGAAATGAGAAGTTATGTAAAGAATTTTTTGAAATTATGACTGGCAAATTTGAAATGTCTCATATGGGAGAATTATCATATTTTCTGGGTTTACAAGTTAAACAACTTTAAAATGGTATTTTTATAAATTAAGAAAAATTGTGCAATAATTTATTAAAACGTTTTGGTATGAAAAATATGTCAAGTACACCAATGCCCATGAGTACAACAACATATTTAGAAAAAGATGAAAATGGTAAAAGCATTGATAAAAAATTATACAATAGTATGATTGGATCATTATTATATTTAGCAGCCAGTCAACCATATATAGTGATGAATGTTTGTTTACGTGCTCGATTTCAAGCGAATCCCAACGAATCACATTAAGAGCAGTTAAAGGTATATTACGTTATCTAAGAAACACCAAAGATTTTGGACTTTTCCATCTGAAAGATTGTTCGTTTGAATTAGTATCATACAGTGATGCTGATTTTGAAGGATCACGGACGGATCGAAAAAGTACAAGTGGTACTTATCATTTTATTGAAAAATCACTAATATCTTGGTTTAGCAAGAAACAAAATTGCGTTTCACTATCTGCATGTGAAGCTAAATATATATCAGCAACATTAGCTTGTGCTCAAGTAATTTATATGCAACAAACACTTGAAGATTTTAATGTATTCATATGCTCAAATAATTCAACTAATTATTATGACAACACAAGTGCGATAAATTTATCTATAAATCCAGTAAATCATTCAAGAACAAAACATATCGACATAAGACATCATTTTTTAAGAGATAACATTGAAAAACAAATCATAAAATTAGAATTTGTAAATTCTAAAAATCAAATCGTCGATATTTTTACTAAACCTTTACATGAAAATACATTTATTAAGCTAAGAAGAGAACTAGGAATTACTTTGTATAAATATTTAAGAAAATTTTACAAATAAACACTCCAGAAAAATAAAATTTTATGCATCGAGTGAGTCTCGAACCTGGGTGCCTTAATAGTGAGCTTAGTGTACTTTCCAAATGAGCTATGATGTATTTCTTGTTGAACTTATACACTGGGTTCATATTATAATATAGGCTACAGAATTTACTTTCTAAATTATCAAACTAACCAATTAACTAGCTTACTAAATTAATAAATGGCTGAAAGCTATTCTACCTTTCATTCATCTTTTTCTGTTGCTACTTACAAGGAAAATTCTTTATAAACATACTTAAGTTTCCATATTTTGTATACAACTTTCATATGTACTATTATTTCAATTCCAAAAGAAACAACAAAACCATGTCAACATCAAACAAATCGTCATCATCAAAAACTACTCCAACAAAATCAAATGAAAAACAATCTTTTGAATCTATCGATATAATATGGACAAACAACCGGAAACAATGTGGGAAAACTATCACACGGTTATACACCGGATGCAAAGAAGAACAAATGTCAACTTTTCGTTTCTCCATAAACTAAATACAAAATTGATGAGATTCATCATCACCAAAAACAACAAATGGAATTACAACGAGACTTGTATTTTGAGCAGAAAGTCACAACATAATATTTAAGTTTTCTGGAGCAATTGGCAATACGAGTTTACGGTAAATTAGTACTCGAACCTCGTCACTTCCCATTGTCCACAACTCCAAAACAACCAACAACTTCTTGGAGTTCATAGAAGAATACACCGACTTGCCCACCTTATAGTCCAAATTCGTGGGATAGGAATTACGCGGCAAATGAAGAATCTAAGAAGAAGACTCCCAAGAAGAAATCGTCGTCTTTGGATTCATAATAAAGATTGTTTTCAGTTGTTTTTTTATATGTTCTTGCATTTAATAAGGTTGCACTAATATAATGCAAAAAGAACAATATCTTGTTTTCTCAAATTTATAATTAATAAACATGTACTTTTAACGATCTCATCGTTTATAACACATTGAAATGGAATAGATAATAAATTAACTATATTTACAACTCAAATATATATATATATATATATATATATAAATAAGAAAATATTCGTATATATGTACATAAAATAATGCAAAAATTAATCTTGAAAACTAGATCGATAGTCACAAGTTAACTGGTGAAATTCTACCAGTTGACTGGTGAAATTCTACCAGTCGACTGGTAGACCGTAGCAGGATTTTTTTTTTGTCGTAACCCCTTATTTAAAATCCCCAAACCCCCTTTTCTTCTTCATTCCAAAAACTCCAGCTTTTTTGCCCAAAAACCCTAGATTCTAAATATCAAAAAATTCAATTTTTCTTATCTAATTCAAACAAACAATGGCTCCAACAACCAAAAAGTCAAAGAGAGGCCCTTCTTCATTAACACAAGAAGCTACTAGTCCCTATATTGCTCAATGGTTACACAATGACATCACTGTTGAATGATGGCATAAAATGGAGAATCACAGGTATGTAGAAGGAGTGTTCATAAAATTTCCAAATTTTGAAACAAACGGTTTACAAGGCTTGGCCAGGAGAGGAAGACTCGAATCTTTGATGGATCATGAGAAAAACAAATTGAAAATCAATGTGGTTATGGTAAAATTATTTCTCGCCAATCTTAATTTAGATCATCAAACTCCTAGAAATCAAAACAACTGCATGTGGAGTTTAGTTTTTGGAAAACCCGTCTTCTTTTCTTTAGCAAGAATGGATCAAATTTTACATTCACCTACCGATGGCATAACACTTGACGAATTAACTTATGAGATTCACGTCCGTGATGACGTGTGCCACTATTTTATTAATGACGGTTCCGATGGCTCAAGAACTAAGGGATTGCGATCTAGTGCTCGGTTGTTGCATCATTCTTTAACATGAACTATTCTACCAAGAACCAGCACTTTTGATTTGGTCTACACGGAAACATATCGAGCCGTATATGCAATCTATAGTGACATACGAATCAATCGGATGCAAACAATCATGACTCATTTATTGTTAATTGTTAATGCAACTTTGAAATATTTTTACTATGGAGAATATCTTATGTGTTTACTTTCCGATGCCAACACTCCGAACTGCCATCCGACAAGATAGAAAAAAAGTTTAGATGGAAAAATCATGAAAATGATGAAGCTACCACCACTGCTCGTAGTATCATGAGTTTAAACTAATGGAAACAAAGAGACAAAGGGCAATCATCCTCTACCCCTCTCATGAAAATTCGGAGGACGTACAACTTATTACTCAATCACAATCTACTCGTGAAATAATTGGTGTTGCAAATAGGAATCAACTCTTACTTGAAGCTTGTGTTAAGCGTATGGATAAGAAGTTCGATAAAATTAAGAATTATCTTGGAAACATGTAAAATTCCATTACATGCTCTACTTCTACATCTAATCAAACAACGGATCTAGGAAAGAGGCCTGCTTCGCCAATCAATTGGACTACCTTTGAGAGCATGAGCTTTGAAGCCTTCTGATGATGGTATGGTAGTAAGTTTGTTTATTTTAAATTTCTATGACTTAAGAGACGTGTAGTAAATAGTCTCTCTTGAACTTCGAACTATATTTTATCTGGTACTTGGTTTGAACACTATTATGTTGCTTTGTGAACCTTATGTACTATTTTCTTTGTGAACCTATACCATGTGATTTCTTATTATTTATTGTAATTTTTTTATTAATGACAAAAGGGGAGAAAATGGTAAGTATGCTAACAAATTGCTGCAGGAAGCTTCTAGTCATATAATCGGGGGAGATAAGATAATGCGTATACAACATACATACAAGGGGAGGAAATAAATTTTCTATAAAATTGCAAGAGGTTGTCATCAATCAAAAAAGGGGGAGAATGTTTATTCGTAAGATTTTTGATTCACGACAATGAAGAAATGAAGATCAAACGAAGAGTTATTTAGTATATTTATTTGTGTTTTAGTTATGCTAGAATTTGTCAAAATCTATCCTCATATATTATAACACAAGAACAAACACATAAGCAAAAATCGATATATATATATATATATATATATAGACACACACACATTGAAGGCACACAAGTGCCTAAACTGGAGGTTTTTACACCAATCAGTCAACTGGTTCAAAAAGCACTAGTCGACTGGTAGGGTATAAAACCCCAGTCCTGGCACTTGTGTGCATATTTAGATATATCAGTATGTTTTTTATTTTTAACCAGTCGACGGGTGATTTTTTGACCAATCGACTAATCCGACTATAACAGTCATTTTTATGAGAAGATACCTCCTTTCGTGAAAGGTTTTATGTCCATTTATAAATAGAAGTGGTTGCTTCTTTTCATTAGAATTTTTCATGAAAGATAATGACTCTTCAACTACTATTTATACATCACAAGCTTCATTTCCAAATCACCGATTCTTCTTCTAATTTTTGATCTTAATTTATGTATACTCTTGCATTCTAAAAGCATTCTAAAATATTCAAATTGCTTTTGAATCGTCAATTTTATTTCCTATCTCTTGATTCAATTAACAATCTACTTCCTTCGCATCTTCACAAAAACATTCAATATCCGAGGATAAGATTATAGGAAGGGTGTACTCAAATTATTGGCTTGTCAATGTTGCTTAGAAATCATTCAAAAGTCAAAACTCTTGTTGTATTGTTAAAGTCCTATTTGATTACTCAGGCATGATGTTGAAGTCCTTTTCGATTGCTCAGGCGTAAAATCCTATTCGGTTGCTCAAGTGTGTTTTTAACCTGCTCCTCCGGGTTAAGAGAGGGTGTTGCTAGTGAAATTCCAAGAGTTTGGGACTGCACGTTGGATGGCGCTCTGAACTAGTATAAAATATCTTGTGTCATTTACTTTATTTATTGCTTATCATTGATATCGTTGTATTTACTCTATTAAATAAACACTTGCATATCTATTGCATTAGTTAAAATATCACATTATCTAAGTTTCCGCATATTTCATATTAGTCCATATTGCTCGATCTTACTCTAGCACTGTTCTCATCAAGTTCCAGTGTTGGCTTAGTATGGTGGTATCGACACCAAGTATATTGGTGTGGATAGCTTTCTTTTGCTACAGCGTCGCTACAAGCTTTGTGTTCCTGAGTGTCAATCCGCTTTATAATTTATGGGTATTGTCTTTATACTTCCTTCTTCATGATTTTGATGTCTTCTTTGGTATCTGTATCGATAGCTCTTTGCTTGCTCCCGTATTGTTTTTGTGCGTTCGTCTTCACTGTCCAATATCGAAACTAATCCAACTGCTTGCATATGTTGGTTTCGATAATGAGCCTTTCTCTAGTATCGACATCAGGTGGTCTATACATTGATGTTGGTGTTGTTGGCATGTAAAGTATGCCCTGGCGCTATCCTAGTATTCTCTTTGTTTTCACTATCATTTGAGTTCTTTTACATCCCTTTGCCTCTGGTTGTAGCTCTTTAGGCTTTTGTTGTGGCATTGAATCACTACGATACCTCTTCACCTTTTCTCTGGTTTTGGTATCAAATTTTGGCAGTAACTTTTGCCCCTTCCCCCTTGTGAAGGGTATTTTTGACTTTTCAAGTCAATAACTTTGGCTTTTGCACTATACTATCTTGAAAGTACATGATTTTCCCGCCTTTCGGCCTTTTAGGATTGATCTGGGCCATTTGATTTGCAACCATTTATACGGCCCTGTTGAAACACGCTTTTTAGTATAAAGACTCTTCTTCCTTCTTTATTTTCTTCTCCTGCAAGAAATTACACTCGAACAAAATCATCATTTTTTGAAATCTTATAAACCTTCCAAAACTAGAGATCCGATCCTTTCTTTGCAAGTCTATTCAGTTTATGAATAAATTCAAGTTAAGTTGTGGAAAACGTCATTTCTTGAACTCGATTATGAATTCAATCATGGTTAAATAGACTCTGATTTCTCGTTAGAATGAAATCGAGTAATCTACAGTTAGCTTAAATAGACATTAATAGTGAATCATAAGGAGTTACCATCTATCATTCCAGATTATCCAAAGCTATATGTTTTTTGGGGTTTAAAATGCAAAATTATCATGCTGGAAACAAAGGATCTGAATTACTGTCATAAGAACAGAATTCCTTTTGACACCGATGAAATTGAAGCCAATTGCTATCGGTTCCTTTCGGTGCCGATCCTCCGATGCCAGAACTAATGCTTCCTTCGGTTTTGTTTGAGACTCTGGTATCAGTTAGACCGCTACCAATATGGATATACTCTTGTTTTTTATTTCATTAGTACTCTATCTTAAGCTCCTTTAGTATTAGTTAAATTTGCGGTATCGACAATATATTATTTGGTTTCGGTACTGCCGATACTAAGAATTTGATTTTTTCTTAGTTTTGATTTCATCGTTTTCCAATGCAGCCGATACTAAAAACTTAACCTCATTTGGAAAGGGGATAGTATCATGATACTTTGTGAACTTTTTAAAAAGTTTGACCCTAGTTCTGGGTACTGTTTGTCTTGGTGATGACGACACCACAAACTTTAGCCATTTTCATCATATGTATAGTGCACGACATTATGTGAATTTTATTAAGAATCCAATTCTAGTGACTCATGATATGTTTCGATTTCCTATGAGAATATTAGACAATTAATATCAAATGAGTTATCATCATGGTTTTAAACTTGCAAATAATCCATGCCCAATTAAGCAAAATAGTTTGTTTTTTTACTTTCCTAACTTTTATTAAATCATTGTGCTAATGTGTTTTTATGGAATAATATGACTTGGCAACATCATGTCCAAAAAGCAAAGTGTTAATGAATCAAATCCAGGTAGTTCTTCCAACTTTCGGCCAAAGTGGTAAAATGTTCCATAACATTCTCTTATCTGATCTCAAAATGAAGTGGACAAGATTCTTTTGTATGACTGGGATAAATGTCATCCCTGCTTCAGAAAATGATACCATTTAGAATCATCTTGAAGGATTCTTTGCATATTCGGTGATTCATATCTGTCATGGTGGCTTCTTGCCATTCTCAGATTTCATTTCAAGGTTCTTACAACATCTGAGGCTAGCTCCCATTTAACTAACTTTGAATACATACACCTATCTTCTATGTCTCGAGTAGCTAGCACTTGAGTTGAGACAGTCCTCTCTTAGTGATCGCATTCTTCATCATTTTCTATGACTGTCTGTAGCTAAAGGAGCGGATTCTCCTATCCTTCCCGTGAATCCTACAAAGAAGCCGATCAACGATATTATCAATAAATTTAAATATTGGGAAATACAATTCTTCTATATCAGATGCCCTATGGGTATCACATGCACTTTTGCTCCTTCTGGTGAGCTTTCAATTTCTTAAGTTGAATTGTATCATACCTATGCTTTGCCTAATCTAGGTCTGCTTCCAACTTCCACTCCCTCAAAGAAAAGTTTGAATGATGAGGAGTCTAGTATTGTTGAACGAATTTATAAAGCTTATGAATAGTTGAAAAGTGATCCCCTTTACTGACTCTGGATAATCCCCATAAGCATGCCCTTCTCCCTTCAGGACAAAATGATTTTAGGGCAACCACCTCTCCATTTTTCCAGTGATAAGCATTTGACCTGGGGTTCCGATGTGTTTACACAACTAACCCCTTTGTTTCCAGGAATTTAAGTAAGATTGTCCTTGCAAAGCGATTTCAAAATCTTATTTCACATTTAATTTATTTAACTCTATTTTTCCTGATGTCATTGCTTTTGTTAGCTACTGAGGCTTCTGCTGGGCAATATACCCAGAATGATCTCGCCCGATCTAAGGTCGCATCTAAAAGAAGACTTATCATGACTGCGGATGAGCCCGCTTCAAAAATGAAAGTGGATGGAACTTTTTTTCCTTCCTCTCTTTCCAAGGAAATTGTTATCGAGTCCGCTGAGAATCATACTCATAATCCTACCGCTTTTTCTATGGATGTTACTTATGATGCTGACTCTTCACAAACGCCGACCACAGTCAATAATTTTGTTAATCGTATTTTGGTGCTTGATCCTCCAAGATCCTTAAATTTGGTGGAACAAGAGTTAAATGTGTATTCTTCTCCTAAACATGTCAGTCCCTCTGGGCTTTCTTCAAAAAATCAAGTTTTTGATGAAACTATAAGACTTGTTCTTCCCTCTGAAAATATTTCCAACATTTTGCTCCCCTCCTCATCTTCAGACTTGAGGACTTTGCGAGGATCTCTTCTCGAACAATATCTTCTGGTACACCTTTGTTTTTCTTAGTGTTTTTTATCTCTCATTTTCACTTAAATGTTGATTCTGCTTTCTTCTTCTCAGATAACTAAGAAATGGTTCTCCTTTCAGGAGATGTCTACTTCATTTTTCCTTTGAGATTACAAAACTCAAAAGGAGAAATATGACCTGGAGTTTAAGGTCATTAGTTTGAATGCAGCGAAAGAAGAGCGTGAGAAAGAAAATGTAGAGTTAAAACATCCCTTGAAAAGGCCAAGTTGGAACTCTAGGAAGAGAAAAAGGCTAAGTTGCTTTTGTCTGACAAAGTTTCAGCTCTTGAGTCATCCAAGCAGGATCTCGAAGATGAGAAAGCACGAATAGTGACCAACCATGTTGTCCAACTAACAGAGAAAGACGACTGTCTTTCTAAGACCCAAGATGCACTTTCTAACGCTAAACGAGTAAATTTTATGCTAAATATAGAATTTCTTTATTCTTGGAATCTTATCTTCCAGAGGCGATGTTGAATTCTTTCAAAGACGCTCTTTTCTTGGTGTTCTCTGATAACTTCCAAATGTAACCTGAAATGGAATTCCCTTGGATTGATCCTCCTATTGTGGGCATAGTTATGAACAGGATTGAGCAAATAAAGTTGGGGATTCAAGTCCCTGAAACAGATGCGATGGAGCCCGAGCAGTTACTGTATACTGAAAATCTTCCTTATGATGTCGACGATCTTGGTTCCAAAGGCATAGACTATCATGTCGACTTTGGTGGAGGAGATAACATCCCTCCTCCTTTTTATGACCCTCATAGCTCCGAGGACGCAAACCCTGACACTTCGGATGCCCCATCTAATCCGCATTTAACTAGAACTCTTACCAAGGATAGTGGTCCCTTCAACCAAGGGCAGAAAGGACAAAAACATCTTGCCTAGCCTGAAATCCCTACTTCTCAAGTATGGCTTTCACTTTTGAAGTTTTTTCTTTATTTTTGAATTCATGGAGATAGGTTCCCTATAAATCATAGCTAAAGGGAAACATTGCCTTGTTTTGTAAGGAAGAATTAGATAAGAAACAAAAGGAAATAAGCTGGTCTCGCTTAGAGCAGGAGATGTTGCTGAAAGAATATAATCCTCTTTCTCAAAAATATTATGATTTTGATTAAAGTGCTTCAAAGATGATGTTATTTATGATTTCTGATTTTATTCTATGTTATGGAAGAATCTCATTCTCTTCAAAGATGTATTTTCAAAAGATGCTTTAAACTTATTTTTTAAACTAATGAGAGAATACTCGATGCAATCTATTTCTCAAATAATATTCGGATTTGGGGAGGACCATTTTCTAGGAGACCTTCTATGCATTTGTATAAATTACCAAATTTCCCTGGACCTTTTAGATGATGATCGGGAAATAATTTAAAGAGACTTAGAACTTGATGTGTTGAGTTGATACGTAATATAAACAATAGGTGTTTTGACAAACAGGACCATTCTTTATAATCTCTAATGTGTCAGCATTCTCGAAACAATTCGAAGCTTTTTTGGATAAGTCTAAGATTTCATTTAGTAAACTTTTTTATTAAGTTTAATTTTATCAGTAACATCCTTTCGATGTAATATTTGCGAATAACTATGTCTTGTTTTTCTTGTAAATAGGGGAATCAATCCAAAATTTCACCTTCCCAGCACAGGGAAAAATCATTGCAATCGTAAAGCGGGGGTGTTCTTAAAGAGGCTTCCGCTATGACTTGAGAAAAAAACATTTTATATTCCAAAGTTTACCATCAAGAATTTGAATGAGCAAGTATCTATCTTGGAAGGTCGATTAAAAGATAAAACTATCCTTGATTTAAAGAAATAGATAAGGGTAACTCCCCCCATTGACTCTGATGAAGAGGTAAGTAGATTGCTTCAACGAATTACCAATTTAAAATTTGAGTTAGAGGAGAACAAAGCAAGTTGTAAGGCTTGGGATTTACCTTGAAGAATCCTAATCCTGGTCAAGGCCATAACTAAATCAAGAACCTAGTTATCGATAAATTCCTTCACTTGGTGAATCCTCCTCAAGGATTTGATGAGTAATTTGTTTCCAAGTAGTGCAGGAGAGCTAAAAATGACATTTATAATTATTATGAGGCAAAGTGTTAGGATGATATAAATGGGGAGACGTAAAATACTTGGTGTTACCATAGTATTAAGATCCAACTTTCACACTTGATAATTCAAGAAAAAAACTGTAAATAATTCTGTAAAATATCTTTGTAATTTTTTTTTGATATCACCTGATGTGTAATCCTTATTTGTGTTTAGAATATCCTTATCTAGGAGTTTCACCGCCTTATTCTACATAAAACTTAACACATAACATTTTTGTGTTAGCTATTTGTTAATAGTAAGATGTGTACAATGATTTGCTCAGTGTATATCAGTTATTGTTGGGGTCATAACCAAGTAATAGATGAACCTTGCGATAGATTGATACGATCATTTGTATTTTATATTTTGCCAAAGTAATGAATTGTAATTGATCATAATATAAATTTAGAGAACTTTCCTACGTGAGATGTTGAGGAGACATAACCTTTTTTATAAGGTTTCAAACATAAGACTCAAGGTATAAACCCGAGTACTGATTAACAAATCCTCTTTTGAAAATAAGGTAGTGGGTTTGAACCGCTTATTTGTTCATGATTATAAGTTTCCAGAAACCCTTCCCCGAAGTAACAATGGAAAATCCATCACTTAGATTCAGGTGTTTAAATAATGCCAATATAAAAACCCGTTCCTTTCAGGCAAGGAGAACCATAATATTGAGACTTAGATTAAGGTAAGAATAGTAATCCAGAAATTCTCATCTGGAAGTATAGACAAAAGTTTTGCAACTTATACTCAGGCACTCATAATAGAAGACCATAAATCCACCTCTAGAAAATGATATAGATTATGAAACCCAGATTTAGGTATTTATAATCGAAGACCAGAAATCTTCATTTGATAATAATAGAAGTCCAGTTCGGGTATTTAATAGAAGGCCAGAAATCTTTACCTAGTAAAAATAGAAGTCCCAAACCAAAATCCAAATTGGGTATTAATTAAAGACCATAAATCTTTATCTAGTAATAATAGAAGTCTTGAACCGAAACCCAAATTTGGGTATTTAATAGAAGGCCAGCAATCTTCATCCAGAAATAATAGAAGTCCTGAACCGAAACCAAGATTCAGGTATTTATAGTTTTGTTACCCACTTCGAGTATGATTTTCAAAGCAGAGGATGTACGTGTGTTGTGAGCCACTCTCTAGGCTTTGATTGGTCGTATTAGCCTTGTAAGCCACTCTTTGGACTTTGTGTGTCTAGTGCGCTTATCTAGCTTATTCTCAAGTGGGGCCCAAGGACTTACCCGGCCTTGCTCCAGGAGGTGCCTTACCATGGCCACCACAGGTAGTGATAAGGGCTTAGATGCTTTGCCCTGGCCATCGTAGGCGCGAATAAAAGCTTACTTTTTTAATGCTCTACACTGGCCATCGTAGGCGATGATAGTGGCTTACACATCACTACTCTCCTGTGGGTGCCTTAACCTGGCCATTGTAGGCGCGGATAAGGGTTTCCAATGCTTTACCCTTGCTCTGTCTAATTTGGACGCAGATAAAGGCTAACACTCACCCCCACCCTTCGAGGGGTGCCTTACCCAGACCATCCTAGGTAGGAGTTTGGGTTTTACCTGCACCTCCCCAGGGGTGAGGGCTTACACTTTTGATTCTTTAACTTGGCCCTTTCTAATTTGGCCGCGGCTAAAGGCTTACACATCGCCTCCCTCCTGGAGACGCCTTGCTCTAGCCATCTTGGCGCGGACAAGGGTTTTTTACCATCGTAGGTAGCTTCACCTGTTTTAGATGGTTCCAATTTTTAAGGAGTTTTTCATACTCCCGACCATGTGGACATTATTTCTTCAAGGAACCCTTTATTAGAACGGTTAGGCTTCTTTACAAATCTGTATAACTGGCCTTGATTGAAGAACTTGATAATCATTCCTACAAGAACTCTACAGTGACTGGTTTCATGTCCATTCATCATATGGTAGTAGAAGTAAGGCCCTCCCAACTTTACTTCATATTTGGGTTTCTTCTTCGATGATGGCCAAAATTCAAGCTTATGTTTGGTTAGGAAGTAGATATTCTCAATCGATGTGTTAAGATTACATTCTTCGGGTAATCTTGACTCAAAGAATCCTTTTCTATGTCGGAACTTAGCCCCTTTGATATTTAATTTTATCGCTTCTTATTTTTCTTCAAGTTTCCTTTTCACTACATTTTGAAACTGAGGTGCAACTTTCTTAGACCATCTTGAGGTAAAGTGATTGAAATCCTCCATTATTCCTTCCTCAAATATAGTTCCCTTATCATGTGCATGGATGGCTTCTTTTGTGAGAGAGAATAGGTTATATTCCTTTGATGTAGGACCACTTAAAGCAAAAATGGGGGTTGGTCCTATGTGGAAAGGTTTAATGCTCCAACAGTTAGGGCTATGTGGTTCTACTTCCTTTTGCTTGTTCATGATTTGTAGGGCATCCATTTTGATCCTTTATTTTTCAATAATTATTCTTGGATCAATAATGTCTGACGTAGCCTATTGAGATTCAGAAGATCCTTGTCAAGGTCCTTTATCCATGGTATATTTATTCAATGGTTATCCAATCCGGTTGGAGTAACTATGGATGTGGTAGGTTATCCAAAGGATCGGAGGTTGAGGTCCTCCTTGTAGCGCAAAAATGTTAATGTTATTCTTCGTCAATAACGAAATATAAGATATGTTTGTGGACCTAGGAGAACCTAGGGATTATCTAGTTCCTTCAAATTTGACTTAATTTGTCATTTCCTACATATCAAGGTCTTAAGCCCGAAGATTAGTTACTTATCCTTCAAGAAGAGGAAAGTGTCACGCATACAAGACTCAAGGACCAAAAGTTACTTTAGGATAAGTGTTTAGTAAGCTTGAGACAAGTAGAAAGCTAAATGGTTCATTAGGGTTATTGCAATAATTATCTCAAAGTGGAAGGTTTTGTTGTGAAATGGCAATAAGGAAATAAGTGGAATAGGTGACAAGTGCTAAGTCTCTCATTTATTGCTCACTTGATTGAGTACATAAGCGATTACAATAGAAATAGAGAAATACCCAAGTCAATTTACTAATTAGGGTTTTGTCTCTTAGAAGTGAATACAAGATTATGGAATGAGGAAAAAAGTCCCCTAAAATGTGATCCCTAAGGTCATATTTATAGAGGATTTGGAACCCTTTTGTAGCAATCATGTGGAAAGCTTGGTTCCTCCTCAAGCCTCTGGTATCATCCCGCCTTTACGATTTCTAGTGTCGACTTGCTTTGCTTTGGTAATGATCTCATGGTGTCGGTAGTCAACTTGGGTATTAGTCCTCTCTAGTGGCTTCAAGTTCCAGTGTTGGTTTAGTATGGTGGTATTGACACCAAATATATTGGTGTGGATAACATTCTTCTGCTATAGTGCTGCTACTGGCTTTGTGTTTCTAAGTGTTTATGGACTTTATAATTGCTAGGTATTGTCATTATACTTCCTTCTTCTTGACTTTGATGTCTTCTTTGGTATCAATATCAATACTAAGCTTGTTGGTAGCGACAACGCTTTGCTTGCTCCCATATTGGTCTAGTGCTTTCGTCTTCACTGTCCAATATCAAAATCAAGTCAACTACTTGCACACGTTGGTTTTGATAATGAGTGTTTCTTTAGTATTGGCATCAGATGGTCTGTATATATGTTGGTGCCGTTAGCATGTAATGTATGCGTTAGTGCAATCTTGTTATTCTCCCTATTTTCGGTATCGTCTGAGTTCTATTGCATCCCTTTTCCTCTGGTTTCGGCTCTTCAGGCTTTTGTTGTGGCATTGAATCACTATGATACCCTTTCACCTTTTCTCTGGTCTCAGTACCGAAATTTGGTTATAACAAGTAGTTTAGTTGTCCTCGTATGAGTGTATTTGCGTGGTGGCAAGGTTGTTTTTTTGGGTTTTCTCCTGTCTTATTTGCTGTATTTTGGAGTTATTTGGAATGTAGATCTCATACTGATCCACACATCTGAGCCTTCTTATGTACGTTATTTTCTTAAGTGTGATGGCATTGGTGTTTCAATGGTTGTGGTGAGTAGTATATCTGTAGTGTCGTCTCTGAGCTGTATCTATTATTGGGGTTAGCAACATCATTGGGTTTTCAATCTTCTGCTTCTACCCTTCCCTTCTTCTATCCTCTGCACCTTTTAATCATTTATGTTGCCCATGTTTTATGGTCAGAGTCGTTGAGTAGAGTTTCATATTGGATTGCTTGCAGCTGGAACAAGTCGATTTGCATTGGTTGTGACTAAGATGGTGTTAGCAACATTGCTGGGTATTCGATCCTCTGCTTCTACCCTACTATCCTTTCAATAATCTGCACCTGTTTACATTGTCGTCTTATGCTTCTGGTCATAGCCTGTTGAGAAGAGCTATGTTTTAATCTGTGTTTGTTCAAATTAGACTACTTGCGTCCAGAACAAAGTTGTATTACTTTAGTTTATGTACTTAATATTCTGTTTCTGCTTACCAACTAATCTCACCCTACGTGGTGATAGATGATAGTTTAGGTAGTAGTTAGAGCATAGCATGCCTGTAGAAGATAGGCAATCAGCTTGTCTCTGTTATATCATGTACTCAATACTTGTTGTAATAAAAATGTGGTATAGTTCATTATAAAAATCGGCTGGAATTACCCAAAAAAACTTATTAGAATTTTACATTTCTAATAAATGGTCAAAATCATTTATAAAAAAAAATATGTTACAACGATTGAAAATAGCTATAGGTGCAAAGTGATTTATAAGTGCTATCAATGCAACAATCATTAACTGATGTAATAGACTATCGCAACTATCTAAAGAAGATTTTTATTTTTAAATAATTGGCTCGCAGTTGTCGATGACTTTTGCAGAAATCTCCAACTATTGTGGCTTCGTGTATAACAACAGGCGGATTTTCATTGTAATAGATGTATTACAAAATTTTTTTGGCAATTGCGACGAGGCATTTCTATTGTAGTGTACATAATGAATCATCTAAGAGTTTCAGTTATTTAACAACAACTTGATTAAACATGAAATCTAACATAATCAATGTTCATAGTTCTCTCGAGTTCAAAATAATGTGAAACTTTAATGTGAATTATAACACCCCATACCGAGGCAGGAAATTAAACAATACAGATGCAATAATCATTTATGATTAATTTTGGACGATCGAATACAAAAATGTTACTGATATTAGTAGCACATGAATATGAAATTAGTTCGAACACAATTTCCAAAAGACAATTTTCATTTCATAAAACACATACATATATATTATGTGTATAATCCCAGTTGTTTCTCCGGTTCTAATAAAATATAATAACATAAATACTTGAAGTACGACATGCGTAGTTGCCCCTTGATTGATTAGAGTACTAACAAACGACATACAATGATGATTAAAACCATTCAATATCAAAACAAGTGAATTCCAAATGGTAATTCCTAAATAGTTAGCAATGTCTTCTGCCCTTCTTTGGAAGTATTATTTGTTAAGACCTACCACCCTCAAAAACCTTATTGTCGGTCTATTGGAATAAATACCTAAGGGTTAAAGTGGAAAACAAAACATTTGGGTCATGCAATAAGTCTGGTGTGAATTATAAGCTAATATGCCACCTTGATATATGAATATCTAGTGAGCACGTCGCTCGGCAAAACAAGCTTTCTCCACCCTAGTATCATTAATTAACTTCACCAAAATTTGCTCCTACAATCATAATGGCTATTAAATATAGTAATCATAATCAAACAAATGCATGTATGACTTATATTTAGTCCTGACTATCTATCTTTATTTCATAGTTTTATCCGAGTAACTACAAACATATATGACCGACTCGTGCCTACCAGATACAAATATTTAACTGACTGTTAGAAGAAACCTGGATGATCTATCCTAACATAAACTCTTATCACGACAGAGACAAGGCTGATTTTTGATAGTTTTTTGCTAGCAGCAAGCAATTTTATAACTATCAGAACGCGGTGCGCATATGTAATGCCTTCTGATGGTTCCATGTCTAATCCCCAATGGTTTGCTATAACAATTAGCGATGGTTTCCTACAAATATTTTGACAGGTAAATTTGTACATGTTCCAAGTTAAGAGGTCAAATTTCCATTGGAAAGTGATGAGAACATTGCAAATTTTTGATCAAATAGCCTATGGAAACGACCAACAACCGCTGAATGTTGTAACCAAACTGGCGTTGGAAGGCACCGGTGACCATAAAAAATCCGGGTAATTTTTTATGCCTGCAGCCTTTCATTTCTTATCCAACACACATATATCAACGAATATCACAACTTCATTTTGATCACATATTTAAAGTAAAATCAATTTACATGCGACAACAATATTTATCTCAAATAAAACTCAATCCATCCACTATACTTGACAAATTCCAAAAAACAACAACAATTCTCCTCAAAATCTTTTGAACATCCTCAAATCAACATCGAACATCCATCCTCTTACAAAATAAACTAGACAAACCAAAATCAGCATCAAACGATACCCAATTCAATCTCTCATCAAATGGTGTCAAACACGTCCTCACTATCTACTAGCACATGTATACAAACATAAACACAAAAAACCATACCAATCAAGACTCATTATCCACGTGAAACCATCCAAGAAGGGAATGCCCTGTGTTGCTCTGTATATCCCGCAGAACGCTGGTTTGTCTACTCCATCTACACAACATGATGATGGGTGACTCCTATATCTCAGCGATCTGGATCCGTAGCTTTGTAATCTCCGCTTTAACTCAAGCTTTATGATATACTTTTCTGAGAGGACTTAACCTGCGGATAGAAATTAACTGTTATATACTTTACATAAATTTAATAAAAAATGTTCAATATTCAAAGTTATTTTGAAAAAAATACTGCTTGGTCCCCAAATCTTAGCACCTGCATTGCGATGGTGGATCCATGAAAAAATCAAAAACAACATCATATTCATTAGCAATTAACCTATCGCATCACGTCTCATCCAACATTTGTGCCCATACTTGCTAGAAATTTTGTTGTAATTCAACTTGCAATTGAATTTTACACAACTTTCTTTTAATTTTTTATAACCAATTAATTAGACTAATCATTTTTAGTTAAACTAATAGCTGTAAATAAAAAGAATTTGGAATACATTGTTTTTGTCTTATATTTAAGATGTTATAAGATAGTTGAATACTTGTAAGAAATAACAGTTTACAGGTATAAATGACACCAATTTAAGTATCTATAGATGTGTTCTTAACTTCTTTTTTTGAAATTGGGTACTTTATACACACAAGTCTAGATAGCGTACAACATACAACATGACAAGTGGGTTAGATCCCATTAGTTGAGAATCAGACCTAAGACCTCTTGCACCATGTTCAAGTGCCCTAACCAATTTGAAAATTTGTGCTTGTCAGATGTGTACATAACTTACCACTTTTAGCGTAAAAAATCCTTGTTAGTACAAATTTGAACTTAATTATAATATACTTACATATGTAATGGTCGCTTTATCATCATGTGTCCATGAATATATGACTGATCCCTCCTCCGTGGTATGTTTCTCCTTGTTGGCGTATGTGTGAGCAAAAACATCCCAATATGACATGGGACACCATGAGATCTTTCCTGAAAAATTAGAATATTTGTACTATTATTTTAATAACTATTTATTAAAAATTTATAACTTAAAATATAAAATTATTACAATTGTTTGTTATCATAGCTAACAAATTGTCAAGTCCTCATGATGGTGCAGGAATGACTTGGAACCACATTGATGTATGATTGATTTCATATTTCGATTTATGGAATTTTTTTGTAATTGCTTATGAAAATTAAAAAAATGATGTTTTATAGATTTAAATTATGTATTATGTACACCCCGTAATTTTAAAGAACACTAATAAACTAAAGGGATACTTAATTAAATATTAAGGATTGAGTAAAATGAACTGTACCATTGTGTTCGTCTCAGAATTCTGGTTCAGATAGACACCTAGTTTGCGTAAAACGGGCATCGTATGAGGAAGATTTAAAGGTTAGAAGTTTCTATACATATAAGAAGGATATATGTAAATATAAACAAATTAGTTCAAAATAAATCAAAAAGAACGTAGCGAGAAAAAGAAGGTGGAAAGGCGGGAATCAAACCCATTTTTGGTCGACCCACGCCTGGTCTGGGTCGACCTATGGGTCTACCCAAGGCCAGGTGGGTTGACCCAGGTGGGGGTAGGTCGCCCACTAGCAATCTGGTGACGTACATTTTCCTATATTCGGACTATTTTGTTAATCAGGTGCATTATTTTTCTGAATGGATTGGATTTGAAAATAGAGATCTGACGGTTAAGGATTGTCTTGGAAACTCTATATAAAGGCATGCACTCCTATCAAACCAATCACACTTCTTCATACTTCTTCCTCAAACCTCTGTTCTAAAAATTTAAGATGAAGATGGATAGATTCTGCTGAAACTTGGATTGAATCAGGACAATTCTTATCTGACTTATACAAGAATCCCTTATGCAACATCAGCATATTTTTCTTTGTTCTTTAAATCCAATCTCTGTGTGTTCATGTTAATTTTTGGTATAAAAACTTAATAATAACCTTGACATGTTAATAAACCTGGATCTGAGCCTATGCCTATTAAGAAGCTGATTCATATTTAATTAGTTCTGCTATAATTACATGTATTTTTCCATACTGTTCTGCTATTCAGTTGTTGTTATATGCCTATTTCTGTTATTATTATGCCTATTTCTATTTTTCTCCCTCAATTATTCCCTTTTTATTTTGTAAGCCTAGGCTACCTTCAAGCCTAGGCCAATCTCGTAAGAGACATACGTATGAACAAAATTAGGACAATTAGGGAATGCTTGGGAATGAAAATAAAAGAGGGAAAATTAGGGCATATTTTGTACTATGGAATATGACTGAAAAATTGGGGCATATCTTGTACTGTGGAATATGACTGAAATTTGGGGTGTATGAACATGTAAATATATAGGCTTAATTCAAGGATTAAGTGGAACATGTTAATGAAACTGTAAGTAACACGTGGAATCTGATAAATCTATAGGGTTAAGTAAATCTGTTAAAACTATAGGGTTAAGTGGATCTGTTTAATCTGTTAGGGTTATATAAACCTGTTAACCTATAATACTTAACCTATTTAATATGTTGTGGAAATATAAACTCGTTAAGCTGTAAAACTTAACCTGTTAATTTGTGGGGTTAGGCTAACCTATTAATATGTAAGGCTTAACATGTTAAAAATCCTAGTTAATTGGAGGACACAAGTTTTAGGGGTTTAGCTTGTGTCATCTGATGTGCGGGGCCTATATAAGTCAATAACCCATTCTGGTATTAAAAGGGGACCCCGCACTAGGTAGGGATCAGGGCACGCATACTGAACTAATAGTAAGAGTTTCATCCGAAAAGGGGGTTTATACGGGCACCTTCCAACAGAGTCATGGGCGTGCATGGGTCCAGTCTGTAGGGGAGAATAAGTCGCTGTAGCACCAGTAAATATATTTGTGTCCTTCTGTAGGTTGCCACTTTAAGAAGTAACACACCCTACTGTGGGGCCGACACAAGGTACTTACATATTATGGAGTCGATTGCTTGGGGTAGTAATTAGGGTACGTCTAGACCTTCCTGTTTCTGTTGAGGTACCCATTGTTTCTATTTGGGGTAACACCCGTTATTTCTATTGAGGTACCTATAATTTCTATCTGGGGTAAAACCTGTTATGAAACTAGAGTAAACCAAAAACTACCATTATGTTTTTGTTAGGATCATTCTGTTTCTGTTAATTAATCAGGGGTTACTTATTCCTATCACATATCTGTTACACTAGTATTGCTGCAGAGAAAATTACCGAGAAGCATAGTTTACCCTATTTATTCTGCTTATCTTGTCCATCCTGTTTATACCTTTTTTATGTTACTATTATCTCTCATCCAATTTATTTACCTGTCTTGATACTTTTACTTCTTTATTTTTTAAAAGTCACTGAACTTGCCAGACTTTATGTCTGACCCTTTTTGTTTCGCTTTCTCTCTTTTCATTCCCTCTAGTTTCTCTGGGTGCGAACGCCCAACCATGATTAGGACTCTCTCCTCTGTTTCTGCTTGGACTAGATCTACTTTGATGTATCACTTCGACTACTTATCTACTTTATTATGGCTATTATTGGGGATTATGATTTTACATTTCTATACTCTGGTGGTTTTTGACGCAAGACACATGTTTTGGTTTGATGTATTTGGTTTTAGTATTTTAGCTTGATGTTGTAACTGGTTTTGAGACTATAATGTTTTTTTGCTGAATAATGAAGTTTTAAATTTCCATTTCTATTTTTATATCTGTCTTGTGAGATTCTGCTTCTATTTACCTATAACGCTTCATGGAACTTAATGCATTCTGATAAAGAATGACATTAACGGATGTGCAGTGTCACATTTGGTATCAGAGCTGAAGGTTAAAAGATCAGTAAAAGTTCTGAAAACTGTTTTAAAAAATAAAGTATTTTTGAAGAAAAGTCTATTTTTGAAAAACATATTCCCCAAAGCCATACAAAATATCTTTTCGATTCTCTATTTGAATCCCTTTTCCTTTTCTTTTCAGCATGTTTAGGGAACCGAATCTTCTCAAGGGCATTCTGATAACGTCTTGGTTCCATGTATATCTTGAGGCTACGACACCTGCCGTAGGCCAAGGAGATGCCCCCACAGAAGCAGCTGTTGTTCCTCCACTTTCGCGAGTAGATAATTTCTCTAAGATATGTAAGGACTTTTGTGCTATGGAAGGAAAACCATTATGTGGAACTGAAAGCTTTGAGGAAGCACGGAATTGGCTGCAAGAGACAGAGAACTTATTTGGACTTTTTGAGGTCGACGACCATAGAAAGATACAGTTTTCTGCATGGTAGCTTAAAGTTGAGGCTTTGGTTTGATGGGAGGTGGCACAAGCAGGGCATCCAGTTGATACTTGGGCTGTCCGGTAGATTTTCAAGGTGATGTTTCTTCCTCTGGTAGAAGAGAGTATGCAGATGGAGAGATTCTTGGCACCTAAGCAAGGAAGTATGTCTGTTAAAGAGTATGTCAATAAGTTCAATCAATTGGCAAGGTTTGGCCTGGAATTTGTGAATTCCCTGCACAAGAAAGCTTTAAGGTTTGCGAGAGTATTAAATCAACCTCTCCAAGCATTGGCATTGTCTCATATACTGATAAAGGCAACTTTAGAAAGACTTTTTGACATGGCATTGATGCACGAAGAGCGTAAGGATAAGAAGAAAAAGGTTAAGACCGATGAGACGTAGAACAAGAAAGTGTGGCCCAAGAAAGAAGCGCAAAAGAAAGGTGGAAAGAACGACAATGCCCAACACAAGAAGAAATGTCATGGTTGTAGGAGCTTGGGTTATCTGGTCAAGGATTGCAGAAAAAGGAAGAATGGTTGCTTCAACCGTGGTGAAATTGGACACTACACTAGGGAATGCACGAAGAAGCAAGGACAAAGACAAAGGGTAGGACCTTCTGGAGGGCAGGTTCACGCTCTCGAGGCCAGTGGACCAGACAGAGGTAGGAAAATTTCTGTTGAAGGTTTGATTTCCCTTTCTGAAAATCTAGTTAGGACTCTTTTTGATTCTGGCGCTTCTTACTCTTTTATATTTGATTCTGTGATTGAGTCTCTACACCTTAGTACTAGTATTGTTTTGGTCCCGTTATCAAACCCCATTAGGGGCACGACTCATCTGTCTATGATATGTCATGGTTTGAGGATATCTGTTTTAGGCGTCGAGTTCTAGTGCGACGCATATGTGCTTGGTTTTATGGGTTATGGTATTATTCTAGGGATGGATTGGCTAGCCATGTATGGTGCCATCCTAGATTGTAAGAGGAGGGTCGTTAGACTTTTGACTTGCCGAGGGAGGACCCTCGAGATTTCCTATGACCCAAAGGGGTTTGTCATGCTTAGCTTTCTAGAATCACTTGATGCTTCTACCGATGATTTGCGATCTGTACCCATCATGTAGAGTATCCGGATGATTTTAATGAGGTTCGAGGATTACCTTTGAGGCGAGAGATTGATTTCTGAATATACTTGGTTGATAATGCGAAGCCAGTCGCAATGCATGTGCGCCACATGGCTCCTAGGGAGAGGAGGGAGCTTAGCAAGCAAGTAGGAGAGCTACTTGAGAAGGGGTTTATTAGGTGATGTATATTTGAATGGGGTGCTCCAGTCATCTTCGCAACCAAGGCGAATGGCTCACTTCGTCTATGTGTGGATTACAGGGTGTTAAATAAGCTCACCAAGAAGAATAGGTACCCACACCCAAGGATTGACGATCTGTTTGACCAACTTGTTGGTGAATCTGTTTTCTCGTAGTTAGATCTACCACGGGATTTCATTAGCTGAGGGTGGCCGAGGATAGTATAGACAAGACCACTTTCAGAACTCCAGATGGCTTCTTTTATTGGCTAGTCATGCCTTTTGGGTTGACGAATGTACCCGCCTATTTTGTGGATCTGATGAGTATGGTGTTTATCAATAAGTTCGTAGTGGTCTTTGTGGATGACATCCTGATTTTCTCGAAGAGCGAGGAAGAGAATGCCCTACATTTAGGAGAGGTTTTGAGGACTCTCATAGCTCACCAGCTTAAGGCGAAATTATCTAAGTGTCACTTTTAGAGAAATGATGTAAGATTTCTAGGGCATGTGGTCTCCAAGGAGGGGATAGCGGTGGATCCCATGAAAGTAGTTGCAGTCCAAGATTGGAAGGTTATAAAGAATGCAACAGAGGTGAGAATTTTTCTTGGTTTGGCGGGCTATTATAGGAATTTTATCAAAGACTTTGCAAAGATATTAGCCCCACTCACCAGGTCGACGAAGAAGAATCTGACCTTTTCTTGGAGTATTGATTGTGAGGATGCTTTCCAGCAGTTGAAAAGGACTTTGACAACAACCCCAGTCTTGACATTGCCCGATGCGAGCAAAGTGTTCATAGTGTACACTGATGCATGCGGTATAGGGCTTGGCGTTATCTTGATGCAAGAGGGAAGGGAAGTATGCTATGGGAGTAGACAGTTGAGAGTTCATGAGAGGAAATACCCTACCCATGATTTGGAGTTGACTGCTATAGTGTTCGCACTTAAGACTTGGCGGCATTATCTACTTGGAGAAAAGTTCGAGTTATACACAGACCATAAGTCGCTCAAGAATCGATTCTCGCAGAAGGATCTCAGTTTGAGACAGCAGAGATGGATGGAGTTCCTAGCGTCCTATGTTTTTGAGATTGCTTATACCCCTGGCAAAGGTAATGTAGTGGCAGACGCGTTGAGTAGGCAGAGGATGGCCTTGAGTCCTCAATTTGTAGAGAGGTAGAGTTTGTAGTATATATCGACCTTCGACTTTAGGCCATCTACGGATCTTACACCTGGTTTGTTGGCATCTTTAGAGGTGCAAACTACTCTTATGGATAAGATAGGATCTTCGCAGCGAGAGGACCCACAAATAGTAGACTTCTTGCATAGGCTCAATAGAGGGGAGGTTTCTAGCCACCTTAGTAGATATTCCACAGATGACAAGCGATGGGTACGACGAGATGGGAGACTCTGTGTTCCTCGGGTTGGGGATTTGTTGAGGACAGTCCTTGAGGACGCCCATCATTCTAGGATGACTATCCATTCGGGAGGTGATAAGATGTAACGAGACATGAAGAGATTTTCTTTTGTGTCGGGATATAGAAAGATGTAGCAGAGTTTGAAGCTCGATATTTAGTTTTCCAGCAAGTAAAAGCTAAACAGAAGAAGCCTGGTGGTTTGCTTTATCCTTTGGAGGTCCCACCATGGAAGTGGGAGAGCGTTTCTATGGATTTCATTGATGGTTTGCCTAGATCTAGGAGAGGCAACACCAGTATCTGGGTTATAGTAGACAGGCTTACTAAGAGCACTCATTTCATTCATGTTAAGAGCAAGAGAACATCAACATGGTTGGCATCAGTTTGTCTTCTTGAGATAGTCCGTCTACATGGAGTGCCTTCTAGAATAGTGAGTGACTGTGATCCCATCTTCACTAGTGAGTTCTGGAAGAGTCTGTAAGAGGCCCAAGGTACATAGTTATGTTTGAGCACCACATATCACCCTCAAACTGATGGACAGTTTTGAGTGGGTGAATAGATTTCTTGAGTATCTTTTGAGGCTGTGTATCCTTGGCTTTAGAGGAACTTGGGAGGAGCATCTTCCACTGGTGGAGTTCGCCTACCACAACAACTATCATACCAGTATAGGCATGACACCCTTTAAGGCACTATGCAAAAGACGTTGCAGATCAACAACCTATTGGTGGGAGACTACAGATATGCTTATACTTGGGCCTGAGATGATTAGAGAGACTTCAGAATAGATTGATCTTATGCATAGACGTATGAAGATAGCTCAGGACAGGTAGAAATCCTATGCAAATAAAAGAAGGGCTGACATTGAATTTAAGGTAGGAGACATGGTTTTCATCAGAGTACCACCTCTCAGGAATGTGGTTCACTTGGGATTCGTAGGGAAATTGGCGCCAAGGTTTGTAGGGCCATTTCCCATAATAGAGTGCATAGGTCAAATGGCCTATAAGGTGATACTACCGGAGAGATTGGCGAGCGTTCATGATGTTTTTCACGTTTCCCATTTGCAGAAATGTCTTCACGATACAGCAGAGGTGGTTGAGCCAAGCATGCTTGAGGAAGTAGAGGTAGAAAGGGAGGCAACAATTAGATGCGTTCCTACCCATATACTAGGATCAGAGGTTAAGAAACTGCACAACAGAGAGGTTAAGTTGATGAAAGTGTAATGGGGAGAAGACCGAAAGGATGCAACTTGGGAGACTGAAGACAATATTTGCGCTTCTTACCCTTTTCTTTTCAAGGGTATGTTCTTAACTTCTTTTCCCAAGCTTTTATTCGTACTCGCTTCTATCATTCGAGTATACCTTATCGATCGAATCATCGACCTTTAGGTAGAAAACCAATGGGTGTAAACATTTGTTTGAGACATGTTATGTTTGATGGATGCAAGTGGATACAAGCGGTTGATAGTGGTTGCTTGTGGATGCATATACACACATTAGGCTCTAGATCGACTCAAACGCTCTCATACTGCATATGGATGTGTGTGCATTTTATTTTTGTGGGTGAAAATGTATGTATCATCGTACGGATGTTGCATTTGAACGAATGATTATGCACACATATAGAAATTACATGATACGCTAGGACTATTTGCATACATTTTGGATTCACGGCACAAACATATATTACATTAAGGAGGTCAACTGAATTAGTAGACCGCCTGATTTTCGCATTAGCATAGGGACATATACACACACCTTTGAATATGTTCATACAAGCATGAGAAATCTCTTAAGGACAATGAATGCCTGTGGATGGTGGATGAGTAGATGATTGTAGGTGGATGTAATAAACATTCCTCTTAACTTAGAGATTTCGGGGACGAAATCCGTTAATTAGGGGAGAATGTAACACCCAGTTATTTTAAAGTACACTAATAAACTAAAGAGATACTTAATTAAATATTGGGAATTAAGTAAAATAGATTGTACCATTGTGTTTGTGTTTGTCTCGGAATTTTGTTTCAGACAGACTCCGAGTTTGCGTAAGACGGACATGGTCCGAGGAAGGTAAAAAGGCTAGAAGTTTGTTTACGTATAAGAAGGATTTATGTAAATATAAAACAAATCAGTTCAAAATAAATCAAAAAGAATGAAGCGGGAAAAACGAAGGCGACAAGGCTGGAGCCAGACCTTTTGTGGGTTGACCCACGCTGTTCTGGGTCGACCTATGGGTCGATCCAAGGTCAAGTGGGTCGACCTACTCGCGATCTGGCGATGTACATTTTCCTATATCCGGACTATTTTGTTAATTAGGTTCACTATTTTTCTGAACGGATTGAATTTAAAAATATTGATCTAACGGTTAAGGATTGTCTTGGAAACTTTATATAAAGGCATGCACTCCTATCAAATCAATTATACTTCTTCATACTTCTTCCTCAAACCTCTGTTCTAAATATTTAAGATGAAGATGGGGAGATGCTGCCGAAACTTGGATTGAATCAAGAACATTCTTATCTGACGTATAAAAGAATCCCCTCTGCAATATCAACATAATATCGTACGTTCTTTAAATCCAATCTTTGTGAGTTCATGTTACTTTTAGATATAAAAACTCAATAGTAACCTTGACATGTTAATGAACCTGGATCTGAGCCTATGTATGTTAAGAAACTGATTCACATCTAAACAGTTTTGCTATAATTACATGTATTTTTCCATACACCTGTTCTGCTGTTCAATTGTCATTATATGCCTATTTCTGTTTTTATTATGCCTATTTTTGTTCTTCTCCTCTCTTATTCCCCTTTTATTTTATAAGCCTAGGCTACCATCAAGTCTAGGCCAATCTCGTAAGAGACATATGTATGAACGAAATTGGGACAATTAGGGAATATTTGGGAATGAGAATAAAAGAGGGAAAATCAGGGCATACCTTGTACTATGGAATATGACTGAAAAATTAGGGCATATCCTGTACTGTGGAATATGACTGAAATTTGGGTTGTATGAACATGTAAATCTATAGGTTTAATTCAAGGACCTGTGGAATCTGATAAATCTGTGGGGTTAAGTAAATTTGTTAAAACTACGGGGTTAGGTGGATATGTTTAATCTATTGGGGTTATATAAATCTGTTAATCTGTAATACTCAACCTATTTAATCTGTTGGGGCTATATGAACCCGTTAACCTTTTAATCTTTGGGGGTTAGGTGAACTGTTAATTAAAAGGTCTAACCTATTAAAAATCCTAGTTAATTGAGGGACATAAGTTTTAGTGGTTTAGCTTGTGTCATCTGTTGTGTGGGGCTATATCAGTCAGTAACCCATTCTGGTATTAAAATGGAACCCCGCACTAGGTAGGGGTCAGGGCACGCATACTGAACTGACAGTAAGAGGTTCATTTGAAAATGCGGTGTATACAGGAGCGTTCCAATGGAGTCATGGGCGTGCATGGGTCCGGTCTGTTGGGAAAAATAAGCTATTGTAACACCATTAAATAGGTCTATAGGTTGCCATTTTAGGATGTAATGCACCCTACTGTGGGGCCGACATAGGGTATTTACACATTAGGGAGTTGATCGCTTGGGGGTAGTAATTAGGGTACATCTAGACCTACCTGTTTCTATTGAGGTACCCGTTGTTTCTATTTAGGTAACACCCGTTATTTCTGTTGAGGTACCCGTTGTTTCTGTTTGGGTAACACTCGTTATTTCTGTTGAGGTACCTATAATTTCTATTTGGGGTGAAACCCATTATGAAACTAGAGTACACCTAAAACCACCATTATGTTTCTATTGGGATCATTCTTTTTTGATTAAGTAATTAGGGGATACCTAGCCCTGTCACATATCTGTTATACTAGTATTGGTGCAGAGAAAAGTAACTAAGAAGCATAGTTTACCCTGTTTATTCTACTTATCCTGCCCATCCTATTTATACCTGTTGTATGTTACTGTTATCTCTTATCCATTTTATTTACATGTCTTCATACTTTTACTTCTTTATTTGTTAAAAGTCACTGGACTCACCAGACTTTATGTCTGACCCTTTTTGTTTCCTATTCTCTCTTTCCCCCAAGTTCTCAGGGTGGGAACACTCAGTCGTGATTAGGATTCTCTCTTCTGTTTCTGCTTGGATCCAGATCTGTTTTGATGTATCGCTTCGACTACTTGTCTACTATATTATGGCTATTATTGGGGATTATGATTTTACATTTCTGTACTCCGATGTTTTTTAGCGCAAGACGAATGTTTTGATTTGATGTATTTGGTTTCAGTATTTTAGCTTGATGTTATAACTAGTTTTGAGACTATGATGTATTTCTGCTGAATAATGAAGTTTTAATTTTCTACTGCTATTTTTATATCTATCTTGTGAAATTAAGAGTCTATTTACCTATAACGATTCATGGAACTTAATGCATTCTGATAAAGAGTGACATTAATGGACGTGGGGTGTCACATATTAAATATACCCAATCGTTTACAATGATATGTGGTTAACTTACCTTAAACTCCTCATCATTCTATACGCAACCCACACATCCGTTACGCTAATGCCCATCCAATTGTGTTCCCTTCTTCTTCTCAAGGTAGACGTTGTATTCTTGTAATTTTTGGTAATAGTGACACCTGAATAGGACAATGTTAGCATCCTGTATTATAGAGAGTTTTGACACAAAACCGCTCAAATCAGATCCCAAAACATAGTGGAAGACGAGATTATGTTAAAAAGTGCTAAAACAACCAATCAATATCTCAAAACAATCTCAACCTAATCCAGTAACCAATCACAATCACCTAAAAAGAGAAATAATAGAGCAATAACGAAAGACATATTGCAAAAGGATTTATAGTGGTTCCACTAATGTTTTGTTAGTGTATGTCCACTTTGGGAGTGATTCTTTATTAATATCAAATAAAATGGTACAAGATATTAATTACAATGAACAAATTCACCAAAAAAATTAACTTTGTGGAGGTGAGAATTGAAGAAGATTAGGATTGCAAAATCCATAATTATATTAAACCTAGGTCAGTCTCTTGATTAATAATTTTTTCCTCCATCTCGCCTTTTGTATCTACGAATAGCTTATACAAGGAGACACTAATATTTGGCAGTTGCTCAAATTACCCCTTGAACCTTCACAAATCAACCTGCCAAGTCCAAAACTCGAAATAGACCAGAAGCCACCTCAGGTGTCTATCCCAGATGGTCAGATGTTTGTCCCGAGGCTTGGGAAATATTTCCCGCATGACTCAAATGTCTGTCATATTCCCTCAGATGCTTGTCCCCTTCACTGCTTCAGCACTGATGTTTATCCATAAGGTCAGAGGTCTATCGCAACACTAGGGAATGTAACACCCTACGTCCATTAATGTCACTCTCAATGGGAATGCGTTAAATTTCATGGAGTATTATTGGTGTATAGAACAGAATATAACAAGACAGATACATATAATGGTACTTGAAAATTTAAAACAACTTTTATTGCAGCGGAGAAATAGTTTGGTTACAACAACATCAAAAACCAACAATAGAACCAAGTACACTTAATATCCATCTTAACAAATTATTTTCTAAGTACATAAAGTAAAAAGCATAACCCTAACATAAGTAGCCATAAAAGAGATGAGCTGAACTTTACTTTCAACAATCCAAGCACTTCCAAAAGAGAGGGAAAGAGGTCCAAATCAAGCTCCACTAGCACTAGTCCCACCCTGAGAACTTGAGGGGGGCGGGAGGAAGAAAAGAGGCGAAAACAAAGGGGGTCAGATAGAGCCTAGCGAGTCTAATAACTTTAATAATATAATTATTAAAGTAATTAGGATAAGGTATAAACTGGTAAAACAAGGAATGACTGTGAAGAAAATGGGCAAGAAAAAACAAACAAGAGGAATATGCTGGCGTTAATCGCGCTCCTAATTAATATAGGATAATTACTATAGTGCACCATTACTAGTCACCCTAAAAGTTGATCCCGCCTACTGAACAAAATAATAACAATGGTAGTTTCGTGTACCCCTAACTGTCTTCATAGGTGACGCATGCTCCTATCTCCACTAGTTGTATCCACTACCCTCCCCATTCTAATTACAACATTTATTCATAATATGGTAGTTGGACTTCTAGCTGTCTTCATAGGTGCCACCTGCTCCTATCTCCGCTAGTCGTACCCACTACATTCCCTATTCGATCGGCTCCCTAACTCGTAGATACTCGTGCTGGTCTCACAGTGAGGTGTATCACTCCCTAAAGTGGCAACCCGATACCACTAAAGATGCACGGCTTATACCTACACGATGCAGCAACGTCTTACCTACCAGCCCGGGTCCATGCACGCACCTGACCCTGTTGGACTTGCGTTGCCACTGCTAACCTGTTTTGACCTCTTACAATCAAACCCAATAAACGTGTCCCGTCCTCGATCTAGATCGAGGTCACTTAGATAGTAAATGGGATACTGGTTGAAAAGGGTCTCCACACTTGACACAAGCTTTCCGCCTATGCTTGGTCCCCACTAGGATTTCCCACTTAACCCCCTCTTGTTCATGTCTTCTTACATGTTTCAACTTGGTTAAGTGTTTATAATTATACCCCACATGTCACCCATGTTACCCACTTATTAATTCAACATGTGTTATTGGTTAAGCTTGTCTTAACCCTATCCGCTTATCAGATCAATATATATTTTACTGGTCAAGCTGGTCTAAACCCTATCCACTTATATATTATTAGCTAAGTTGGTCTTAACCATATCCACATATATATTATGGGCTAAGTTGGTCTTAGCCCTATCCACTTATCAGATCAACATATATTATTGGTTAAGTTTGTCTTAACCCTATCCACTTATCAGATTGAGTATCATATATATATATATATATATATCATATAACATGTTTTACTTAATTTATGATTAAGTACATCTTAGTTCACAAATACATTGGTTAAGAAAATAACTCCCTAAGTATTAACCCCGAAGACCGAAATCAACATCAGATTGGTACTCAGAGAATTACTCAACTCAACCAAACTTATGTTTGTCATTCATATTCATCTTTTGATCAGCATTAATTAATTATTAATGCACAGACCTCTCACATTAAGTCGATTGCTTGTGGCCGATGGATATGCCGGGCGGTTCTGGGCAGACTTCCACCACAAGCCAGACTTAACCTCGTGTCTAAGCATCTTTTAATTATGCCTACGACCTCTCACATTAGACTACCATTTGTGGTTGCTGGATGTACCGGGCGGGTCCGGGCAGTCTTATACCACAAACGAGTCTAACCTCGTGTCTTAGGCATTTATTATGCATTTAATTTATGCCTTTGACCTCACACTTTAGACTACCGTTTGTGGTTGCTGGATTTGCCGGGTGGGTCCGGGCAGTCTTAAACCACAAATAAGTCTAACCTCGTGTCTTAGGCATTTATTATTACACATTATTACTCAACCCTAATTTGAATTAATATCCCTATTTCAGATTGTCAATAACTTTCAATTTTAATCCAAGTCCATAATTGTCACTTAAAGTATGTCCATAATTTTCAAGTATATAAATTATACCAATTAATGTCTCAAATTAATTATGCTTTCAAAGCTATTATATGCCAATTCACAATATTAATATTTTATAATTTCCAAATTTCCCCACACTGTTCATACGTTTAATATGAAATATGCTAGACTCGAAAATAGTCTAACTCATAAAAAAACATCACAACTTGCATAACACATAAATAGATCTAACTTGCAAATAAGAATTATAACATAAATTTGCATAGCCAGTAACTTGCATAGGAAATGGACATATAGAACATAAATTTGCATAAACTGTGTACGGCCATGGATCTAAATATAGATCTAAACATAGAATTGTGAACTTGCATGTATAAATATGGTTTTCACCTAAACTTGCATATGTGAATATGGGTTTCACTTGAACTTGCATATGTGGATATGGTTTTCACCTAAACTTGCATATGGATTCCTACAAACTTGCATATGAATTTAAATATGTAAACTAATATCACATGTTTTACATTTAAACTCGCATATTTATGTGTGTGTATATATATATATATATATATATATTTGATTCACATATAAACTTGTGAATAATTCGCATATAGACTTGCATATGATTCACATACAAACTAGCATATGATTTACATCCCAAACTTGCATATAAACTGATGTCATAAAACAAATCAAGTTAAACATATGTGATTGGACATATGAAATAGATCTACTAACATAAGTTAACAAAAATTGTCATATGTTCCCTCAACAGATGATAACAAAGTTAAGTAACGTCACATGATTCAACTGACATGTTCTCATAATCCCAATTATAACTCATCATAATTAATTTATTAATTATTTTGTGAAAGATATTGTACTCACCAAGACGGATTAGAGAAGAGAATAATTCGTTCGTCGTTGGTATTAGAATCCTGACTTGCAATTCCTAAGCTTTAAGAAGAACTATTCAAGCAGCAGCATGTAGGCTAAGAGATTAATTTAGTTTAGGTTTAGAGCTTGAGTCTATGCGTGTTTATATAGAAGTTTAAATCAATATAAGCCGTTAGATTATCATAGGAGCAAATCAGAACCATTCAGAATAGATAGAGTTATCCAAAACTGCCACATATGCCCTAGTGACTCAGCAACAGGTCAGAATAGACTCAGCAACAGGTCAGAATTGTCACAGTTCAGATCTACCTGAGGGGGTAGGTCGACCCCCAGGTCGACCCCTTCGTCTACCTGTATAGGGAAGGTCGATCCCCTGGTCGACCTGACCTAGAGCGGGAAAAATTCCGCCCAGCCCGCTTCCTTGTTTGAATTTTAATTTTGAATTTCATTCTGAACTGTTTTTTAATTTATTTAAATTTCTGAAACTTCTGAGGGCCATAAATTCCTCATGCGAAGTCTGATTTACGAAAACTTGGACTCTATTCCAAGCAGAATTTTGAGACGAATGCAATGGCATAACCCGTTTCCCTTAATTCTCATTTTAACAATTAAGTATTCTTAAATTTGCTTATTTTAATATTTAAAATTGTGAGGTGTTACATTCTCCCCTCCTTAAAGGATTTCACCCCCGAAATCTCCAAGCTAAGGAGAATGTATATCCTAACATCCAATCATCCATCTACTCAACCATCAAACACAGGCATCCATTGTCCTTAAAAGACTTCTAATGCCGTATGAACATATGCAAAAAGTGTGTGTATATGTTCCTTATCCAGTGCAAAATCAGGTGGTCTACTGATTCAGTTGACCCCCTTAATGCAAATCATGATAGTGCCATGCATCCATTATGTATGCGAAAGAATCATAACAATACATATTATTTCTACATGTGTGCACAATCATTCATCAAAATGCAGATCCATATGATAACCCAACCATTATGCATCCATTAATTTAAATATGCACACATATTTATATGCAATATGAAAGTGATTGAGCCGATCTAGTGCCTAATGTGTGTGTACATGCATCCAAGAGCAACCACTTGCATCCATTTGCATCCACCAAACATAACATGTCTCAAACACATGTTTACAACCATAGGGTTTTTCCTAACTAAAGATCGAAGATATCATCGCAAAGACATATTAAACGATAGGACAAGTATCAACAAAGCGGTAGAAAAAGAAGAAGTTAAAAAAACATACCCTCAAAAAGGAAAGGGTGCAGCGTACGCATCTAGTCTTCCGTTTCTCAAGTCGCATCTCCTTGATCATTTGCCCATTGTACCTTGACAAACTTGACCTCTATGTCGCGTAGCTTTATGACCTCCGATCCAAGGATGCATGTAGGGGCTCGTCTAATCAGGAATCTCACTCCACTTCCACTTCTCTAAGCCTGCTCGGCTCTACTACTTCCGCGAACACTTCCGCAAATGTGACACGTGAAACACGTCGTGAACACCACTAAGCTCGTTGCCTCTTCCCATGTCCCTCTAAATTCTAGGATACATAATCTCAAAAGATCTTCAAGGATTCTATTAACCCTTTCTGTCTGTCCATCCGTCTATGGATGATAAGCGATGTTCGTACTTGCCGCCTTTTGCATATCACCTTTTCCTCCTGTATCGAAAACTGCTCCAAGCCCTGTCCGGCAAGCACCGGTATACACTGTGAATGGCTTACTTCCATCTGGCAAAACTAAAACTAGAGCTGTTGTAAAAGCCCTCTTCAAATGCTAGAAAGCATCGTCACGGTCAACATCCCAAGCAAAAGTCAAGTTCTTCTTCGATTGCCGAGTAAGTGGGGCTGATATCTTCGCGAAGTCTTTAATGAACTTCCTATAATAGCCCACCAGCCCTAAAAAGCTTCTTACTTCTGTTGCATTCTTAGGAATCGTCCAATCTTGGATTGCCACCACCTTTGCGGGATCCACAGCTATCCCCTCCTTACAGACCACATGTCCTAAGAACCTCACTTCTTTTCTCCAAAAATGGCATTTGGAGAACTTAGCTTTAAGTTGATGCGCTCGTAGGGTCTCTAATACTTCCCTAAGGTGTAGGGCATGCTCTTCCTTGCTTCTAGATAAAATCAAGATATCATCCACAAAGACTACCTTGAACTTGTTTAGAAACTCCCTATTGTAACACCCCGAATTTCGGTTAATGCTAAAATTCACTAATGGCAGAATAAATAATCTCAGATGTGAGAATTGGGGGAAACGGGCTGCGTCATTGCGTTCGTCTCGGAAAAATACGCGAAATAGAGTCCGAAATTTTGTAAATCGGAGTCCGTATGGCCCAGTTATGGCCCAATGAAGTTTGCAGAAAATTCAAAGTTCAAAACGGATTTAAAATTCAGGTTCAAATTTCGAAATTGGGGCCATTGGTCGTAGGTGGGAAAATTCCCGCCTAGCTGCCCAAGTCGACAGCCCGGTCGACTGGGCAGTCGACTTGGCTAGGACCAAGTCGACAGCCCTGTCGACAGGGGGTGCTCGGCCAGTTTGGCCTGGTGCACCATTTTAGGGTTTGGCTGTGTTTTGGGGCTGTTTTCTGGTAGCTTCCGAGATCTGATGGTCCTAATCTAATTTAGGGTTAATCTAATGGTCTAAAACACATCCTAATCCTATAAATAGGACCCTAAGCTAGCCCTAAATGATCATAATCCTATCCTCTAACTAAACTATGCCAAAATTTTCTATGATCATGGCCTCCACTCAAAACACTAGCCTCCATCCTCTTTTGAAACTATTTCTATGAAGGCTTTCATGTTCATACAAGCATTTTTAAGTTGTTTGAGTGATCATTAGCTTGCATTCATCATCAAGTTGCAAGCTTTATTTCAAGGCTAGAGTTTTTGGGTGATTTTTGGCAAGGGTTTGCTTATTGGAGTTTAGTGGTGAGTTTCTATAGCCTTAATAATCAATTGTTAAATTGATTATGATAGGATATGATAAGATATGGCTATGTTTGTGGATCAATGTGTTTATGCAAGTTTAGTATAGTGTATGTTGTGTGTTTTGCGAGTTTTATGCTATATGTTATGCAAGTATAATGCTATGTTTTATGATGCTCATTATGCAAAACACTATGTTGAACATTGATTCATATGTAACATGTTATGCAAGCTATATGTGAGATTATATGCAAGTTCATATGTAACATGTTATGCAAGCTATATGTGAGATTATATGCAAGTTCATATGTAACATGTAATGCAAGTTATGTGCATGATTATATGCAAGTTCATATGTAACATGTTATGCCAGTTATGTGTTTGGTTATATGCAAGTTATGTGCATGATTATATGCAAGTTCATATGTAACATGTTATGCAAGTTATGTGTTTGGTTATATGCAAGTTAACATGTGACATGCTATGCAAGTTCACACCTTTGTATGACATAAGAATCATATGCAAGTTACCCCCTTTGTGACATATGTGCTTCATGCAAGTTTGGGTTAAATGCTAGTTGGGTTTAATGTATGCTCATATATGCAGTTGACACCTTTTAAACCCATGATAAAGTTATATGCTATGATTGGTTAAACCCATGGCATTTGTGATGAATCTTCCCTTTATTATGTCATGTTATGAGAACGAATTACGTGGGGAACGATGGGGTTAATATGCATGTTAATAAAATGGTGTGAAATGGGTATGCTTAAGCATAACATAAAGTGAATGGACATAATTGGGAATTTACCTATTAAGTTAGGTCTACCCATATTATGGAATTGGGAATTTACCTATTAAGTTAGGTCTACCCATATTATGGAATTGGGAATTTACCTATTGAGTTAGGTCTACCCATATTCTTGAAATTGGTAATTAATTAGGGATAATTAATACAAATTATGGGGTGATTAATTAGGTGTAATTAATCAACTAAGACACGAGGTTGGACCCTTTTGTAGCATAAGACTGCCCGGAACCGACCGGCAAATCCAGCGGCTACAAATGATTGGCCCAATGTGAGAGGTCTTAGTCATAAACTAAATACGTGACAAGCGTAAAGACACGAGGTTAGACTCTGTTATGGTGTAAGGCTGCCCGGAACCAACCGGCATATCCAGCTGCCATAAAAGACAGTCTAATGTGAGAGGTCTTTACAAAGGTTACGATCTTAATTAATTAAGAAACACTTAACCAAATTAGCATGTCGTGAGGCATGAGTAGTTAAGTGGGTGCCTTGGGTGGCATGTAGTAACTAGTGGGGGTGCCTTGGGTGGCATAAGGAAACTAGTGGGTTGCCTTGGGTGGCAATAGAAAATACGATTAGAATACTTAACCAAAGTGGAACATGTAATTAAACATGATTAAAGGGTTAAGTAAGTGCCTTGGGTGGCATGTGGGAATCAAGTAAGTGCCTTGGGTGGCATGTGGAAATCAAGTGGGTGCCTTAAGTGGCAATTGAAACATGATTAAATGACAAGCTTAAGTAGTAGCTTGTGGGGGCCTTAAGTGGCAATTGTAATATGATTAAATGACAAGCTTAAGTAGTAGCTTGTGGGGGCCTTGAGTGGCAATTGAAATATGATTAGATGACTTAAGCAAACCTTAACATGTAAGTGGGCATGATTATAAAAAGGGGTTAAGTGGGATGCACTAGATAAAATGACAAGCTTAAGTAGTAGCTTGTGGGGGGCCCATTTCAACCAATATCCCAAACGTATCTTTGTGGGCTCGACCCAAGTCGAGGACGGGACACGCATATTGGGCTTGACTGTAAGAGGCCAAAACGGGTTAGCGGTGGC
The DNA here is from genome assembly GCA_030737875.1 of Allium sativum. Classification (NCBI taxonomy): domain Eukaryota; kingdom Viridiplantae; phylum Streptophyta; class Magnoliopsida; order Asparagales; family Amaryllidaceae; genus Allium; species Allium sativum. Next base: position 720,404,442 of record CM060918.1, on the reverse strand, counting down.
AACGCAAGTCCAACGGGTTTCATATGCGTGTGTGGACCCGGGCTGGTAAGTAAGACGTTGTTGCATCGTGTAGGTATAAGCCGTGCACCGTTGATATTATCAGGTTGCCACTTTGGGGAATGATACACCCCACTGTGGGGCCAGCACGGGTATCTACGATAGGGAGCCGATCGCTTGGGGAGTAGTGGGTACACCTAGTGGAGATAGGGGCAGACGGCACCTATGTAGTCGGCTAGGGGTACACGAAACTACTATTAAAAATTACTAAGTACACTTAGTGGGATCAACCTTAAGTAGGAATTACCCTTGGGTGGGTAGAACTGGTGTGGTGCAGTGTAGGAATTACCCTTGGGTGGGTAGATCTGGGATGGTGCAGTATAGTAATTATCCTTGGGTGGGTAAATGCGTCTTTTCGGTTATCTTAGTACATCCTGTGTTTAGTTGACTACTTAGTGTAGTCATTATCCCCAGAGGTACCGTACCTTGTTTATATCATACCCTAATTACTTTAATGATTGTATTGTTAAGGTTATAGGACTCGCTCAGACTTATGTCTGACCCCGTTGTTTTTTTTCTTTTTCCCAACCCTCAGGTTTTCAGAGTGGGCCTAGCACTAGTGGGCTTTGATCAGACTGCTTTATCTATCTTTTGGAGCTTGGACCGTGGATGTAAAGCTCAGTTATCTTTTCTATTATGGCTATTAAGTTATGTAGTGGGATTATGTACTTTTGTTTTATCAGGATGGATATTATGTACTTGACTCTTGTTTATGGTTTTGGTGTAACCAAACATGTTTTACTTTCCGCTGCAATGAAATGATGTTTTAAATTCTCAAGTATTACTTATATCTGTCTTGTTGTAATTTTTCTGTTCTATATTCACTTAAAATACTCCACCGATGTTATGGCATTCCCTTAGTGAGTGACCGTAACGGGTGTGGGGTGTTACACGTGGTATCAGAGCTTAAGGTTACCAGAACAGATAAAATTTTTAGAAAAACTATTTTCTAAGAATATTTTTGAAAGGAGTATTTTCAAAAACATGTCTTTTAAGAGAAAAGTTTTTGAAAGAAAAGCATAATCCCCGATAGCCATATCTTTATCTTTCGAATTCTCCGTTTTGAATCTCTTCCTCTCTCGTTTTGAGTTTCCCCTCCGTGTATAGATGATCTTTCTAAGATAGATAAGAATGGAAAACCACTTCAAGGGACTTAGACATTAGTCGGACTAGAAGTTGGTTCAAGAAGGAAGAGGACTTGTAGGTACCTATTGGATAGACGATGGGAGGAAGGCTCAAGTAGTTGTTGTTTAATGAAGGACGAAACCTCATTTTGATGGGAGGTCACGAGTGGAGAATGGGAAGAAGAAGGCGAGTAGTTATCCTTTCGGGAGGAATAGGACACCTTATTAGGATTGTCCAAAGAGGCAAGGGCAAGGTATGGAATCTCCTGGAGGGTAGTTGTATTCCCTCACGGCTAGTGTACCAGATGGGGATAGGACCGTCTAGGTTGGAATTTGGATTTCTTTATTATCCGGTTCGAACTTTATTTGATTCTGACGCATCGAGTTCGTTTATCTCATCATTGATAGTTGAGTCACTGCACTTAGACACCAGTTTAGTAGATGATCCCTTAGTTGTTTCAAACCCAATTGGGGGCTCCATGATGTGTTTGGGTTTGAAAGTTTCTATACTTAGCGTTGAGTTTAGATGTGATGCTTTTTGGGCTTCACGGGCTATGGGGTAGTTTTGGGCATGGACTGTTTATCCAGTAATGGTGTCGTTCTTGATTTTGAAGGGAGAGTTGTTAGGCTTATGACCCGCTTGGGTAACACTCTCGAGATCTCTTGTAATCCCATGGAATCTGTTATGCTAAGTTATCTAGAATCGCTTAACACGTCGGTCTAGAGTTTGCGATCTGTTAGAGTGGTCCGGGAATACTCGGATGTGTTTGAGGAGGTGAAGGGCTTACCTCCGGAGCGGGAGATTGACTTCCGAATATATCCGGTAGACAATGCCAAACCAGTATCTTGGCCAGTGTGCCACATGGCTCCTCGTGAGAGGAGGGAACTCCATAAGCAAGTAGGCGATTTGCTTGAGAAGGGGTTTAGAAGACGAAGTATATCGGAGTGGGGTGCTCCAGTAGTTTTTGCTATGAAGGCGGATAGGTCCCTCAGACTTTGTGTAGATTATAGGGAGTTTAACAAGATAACAAAGAAGAATAGACACCCATTGCCGAGGATTGATGATCTCTTTGATCAGTTGGTTGGCGCCTCAGTGTTTTCGTAGTAGGACTTAGCCACGGGGTTTCGTCAGTTGAGAGTGGCTGAGGATAGTATAGAGAAGACTGCCTTTAGGACTCCGGATGGTTTTTTTTTTAGTGGCTGGTGATGCCATTTGGTTTGACGAACGCCCCTGCATACTTTATTGATTTGATGAGAAGGGTGTTCAGGGAGTACCTAAATAAGTTCGTGATGGTCTTTGTAAATGACATCTTGGTCTTTTCTAGGAGCGAAATAAGTTTTCGTATGTGCTCAATAGGTTGAGCAAAGCCAGTTATGGGATAAACGGTGGTTTTGGAGCGAGACTGGCGAGGACATCCAAAGTTGGACAAGGGCTTAATTAGTTAGCCGTTTTTACTAGTATCATCTCACGTAGGTCGTCTGAATTCGAAGGAGGTATCCCTTGGGTGTTTGTCTGATAGTGGTTTAGGCCTTTGGGGCTTGCATTTGGGGGATGCCGAGTTCGACTAGGGTGGTCTGCGTGAGAGATGGACAGTTGTGATTGATTTTGGATGGGGTAATATCCTGGTTTTCTCTAAAAGTGGATAAGAGCATGCCCTACATCTTAGGGAAGTGTTGGAGACTCTTCGAGCGCATTGTCTTAGGACAGCAAAAGTGGATGGGATCCTTAGCATCCTATGAGTTTGAGATAGCGTATACCCATGGCAAGGGTAACGTGGTAGCGGACGCCTTAAGTAGAAAAAGGTTGTCCTCGAGTTCATTGTTCGTTGAACGACGGAGCTTAGAGTTTATTTCTATGTTTGACTTTAGACCTTCCGTTGACTTTGTACCCGGTTTGCTAGTCTCCTTGGAGGTTAGGCCTACTCTTTTGGGACGGATTGGCGAGGCACAGCGAGACGACCCACAGTTGGTTGAGTTAGTAGAGAAGCTCATAAGGGGGGAGTCGTCCAGCCATTTGAGTAGGTACACCCTAGATGGTAAGGGGTGGTTGCGTAGAGACGGTAGACTTTGTGTACCGCAAGACGAGGGTTTGAGGAAGGCTATACTTGATGATGCACATCGGTCGAAGTTGACCATTCATCCCGGTGGGGACAAGATGTACCAAGACATGAAGCGAGTTTTCTTTTGGGCCGGTATGAAGAAAGATGTGGCCGAGTATGTCGCTAGATGCTTGGTGTGCTAGCAAGTGAAAGCGGAGCAGAAGAAACCCGGTGGGTTACTTCACCCATTGGAGGTTCCGCTATGGAAGTGGGATAGTGTCTCGATGGATTTCGTCAATGGATTACCAAGATCGAGGAAGGGTAATACGGGAATTTGGGTTGGGGTAGACAAACTTACTAAGAGTGCCCAGTTTATACCCGTGAAGAGTAAGAGGACTGCTCAATGGCTAGCTTCAATCTACATTCGAGGGATTATTAGATTGCATGGTGTACCTTCCAGCATAGTGAGTGATCGAGATCCTATCTTCACTAGCGAGTTTTGGAAGAGTTTGAAAGAGGCGGTAGGGACTCAGCTGTGTTTGAGCACCGCAAATCATCCTCAGACGGACGGCCAGACCGGGAGGGTGAATCGCATTTTAGAAGACCTTTTGAGGCTATGTATCTTAGATTTTGGAGGTACATGAGAAGAGCATCTTCCATTGGTAGAGTTCGCATATAATAACAGCTTTCAGTCTAGTATTGGCATGGCTCCTTTCGAAGCTTTTTAGGGAAGGCCTTGTCGATCACCTACATGTTGGTGGGAATCTACGGATAAGATCTTGCTTGGGCCCGATATGGTTAGGAAGACTTCGGAAAAGATTGATTTGATTCGAAGAAGGATGAAATCGGCGCAAGACAGACAGAAATCTTATGCGGACAAAAGGAGAGCAGAGCTTGAGTTTGATGTTGGGGACATGGTCTTTGTCAAAGTATCTCCGTTATGAAATGTGGTTCGCTTTGGATCTGTTGGGAAGTTAGCACCAAGGTTTGTTGGACCGTTTCCTATTAAGGAAAGGATTGGACAGATGGCCTATAGAGTGGAGTTGCCCGACAGACTTAGTGGTGTACATGATGTATTCCATGTGTCACATTTGAGGAAGTGCCTACATGAGACCGCAGAGGTGGTAGAGCCGAGCTTGCTTAGAAAAGTGGAAGTAGAGCGTGATGCGACTATTCGACGAGCTCCTACTCGCATCCTCGGGTCAGAGACTAGGAAATTGAGGAATCGAGAGGTTCAACTAGTCAAAGTAAAATGGGGAGAAGATGAGAGCAATGCTACTTTGGAGACGGAAGCGAAGATGCGTTCATTGTACCCATTCCTTTTTGAGGGTATGTCTTTTAACTTCTCCTCTATCGTTTGTCTAGTACTTATCTTATCTTTAGTATGTCCTCTCGTTAGTACTTTTGACCTTTAGATAGGGTAAACCTATGGTTTAAACATGTGTTTGAGACATGTTATGATTGATGGATGCATGTGGATGCAAGTGTTTGCTAGTGGTTGCTCGCGGATGCATATACACACACTCTAGACACTAGATCGGCTCAGCCACTTCATATTGCATATTGCATATAATTGTGTGTAGGTAGCTATATTTGTGGATGTATAATGATTGTGTTATCATATGGATGATGCATTTTGGTGAATGATTGTGCACTCATGTAGATATTGTATGTGTCGATAGGGTTCTCTCGCATACATAATGGATGCATGGCACTATCATGGTTTGCATATGTTCATACATTAGATAGGGAACATATACACACACTTTTTGCATATGCTCATACATCATTAGAAATTGTTTTAAGGACAATGGATGCCCGTGTTTGATGGATTGAGTAGATGGTTGTTTGGATGGTAGGATATGCATTCTCCTTAGCTTAGAGATTTCGGGGACGAAATCCTTTAAGGAGGGGAGAATGTAACACCCCGAATTTCGGTTAATGCTAAAATTCACTAATTGCAGAATAAATAATCTCAGATGTGAGAATTGGGGGAAACGGGCTGCGTCATTGCGTTCGTCTCGGAAAAATACGCGAAATAGAGTCCGAAATTTTGTAAATCGGAGTCCGTATGGCCCAGTTATGGCCCAATGAAGTTTGCAGAAAATTCAAAGTTCAAAACAGATTTAAAATTCAGGTTCAAATTTCGAAATTGGGGCCATTGGGCGCAGGTGGGAAAATTCCCGCCTAGCTACCCAAGTCGACAGCCCGGTCGACTGGGCAGTCGACTTGGCTAGGACCAAGTGACAGCCCTGTCGACTTGGGTGTCGACAGGGGGTGCTCGGCCAGTTTGGCCTGGTGCACCATTTTAGGGTTTGGCTGTGTTTTGGGGCTGTTTTCTGGAAGCTTCCGAGATCTGATGGTCCTAATCTAATTTAGGGTTAATCTAATGGTCTAAAACACATCCTAATCCTATAAATAAGACCCTAAGCTAGCCCTAAATGATCATAATCCTATCCTCTAACTAAACTATGCCAAAATTTTCTATGATCATGGCCTCCACTCAAAACCCTAGCCTCCATCCTCTTTTGAAACTATTTCTATGAAGGCTTTCATGTTCATACAAGCATTTTTAAGTTGTATGAGTGATCATTAGCTTGCATTCATCATCAAGTTGCAAGCTTTATTTTCAAGGCTAGAGTTTTTGGGTGATTTTTGGCAAGGGTTTGCTTATTGGAGTTTAGTGGTGAGTTTCTATAGCCTTAATAATCAATTGTTAAATTGATTATGATAGGATATGATAAGATATGGCTATGTTTGTGGATCAATGTGTTTATGCAAGTTTAGTATAGTGTATGTTGTGTGTTTTGCGAGTTTTATGCTATATGTTATGCAAGTATAATGCTATGTTTTATGATGCTCATTATGCAAAACACTATGTTGAACATTGATTCATATGTAACATGTTATGCAAGCTATATGTGAGATTATATGCAAGTTCATATGTAACAAGTTATGCAAGCTATATGTGAGATTATATGCAAGTTCATATGTAACATGTAATGCAAGTTATGTGCATGATTATATGCAAGTTCATATGTAACATGTTATGCAAGTTATGTGTTTGGTTATATGCAAGTTATGTGCATGATTATATGCAAGTTCATATGTAACATGTTATGCAAGTTATGTGTTTGGTTATATGCAAGTTATGTGCATGATTATATGCAAGTTCATATGTAACATGTTATGCAAGTTATGTGTTTGGTTATATGCAAGTTAACATGTGACATGCTATGCAAGTTCACACCTTTGTATGACATAAGAATCATATGCAAGTTACCCCCTTTGTGACATATGTGCTTCATGCAAGTTTGGGTTAAATGCTAGTTGGGTTTAATGTATGCTCATATATGCAAGTTGACACCTTTTAAACCCATGATAAAGTTATATGCTATGATTGGTTAAACCCATGGCATTTGTGATGAATCTTCCCTTTATTATGTCATGTTATGAGAACGAATTACGTGGGGAACGATGGGGTTAATATGCATGTTAATAAAATGGTGTGAAATGGGTATGCTTAAGCATAACATAAAGTGAATGGACATAATTGGGAATTTATCTATTAAGTTAGGTCTACCCATATTATGGAATTGGGAATTTACCTATTAAGTTAGGTCTACCCATATTGTGGAATTGGGAATTTACCTATTGGGTTAGGTCTACCCATATTCTTGAAATTGGTAATTAATTAGGGATAATTAATACAAATTATGGAGGTGATTAATTAGGTGTAATTAATCAACTAAGACACGAGGTTGGACCCTTTTGTAGCATAAGACTGCCCGGAACCGACCGACAAATCCAGCGGCTACAAATGATTGGCCCAATGTGAGAGGTCTTAGTCATAAACTAAATACGTGACAAGCGTAAAGACACGAGGTTAGACTCTGTTATGGTGTAAGGCTGCCCGGAACCAACCGGCATATCCAGCTGCCATAAAAGACAGTCTAATGTGAGAGGTCTTTACAAAGGTTACGATCTTAATTAATTAAGAAACACTTAACCAAATTAGCATGTAGTGAGGCATTAGGGGTTAAGTGGGTGCCTTGGGTGGCATGTAGTAACTAGTGGGGGTGCCTTGGGTGGCATAAGGAAACTAGTGGGTTGCCTTGGGTGGCAATAGAAAATACGATTAGAATACTTAACCAAAGTGGAACATGTAATTAAACATGATTAAAGGGTTAAGTAAGTGCCTTGGGTGGCATGTGGGAATCAAGTAAGTGCCTTGGGTGGCATGTGGAAATCTAGTGGGTGCCTTAAGTGGCAATTGAAATATGATTAAATGACAAGCTTAAGTAGTAGCTTGTGGGGGCCTTAAGTGGCAATTGAAATATGATTAAATGACAAGCTTAAGTAGTAGCTTGTGGGGGCCTTGAGTGGCAATGGAAATATGATTAGATGACTTAACCAAACCTTAACATGTAAGTGGGCATGATTATAAAAAGGGGTTAAGTGGGATGCACTAGATAAAATGACAAGCTTAAGTAGTAGCTTGTGGGGGGCCCATTTCAACCAATATCCCAAACGTATCTTTGTGGGCTCGACCCAAGTCGAGGACGGGACACGCATATTGGGCTTGATTGTAAGAGGCCAAAACGGGTTAGCGGTGGCAACGCAAGTCCAACGGGTTTCATATGCGTGTGTGGACCCGGGCTGGTAAGTAAGACGTTGTTGCATCGTGTAGGTATAAGCCGTGCACCGTTGATATTATCAGGTTGCCACTTTGGGGAATGATACACCCCACTGTGGGGCCAGCACGGGTATCTACGATAGGGAGCCGATCGCTTGGGGAGTAGTGGGTACACCTAGTGGAGATAGGGGCAGACGGCACCTATGTAGTCGGCTAGGGGTACACGAAGCTACTATTAAAAATTACTAAGTACACTTAGTGGGATCAACCTTAAGTAGGAATTACCCTTGGGTGGGTAGAACTGGTGTGGTGCAGTGTAGGAATTACCCTTGGGTGGGTAGATCTGGGATGGTGCAGTATAGTAATTATCCTTGGGTGGGTAAATGCGTCTTTTCGGTTATCTTAGTACATCCTGTGTTTAGTTTACTGCTTAGTGTAGTCATTATCCCCAGAGGTACCGTACCTTGTTTATATCATACCCTAATTACTTTAATGATTGTATTGTTAAGGTTATAGGACTCGCTCAGACTTATGTCTGACCCCGTTGTTTTTTTATCTTTTTCCCAACCCTCAGGTTTTCAGAGTGGGCCTAGCACTAGTGGGCTTTGATCAGACTGCTTTATCTATCTTTTGGAGCTTGGACCGTGGATGTAAAGCTCAGTTATCTTTTCTATTATGGCTATTAAGTTATGTAGTGGGATTATGTACTTTTGTTTTATCAAGATGGATATTATGTACTTGACTCTTGTTTATGGTTTTGGTGTAACCAAACATGTTTTACTTTCCGCTGCAATGAAATGATGTTTTAAATTCTCAAGTATTACTTATATCTGTCTTGTTGTAATTTTTCTGTTCTATATTCACTTAAAATACTCCACCGATGTTATGGCATTCCCTTAGTGAGTGACCGTAGCGGGTGTGGGGTGTTACACCTGTACACCCTACTCAACAAGTCAACGAAATATGCGTGCATTCGTCAAACCAAAAGGCATGACGAGCCACTCTAAGAAATCGTCAGAAGTTCTGAATGCTGTATTATTTATGCTATCTTCAGCCACCCTTAGCTGATGAAATCCTGTAGCCAAATCCAACTGCGAGAAAACCGAAGCACCAACCAACTGATCGAATAAATCGTCTATCCTCTGCAATGGGTGTCAGTTCTTCATGGTGAGCTTATTCAGCTCTCTATAGTCCACACACAGTCTAAGTGAACCATCAGCCTTTTGTAGCAAAAACAACTAGAGCACCCCATTCCGAAATGCTTCTTCTTATGAACTCCTTCTCAAGCAACTCTTTCACTTGCTTACTGAGTTCCCTTCTCTCGCTCGGATCCATGTGGCGCACTGGTAATGCAATTGGCTTTGCATTATCTACTAGGTATATACGAAAGTCTATCTCGCGCCTCGGGGGTAAACCCCAAATTTCATCGAAGACGTCACCAAATTCACGGACCACACGAACAAATTCCAAATCATCGTTGGACGCGTCAAGAGATTCTAGGTAGCTAAGCATCACCGGACCCTAGGGTCATAAGAAATATCAAGGGTCTTGCCACAACGAGTCAACATTCTAACTATCCTTCTTTCACAGTCTAGGATGGCACCGTATCTGGCTGGCAAATCCATGCTTAGAATCAAGTCGTAGCCCATGAAGCCAAGAATGAAGACGTTGCATTCAAACCCAACGCCCAAGATAGACACTCTCAAATCCCGACAAATCATCGAAAGATGAGCCGAACTACCAATAGGATTTGAGACTACTATGGGATCCGTAGCTAGACTAGTATTTAAGTGCAGTGTTTTAACTAACGAAGCAGATACAAACGAGTGTGAAGTGCCAGATTCAAACAAGGTTTGAACGGGATGATCAAAAAGAAAAACCAAACTTCCAACCAAGATATCTCTACCTATTTCAGGTATGCCAGCCGTGAGGGAACGCGCCTGCCCTCCAGAAGATCCTCTACTTTGTCCTTACCTTTGCCTTTTGCTTCTTTGGACGATCCTAATAAGATGTCATGTTTCTCCGTAACGATAACAACTAGTCTTCTTCTTCTTTTTAACGTCTTTATTTAAGTAGTCAGGTATTTCACAAGTGTGGACCTTCCTTTTCTCTTGGCCCCTTGTTATCCTTACCGTCTTTCTTTGGATCTACTTTCTTATCATGTGTCCTATCCATGTCTCTCCCGCACATTCTCCATTCGTGACCTCCTACCAAAATGAGGCTTCGTCCTTCATTAACCAAGCAGCTAATTGAACCTTCCTCCCATCGTCTACATTAATGGTACCAACAAGTCCTCCACTTCCTTCTAGCTTTGACAAACGTCCTAGTCCCATGAAGCGGTTTTCCGCCCATCGTATGGAAGTTCTTACATATCTTAGAAAAAGCGTCTATATGTGGAGGAAGAAATTCAAATAGGAAAGAGGAAGAGATTTGAAACAGAGAATCAAAGGAAATATATATGGCTCTTGGTGGTTAAGTTTTTCAAAATAAACTTTTCTCTTGAAAATATTCTCCTTAAAACATATTTTTGAAAGTATTTCTTTATAAAATGCTTTTGAAAAACAGTTTTTCAAAATCTCTTATCTTTTCTTGTAACTTTCAGCTCTGATACAACGTGTAACACCCCAAGTCCATTAATGTCACTCTCAAAGGGAATGCAATAACTTTCACGGAGTGTAATTGGTGTATAGAACAGAATATAACAAGACAGATAAATATATTGGTACTTGAAAATTTAAGACAACTTTTATTACAGCGGACAAAATGGTTTGGTTACAACAACATCAAAAATCAACAATAAAACCAAGTACACTTAATATCCATCTTGACAAATTATTTTCTGAGTACATAAAGTAAAAATCATAACCCTAACATAAGTAGCCATAAAAGAGACGAGCTGAACTTTACTTTCAGCAATCCAAGCACTTCCAAAAGAGAGAGAAAGAGGTCCAAATCAAGCTCCACTAGCACTAGTCCCACCCTGAGAACTTGAGGGGGGCAGGAGGAAGAAAAGAGGCGAAAACAAAGGGGGTCAGATAGAGCCTAGCGAGTCTAATAACTTTAATAATATAATTATTAAAGTAATTAGGATAAGGTATAAACTGGTAAAACAAGGAATGGCGGTGAAGCAAATGGGCAAGACAAAAAAAACAAGAGGAATACGCTAGCATTAATCGCGCTCCTAATCACTATAGGATAATTACTATAGTGCACAATTACTAGTCATCCTAAAAGTTGATCCCGCTTACTGAACAAAATAATAATAACGGTAGTTTCGTGTACCCCTGGCTATCTTCATAGGTGTCGCCTGCTCCTATCTCCACTAGTTGTACCCACTAACCTCCCCATTATAATCACAACATTTATTCATAATATGGTAGTTGGACTCCTAGCTGTCTTCATAGGTGTCGCTTACTCTTATCTCCGCTAGTCGTACCCACTACCTTCCCCATTCGATCGGCTCCCTAACTCATAGATACCCGTGCTGGTCCTATAGTGAGGTGTATCACTCCCCAAAGTGGCAACTCGATACCACTAAAGATGCACGGCTTATACCTACACGATGCAACAACGTCTTACCTACCAGCCCGGGCCCACGCACGCACATGAACCCATTGGACTTGCGTGGCCACCACTAACCCGTTTTGACCTCTTTCCATCAAACCCAGTAAGCGTGTCCCATCCTCGATCTAGATCGAGCTCACATGGATACTAAATGGGTTACTGGTTGAAAAGGGTCCCCACACTTGACACAAGCTTTCCACCTATGCTTGGTCCCCACTAGGATTTCCCACATAACCCCTCTTATTCATGTCTTCTTACATGTTTCAACTTGGTTTAAGTGTTTATAATTATACCCCACATGTCACCCATGTTACCCACTTATCAAATCAACATGTGTTACTGGTTAAACTTTTCTTAACCCTATCCACTTATCAGATCAATATATATTTTATTGGTTAAGCTGGTCTTAACCTTATCCACTTATATATTATTGGTTAAGTTGGTATTAACCCTATCCACTAATATATTATTGGCTAAGTTGGTCTTAGCCCTATCCACTTATCCGATCAATATGTATTACTGTTTGAGTTTGTCTTAACCCTATCCACTTATCAGATTAAGTATCATATATATATATCGTATAACATTTTTTTACTTAATTTATGATTAAGTACATCTTAGTTCACAGATACATTAGTTAAGAGAATAACTCCCTAAGTATCAACCCCGAAGACCGAAATCAACATCAGATTGGTACTCAGAGAATTACTCAACTCAACCAAACTTCTGTTTGTCATTCATATTCATCTTTTGATCAGCATTAATTAATTATTAATGCAAAGACCTCTCACATTAAGTCGATTGCTTGTGGCCGATGGATACGCCGGGCGGTTCCGGGCAGACTTCCACCACAAGCCAGGCTTAACCTCGTGTCTAAGCATCTTTTAATTATGGCTATGACCTCTCACATTAGACTACCATTTGCGGTTGCTGGATGTGCCAGGCGGGTCCGGGCAGTCTTGTACCATAAACGAGTCTAACCTCGTGTCTTAGGCATTTATTATGCATTTAATTTATGCCTTTGACCTCTCACATTAGACTACTGTTTGTGGTTGCTGGTTTTGCCGGGCGGGTCCGGGCAGTCTTATACCACAGACATGTCTAACCTCGTGTCTTAAGCATTTATTATTACAAATTATTATTCAACCCCAATTTGAATTAATATCCCTATTTCAGATTGTCAATAACTTTCAATTTTAATCCATGTCCATAATTGTCATTAAAATTATGTCCATAATTTTCAGGTATATAAATTATACCAATTAATGTCTCAAATTAATTATTTGATTTCAAAGAAATTATATGCCAATTCACAATATTAATATTTGATATTTTTCCATTGTCCCCAAGCTGTTCGTGCCTTTAATATGAAATATGTTAGACTCGCAAATAGTATAACTCATAAAAAGGAAAAGAAACATCACAACTTGCATAACACATAAAATAGATCTAAGTTGCAAATAAGAATTATAACATAAATTTTCATAGCCAATAACTTTCATAGGAAATGGACATATAGAACATAAATTTGCATAAACTATGTTCTGCCGTGTATCTAAATATAGATCTAAACATAAAATTGTGAACTTGCATGTATAAATATGGTTTTCACCTAAACTTACATATGTGAATATGGGTTTCACTTAAACTTGCATACGTGAATATGGTTTTCACCTAAACTTGCATATGGATTCCTACAAACTTGCATATGAATTTAAACATGTAAACTAATATCACATGTTTTACATATAAACTCGCACATGAATATATATATTTGATTCGCATATAAACTTGTGAATAATTCGCATACAGATTTGCATATGATTCACATATAAACTAGCATATGATTTTCATCCCAAACTTTCATATAAACTGATGTCATAAAATGAATCAAGTTAAACATATGTGATTGGACATATGAAATAGATCTACTAACATAAGTTAACAAAAACTATCATATGTTCAGCCAACAAACGTCACCTGATTCAACAGACAAGTTCTAATAATCCCAATTATAACTCATCATAATTAATTTATCAATTATTTTGTGAAAGAAATTCTACTCACAAAGATGGATTAGAGAAGAGAATAATTCGTTCGTCGTTTTTATTAGAATCGTGACTTGCAATTCGTAAGCTTTAAGAAGAAGAACTATTCTAGCAGCAGCATGGAGCTAAGAGATAAATTTAGTTTAGGTTTAGAGCTTGAGTCTATGCATGCTTATATAAAGTTTAGATCAATATAAACCATTAGATTATCATAGGAGCAAATCAGAACCATTCAGACTAGATAGAGTTATCCAAAATTTCCACCTATGCCCTAGTGACTCAGCAACAGGTCAGAAAAGACTCAGCAACAAGTCAGAATCGTCATAGTTCAGATCTACCCAAGGGGGTAGGTTGAACCCCAGGTCGACTTGTATAGGGGAGGTCGACCTGGCCTGGGGCAGGAAAAATCCCGCCCAGCCCGCTTCCTTGTTTGAATTTGAATTTCATTCTGAACTATTTTTTAATTTATTTAAATTTCTGAAACTTCTGAGGGCCAAAACTACCTCATACAAAGTCCGATTTACATAAACTTGGACACTATTCCAAGCAAAATTTCGAGATGAACGCAATGGCGTAAACCATTTCCCTTAATTCTCATTTAACAATTAAGTATTCTTAAATTTATTAATTTTAATATTTAAAATTACGGGGTGTTACAGGAAACTTCCCTATTCCAGCTCAGACGTCTATCGCAATATGGTAGACGTTTGTTGCCCTTCTAACTGAAACATATGCACCTTTTCTCCCATAACTTCTTCCTACGAGCTCCAATTGGCAAACCGTCGTCTTTGTTACAAAGCTACATCCGACAACTTCAATTTTAGCCTATATGGTGTCATAAAATTTAACATTCCACCTTGACACTGCATCCATCTCCAACTCAACACCGATGGTACAAAACCATTTTTTTTTCCTAACAAACAAGCTTGTATGTTTTCACAATGAGCTCTGACATAGCCATTGCCTATTGCACTCCACCAGCATGTTCAAACAAAGCCCTCACCGCAAATGAAGTGTTGAAAATACCCAACTCCAAAACTAGTCTCACCATAAGATGAATATACTCCGGAGTGAAATGAGTACATGATAAGAAGACAAAACTCCAACCTCTCACCAATACTCTTCTTTATCCATAACTAAGATTCTCCCTCAACCATGCCACCCCGTGGCACCTAGCACCTCACCAACCAACTTGTAGTTCTTCTCTATACAACCCGCCGAAAACAAGACCATGAGATGTTTTACCTTTCAAGTATCTCCGGATAAGCTTCACCGCTTCGTAATGCGATTTCCATGGACTATCCATGCACCCACTAACCACCCCGAAGACATTTGCAATATCAGGCCTTGTACACATCATGGCATGCATCAAACTACCAACCGCACTAACACATGGCACATTTTCCATATAGGCCTTGTCTTTCTCCTCGATAATCCCATACTCGGAAGCTTTACATGCAAAGGTAAAGGTGTATTTTACGCCTTGAATCCTTTATGCTAAACCAACAAAGCACTTTTTAAACATATTCCTTTCGAGTAAATTTCAACTCAAAACGCTTTCAATCCCTTTCAATATCCATGCCCAATATTTTCTTTGCTTCTCCAAGGTCTTTCATCTCGAATTTCGCTTTTAATCTCATTTTCAACTTGTTGCCTTCTTCCTTGTCCTTAGAAGAAATGAGCATATTGTCCACATATAAGAGTAAATACACCCAACAATTGTTTTTCATCTTCTTGAAATAAACACAAGCATCTTTAATGCTTCTCTCAAAACCACTTTCAAGCATGAAATGATCAAACTTCTTGTACCATTGCCTAGGTGATTGCTTCAAGCCATATTGTGATTTCTTCGACTTGCCAACCAATTTTGACTTACCATCTACAATAAACCCTTCTGGTTGCTCCATGTAGATGTATTCATCCAAGTCACTATGCAAGAAGGCAGTTTTATCACCAAGCTGATCCAACTCCAAGTAATGGATAAACTCTATAGCAAGTAATATCTGGATAGAATACATCTCACAAGAAGTGTGAATATCTCATCATACTTTTTCCTTTCCTTTGTAAAACCCCTTAGTCACTAGCCTAGCTTTGTATCCTCCATCGTCCTTCACCTTGTATATTCATTTGTACCTAATAGCGCGGTTTCCTTAGGGAAGTTGAACCAACTCCCAAGTATGGTTCTTCATCAACAATTTCATCCCTTCTTTCATGGCACAAATCCATTTTGAGCTACCACTCGATCCCATGACGTCATAAAGGTCCATTGGTTCATTTTGGACTACAAGAAGAGCTTAATCCAAATTCTTAGAAAATCTAATATAGTTCCAATCACTACATCTTTCGGGTGGCCTTATAGCACGAAAACTGACCCAAGTGGCAATACCATCACCCGGTCTTCCTTTAGCTCCGCCTTGACTGGATCTTCTCTAGAATCGTGCATATCACCAACACTACTTGAGGAACCATGTAGACTATGTGATGTACCATCAACCGCTACCTTTCCACAAGCATCTCCAACTACTCTGCTCTATAGGCCTGAAAGTGGTAATAATTCCCTTCTTCTTTGATTCACCATGAACCAAATTTGGAATATCCAATGAGCTCTCATTATCCCTGAATATAACCAACTCATCAAAAGTAACATGACGAGAATTCACAACCTTCTCCATTCCAGATTCCAAATCTAATAGCATTTAACTCCGTCCGTATAGGAAATCAAAATTACCTTGAAATCTCTAGGTGCAAGTTTATCTCTCCTCGGATCATGCACATAAACTTGACTGCCAAATACACGAAGATAACTCAAGTCAATGCTCTTTACCTTACACATTTCCTCTAGAATTTTGTTATTAGTAGCCGAGCATGTAATTCGATTAATAATATGCTCCGCTATTGACAAAGTTATGGCCCAAAATCCCATAGACAAACCTGATGTCAATCTAAAGCATCAAGCTTCTCCAGTAAAGTTCGGTTCATTCTTTCTGCCACTTCATTAGATTGTGGATCTCAAGGTGTAGTAAAATGCCTCCCAATACCACGATGCTTGCAAAATTTCATAAAATCTCCAGAAACATGCTCTCCGCCATTGTCAAACCTAAGAAGCTTCAAAGTCTTTCCACTCTCATTCTCAACAAGAGCCTTCCATTCTTTGAACCTTGCAAATTCCTTCAACTTAACCTTCATTACATACCCAAATTTTTCGAGAAAAATCATCAATAAAAGAAATATAATATCTTGCTCCTCCCAAATAAGCCACTGGTGTTGGTCCCCAAACATCAGTGTGCACATACTCAAGAATCCTTCTTAAATCATGTTTCTGTTCACCGAATGATACTCTAGTTTGCTTCCCCGTGACACATTGCTCGCAAAACTCTAGTTTATTGAAACTTTCTTCATCTATCATCTCCTTTCTACAAAGAAATTCCAAACTCTTCTCCGAGACATGACCCAATCTCAAATGCCGCAAACCATGTCGCATCTAAGCCACAGGAACTATCAACACCAACACAAGTTTCACCTTATACAGTCATTCCTTGAAGCAAATATACACCATGAGCCCTAGCACCCTTCATAACCACAAGTGCACCCTTCGAAACCCTCAAGCTGTCATCCTCAATAGTGATTTGCATCCTAAAGAATCCAGCCGTCCCAAAGAGATAGGTGACTTTCATAGTCCCGGAAGATAGCGCACATTAGTGAAAGTACGAAAAACCCCGTCAAACATTTGAATTTGCAAGGAACCAATGCCCTTCGACTTGCATATGGCTCCATTTTCCATAACAATTGAATTTCCTTCTTTATCACTTCAAGAAAAAAACAATTTCGATTTGGCATCATGTGATATGAAGGTTTGAATCAAGCACCCATTCACTACCCGAAACATCTGATGTTACCACTAATAAAACAACAAAAGCTCCCTCACCAAGACCTCTCTCCACCACAACCGATGAATATGCTACTTTCTTATTTCCATTCTCCTTGCCTACACACTCATTCTTCCAGTGACCATGTTTCTTATAAATAAAGCACTTGCTATTTCTTTCGACTTTCTTCTCCAAATGGTCTTTCTAGACTTAGAGCGCCCACAGTTTCCCTTCTTATATTTCTCTTTTTACACAAACAAACCATGGTCATTGCCCAAACCATTACTTCCATTGCTCAGCTCCTTCATCTGATCTCACAATTCCTCACTAAGAAGATACGTCTTGACATCATCAAGAGTCAATGTATCCCGACCATAGATCAAACTCTTTGAGAAACCTGTATAACGGTCCGACAACAAACACAACAATATCATCGCCAATTTCTCTTACTCAAACTTAAAATCTACCACCTTCATCTTCATTAGCAAATCATCAAACAAATTCAAGTGTGCCTTTAGCGAAGTTTCTTCATCTTGTAGGTAAAGAAAGTTCGCAAAAAGATCAATCGATTTGTGAGTGATTTCTTTATATACAACCCATCCAACTTATCCCAAATACCCTTAGCAGTCCACTCACCACTAATTTTGAAGATAACTTTCTACCTTATAGCAAGTTGAAGTGCAGTGAATGTCCACTTTTGTATTTCCTCTCTCTCCATGTCTGTAATAACCCGGAAATCTGAGCCAATTTAAAATTTTTATTTTGGCAATTTTAGTGAATTTTAAATATTTAAAATGAATTATTTTAAATAATAGCGATGAGAAATTTATTTTTAATAGAATTAGAACGTATATATTTATATAGATCGTCGTTAGAAGATAAATATTTTATTTTAATTATAAAAGGAATTGAAAATGGCGTGGTAGTTTGAAAATTCGATTTCAAAGTTCAAATGAATGTACAGAATTCAAAATAAACCGGATTTTGGCAAAACCAAAAATATTAGAATCTATTTGAGAATATCTTTCCAACGAATCCGCAAAATCAAAATTTCATAGCGGGAATCAAAAGATATGCCCAGTTGAAAATTCAGAATAGTCGATATGGAATTCTGGCCCATAAAAATGGAAATTTTGCAAACGACCTCGGTTTTCGATAAAACTACTTTTATTGTATCTGTGATGTCAAGTTATTGCTAGGTTTCAAAATTCGTAATTTTTTGAATCAATATGTGAGCGTGGCAAAGGAAAACGTGTTTTGGTAGTTTTAGCTGATTTTAATCGACTGGAAAATGACCATTTTTCAAATGGTCTCAGAATTCGACGAAATTAGTTTTGTTAGGACCGTATCATCAATACGAAGTTAGAAAATATTTTTCGGGAGTTTTTAGAGTCCGTATGTGGCCCCGGCAAATTGAAATGCGCGTTCAAATTCAATATATGGAGTTATATTTTGATTTTGACGAAAACTGATCGAATCGATCGAATTAGCTTACGATACATATCCCATTGTGTTCGGAATGGGGATAATTAGCTATGGACGACAGGCGGTGGGTCTCATTTCGAGGTCAAAACAAAAAGGTACCTTTTTGAAATAAAATAAAATATATAAATATATATCCTCACCCCCTCAGCACTCTTTCTCCCTCCTCCCCGTCCACTTCCTTCCCAAATCGAAATAAGAGGAAAAAACAAACAGATCACGCCGCCCCCCTCCGCTGCCATCGCCTCCACCACGACGCCCCCCACCAACGCTCGATCTCTCCCTCTCCCTCTTGCCTCGTTCGAGCACCCATCCGAGAAAACCAGCGCCACCTCCCTTTCCTGAAGCCGTCGCCGCCTGCAAGGTTCCCCCACAACCTCATACCGCCGTGCGCCTTCCCCACCACCTCCAACTCCAGCGCGCAAGCCCCCTCCTGCGTAAATGAATAGTGAGTTTTTTTATTTAGTTTAATTAATTTTTATTTATAACGTTATTTATAAAATCCGTTTTTATATATATACGTAGGGTTGTTTTATATAGAAAACTGAAATGTAAAGATGAGATTTTTATTGTAGAAAAATGTGATTTATTTTAATTAGAAAAGCTTATATTTTAATCATAAAAAGGAAAAATTTTTAATTAAGATAAGATCTTTGTTTAGAAAAGATTTGATTTTTATCATAGACAAGAATGGATTTTTATTTACGAACAAGGATTGATTTTTATCGTAGAAAAGATTTGATTCAAAGTGAAAAGATTATATTTTTATTTATAAAAATGTGATTTTTATATTTTAGAAAGAATATAAAAATTCGATTTTTCATTTATAGAAGATATAAAAATATGATTTTTATATAAGGTAGATATAAAAATATGATTTTTATAGTGTAGAAAGAATAAAAATACGATTTTTATATTATATAGATAGTAAAAATGTGATCTTTATATATGTAGCGAATTAAAAATATGATTTTTTTTTATATAATAGAGAATATAAAATTCGATTTTTATATATATGAAGTAGCAATAAAAATTCGATCTTTATATTGTTTACATTGAAAGTAAAAATATAATTTTTAGAATTGAAATAAAAACATGATTTTTATTATGAACTGCGTGAAACAGATCTCGTTAGAAGCACGGTGAAGATTTCCTACATATGAAGAGTCGTGGCGTTTGGTTTAGCTTTTCGGTGAGAACTCCTCACCTTTAATCAATTTCTAGTTTGAAATATATACTAGAATGTAGAGGGTGCTTAGTAGCACCCGACACTCGTCGTCCATAGACTATGGATGACTTGTTTGTTTGATTGCTGTGTTGTGAAATTTTATTGTGTGATGTGGAATGAAATATAATATTTTATAGTGGAAAATATTTTATAGTTAAAAATATGATTTTTAACGTGTATATAAAATAAATATTCATTTACAAATCGAACGATTTGTTTATATACACTGATTTGACTGATATTGATTGGGACGATAAATTTTACACATCGCCCAACTACACAAATAAAAATCTGTGTTTGTTGATTTGAAACCCCACATGGGTATTGGGATGATATTTGACATACACTAATCCCGATTGTTTAGTTGTATGTCAATCGATGGGTTGACAGAATGTGTAAGCTTTAATTATTGATATTTAATGCTTATGCAGTTGTGTGGTGCACTCTGGATGATTGTTGATGATTTATCGTTGCTGTTATATACATGTGTTGTAGATAATCCATATAATTAACGTTATATGGTAATTGATTGGGCCTCATTCCAATTTAGAAAATAAATTCATGTGTTGAATTGAAAATAAATTCATGTGTTGAATTGAAAATATATTCATGTGTTGAATAGAATAAACATTCATGTGTTGAATAAAAGCCGTGTTGATTAGATATGCTCCATTTTGACGTGAACGATATTTATATCGATTTTATTCATTTTTATAATGAATATAGAAAAGAAAGTGATTTCGAAATGTAACGTTTTGAAAATATTATCATTTGTATATCGATGATATGGAATATTCAATTCTGATTAGAAATTGAATATGAAGTTGAAATCGTTTTGAAAACGAATTTAAAACGATTTATAAAATACGTTTTGAAAGGAAATCGATGAAATATATAATATATATTATATATATAGAATGGCCTGAATAGAACGCACCGCGCTGCGGCAGTTCGCGAATTTCGACCATTGACTTCGAACGGATATTACGGGAGATCCGACCATCGGATTCTCCTAAAACCGGAACCATTGGGTTCGTAACAAAAAGAGCTTTCTAACGAATATTAGAGATTTTAAATCTAACAGTTGGATTTGGACTTATGTCCAAATCAAATTTGGAAAAGTTCGTTGTAAGTGCAGTGTTCGATAGCCGTTGATGGAAATCGACTGTACGTGCCTTGATAAAATTATTAAAAATAGTAATAATTTGTGTAAAATCATAAGAAATGATTTGTGAAGAATTAGGATGAAAAAAATCCATATTTGAAAAGCTAAAAATAGATTTTTATCGAATTGAACTAGTTTTGAACTAGAATTATAACTCTATTTATTTTTAAAATAAATAAATTGGATTTGAAATGGTTTTAAAAGTGATCAGAATTTCCAATAATTGAATTGGAATGGATTTGAATCGAGATTGTCTTTGGAATATTTCGATGTTGGATTTCGTGATGATACAGATATTGTTATGGGAATTTGAAAGATATATTTATATTGTTATTTCCAATACAATATTTATTGGTCATAAAATTTGATATTGAATATAAGCTGATATATTTTATATTCCGAGCCTTGTATTTAATATCAAATGTGATTTGGGTTTGTCGTGAATGGTGTCTTCGTTAACACTGTTTTTAAACCCAGTTGAGAATAAGATTAAAACTTTTTATTTAGATTTAATGAAGTATACCAATTAAATGATGTTTAATTGAAAGTGAATTAGAATGTGATTTTGGGTTTGTAGTGAACCGTATTTTAAGTGACGATGGTTCTCTAACCCAGTTAAAGACATGATATAATTTTCCTAAGTTAAACAATCATTAACATTGATTTTTGGGAAGATTAAAACTAAGTGGAGTTTTAATTAATCTTTAATTAGATTGAAATAATCGAGAATGGAGTATCACCAGTTTTGCTCTAGGCGATAGTTAAATCTTTGATGAGATTTGAACATGAAATGGTAATTGAATTTACCGATAACACTGTGGTGTTAGATATGAGGTATGACCAGTTTTACTTCATGGGATGAATAGGTTGGGATTGGGAAATAAAGTAAATGATTACTTCGGTATGGTTCTCTAATCCCGACTAGTTTTGGATAAACCATAATTTGGTTTGAATAGATATTCAAAGGAAGATTAAAGAATAAATTTAAAGAATTTATCTTTGATAAAATTAATGAGAACCTTTCCCAAAGTATGAGAATATTTGAATAAATGAATAATCTGAATTAGAATGAGGCGTATGTTGTGTTTGTGTAACACTTTTTTATTATATACGCGAGTTATTCTGAAAGACCGGGTTTATCCCATTCTGAATAACTGATTCGACGTGGTGTCGAAGATGAATACGGTGGTCGAAGACCGGAGGTCTTCACGTCGTTTGGGTGATTACTGATGATCTTGATTGGGCCGTACACCCAAGAGGAGGGAATCAGTTAGTGGCCATCTAGACGTACTTGGAGATCGATGGATATGCGAGGTACAAGGTGCCTTCGGTTTCGTTCTGACCCAGAACGGACTTGTAAATGCACTGTGTGTCTGACATTGGATTTTATTCTGTGTGATTGATTTCTATTAAATATATATATGTTTGGCGGCGGAGAATTTATTCTCTTGCTTAACGCCCTTCTCTGAGACATACGAACTTAGAGGTTATATATTGGTGGATATCAATCGCATGGAGTGAATTGCCTGTGTGGCATGCCTAAGTGGTAGAAGTGGAGTGAATTGCCGGTTGTGAACTAGAAACGGGAGAGGACATCCGGGAGGGCATGCATTTCCTTCTAGCTAGAAGTGGCGTCAGTGGTTTTACACGCCCTGACGAGTTTGACTTATGTAGTTGTTGCTGTTGCGAGGCGCCTCGTATATATCGGTGAGTGTGTGGAGCCGATGGAGTCATTGGACTCATTGACACCCCCATAGGGTGGGGAAACGCAGTGTCCAGGCATTTTAATCCACATCGGTTGATCGGCCCTGACGATCCAAGGCTTGACTGAGTACTTGCCTGAGACACTGGCTAGAGCGTCTTGAATTCGGTAAGGACGATCCCTTGCCTTGGTTCACAGATGGAAATCCAACTTCCAATACGTGACATTTGCGGTTTTGATTGTAGATCCTAGTATTGGCGACATGATATATGGTACCCATGCCGTCTACGATTGATATTTACGATTGAAATTGTTTTGACACTGTACACTTATAGTAATAATAAAACATGAGGTTTAGCGTATCAAGCATTCTTTGGCTATTATAAGGTAAAACCCTATCCTCCGGCTTGTGTTGCATTGTGTGATGGGACCTGGGTCTTATAATAGCTTCACTGTTCTTTATTTAGCATTGCGCTGTTGTTTTATGCATTGGTATTCTTAGGAGGAAACCTGTTCCGTGTTATACGGCGTGGTCCCTTCATTTACCTAACTTTAAAAATAAAGATTAATAAATATTTTAGTTCTCGCACCAGTCACATGACTGACCTGGAGTTTATTGTTTTAACCTAAACTCTAGGTGCCCTTATTTTGACACAGGCAGCTAGTAGTTTTGGTTTTGCAGATTTATATTCACAGGAACCTAGTTTACAGCTGGAATGATATCCGGAAAGCTCTGTATCCGTGTATATGTTTTCAGTCGTGTATTGTATTATTTTTCCGCTGTGATGTATTTAAATGTAATTTAAATCTCTGATGTTTTCTATGCAATATTTATTCATACTCTGTACATTCTTGTATTCTGATGGAATTGTTGTAATTAACAATGAAATGTTCTTATGATTGCATTCGAATTTGTCGTGTTCTCAAAACAATCAGGGGTTTCGAACAGTCTTGGTCGGTGCGAAATTCTTTTTCGTTATAGTTGGTATCAGAGCTCTGGTTTACAAAGCTCAGAGAACAAGACACGTTTGAACCAAACGAAAGAATTCATCAGAGATTGGATTAGTAATATCCAAGGAGAATGACTCGTTAGAGATGGGATCAGTAGTATCCTAGAACGAGTGTGAAGAGTACTGTTTTTAAAATAAAAATTGAAAACAAGTTTTGTTTTGAAAAATTAAATTAAATTATTCGAATTTGAATATTATTTTTATATTGAATTTGGACAATCCAAGATATAAAGATTTTGCATATACGTCTGATCCGTGTGTATTTGAAGTTTTAATATACTGGATAGATATAGAATCACACTCTAGTCGCCCGAAGATGGTTCTGATGATCGCTATAGAGATAACATCATCAGTATTCATGTTCGAGTTTCGAAGGTGGGACGTCTATATATTTCCTATTGATTGGTGTGAGAACCAAAACTAGGTAGGGCTTATTGTTGTGAATTGGCATCAACAACATGATTTTATGTATATGTATCAAAATTATGAATTTGAAATGATAATCAACTAATTGATTGATGATTGTGTTGGCTGATTATTGGTTGATTAATTAAATGTTGAACCTTAAGCCAAATTGAACCAAAAAGTGAATTGTATTAAAAATTTGTCACATTTGCATGCATATACATGTACTTACATTGAACAGGTCATAGCACGGAGGGTAGAGAAGAAGAATAAAATTGTTTGCCCGACAAATAGGTACATGTTTATTGTATTTCTTTGGGTTTGGATGATTTTATGAGCCGATTGGCTAGCCGCTTGGCTTTTTCTTTTTACCTTGGATTGGTGAGGGCCATGGGAGGCTATTTGAAATATCCCGAAGCTCCCGGTGCAGGGGAGGTTATGGAGAAATTTTTCGAAAATTTTGGGTGTTAGCTAAATTTTTGAAAAATTTGAAAAGTTCTTAGAAACTGAAAAGTTGAAGAACTTAAGCCGTAATGAAAACAATGGAAGTTGAGTTGATTAGTTAAACAAATTTCGGCTTTGTTCCTTTTCGGGGACGAAAAGTTTTAAGTGGGGGAGATTGTAATAACCCGGAAATCTGAGCCAATTTAAAATTTTTATTTTGGCAATTTTAGTGAATTTTGAATATTTAAAATGAATTATTTTAAATAATAGCGACGAGAAATTTATTTTGAGTAGAATTAGAACGTATATATTTATATAGATTGTCGTTAGAATATAAATATTTTATTTTAATTATAAAAGGAATTGAAACTGGCGCGGTAGTTTGAAAATTCGATTTCAAAGTTCAAATGAATGTACAGAATTCAAAATAAACCAGATTTTGGCAAAACCAAAAATATTAGAATCTATTTGAGAATATCTTTCCAACGAATCCGAAAAATCAAAATTTCATAGCAGGAATCAAAAGATATGCCCAGTTGAAAATTCAGAATAGTCGCTATGGATTCTGGCCCATAAAAATGGAAATTTTGCAAACGATCTCAGTTTTCTCCGAAACCACTTTTGTTGGATCCTTGATGTCAAGTTATTGCTAGATTTCGAAATTCAAAATTTTTTGAATCAATATGTGAGCGTGGCAAAGGAAAACATGTTTTGGCAGTTTCAGTTGATTTTAATTGACCGGAAAATGGCCATTTTTCAAACGGTCTCCGAATTCGACGAAATTAGTTTTGTTAGGACCGTATCGTCAATACAAAGTTAGAAAATATTTTTTGGGAATTTTTAGATTTCGTATGTGGCCCCGGCAAATTGAAATGCGCGTTCAAATTCAATATATGGAGTTACATTTTGATTTTGACGAAAACAAATCGAATCGATCGAATCAGTTTACGATACATATCCCATTGTGTTCAGAGTGAGGGTAATTAGCAATGGACGACAGGCGGTGGGTCTCATTTCGAGGTCAAAACAAAAAGGTACCTTTTTGAAATAAAATAAAATAAAATAAAATATATAATTTTATATCCTCACCCCCTCAGCACTCTCTCTCCCTCCTCCCCGTCCACTTCCTTCCCAAATCGAAATAAGAGGAAAAAAAACCAAACAGATCGCGCCGTCCACCTTCCGCTGCCATCGCCTCCACCAAGGACCCCCCCTCTCGATGCTCGATCTCTTCCTCTCCCTCTTGCCTCGTTCGAGCACCCATCCGAGAAAACAAGCGTCCCTCCCTTTCCTGAAGCCGCCGCCGCCTGCAAGGTTCCCCCACCACCTCAGACCGCCGTGCGCCTTCCCCATCACCTCCAACTCCAGCGCGCAAGCCCCCTCCGGCGTAAATGAACAGTGAATTTTTTTAATTTAGTTTAATTAATTTTTATTTATAATGTTATTTATAAAATTCGTTTTTATATATATACCTAGGGTTGTTTTATATAGAAAACTTAAATGTAAAGATGAGATTTTAATTGTAGGAAAATGTGATTTATTTTAATTAGAAAAGCTTATATTTTAATCATGAAAAGGATAATTTTTTAATTAAGATAAGATCTTTGTTTAGAAAATATTTGATTTTTATCATAGACAAGAATGGATTTTTATTTACGAACAAGGATTGATTTTTATCGTAGAAAAGATTTGATTAAAAGTGAAAAGATTATATTTTTATTTATAAAAATGTGATTTTTATAGTTTAGAAAGAATATAAAAATTCGATTTTTCATTTATAGAAGATATAAAAATATGATATTTATATAAAGTAGATATAAAAATATGATTTTTATAGTATAGAAAGAATAAAAATACAATTTTTATATTATATAAATAGTAAAAATGTGATCTTTATATATGTAGAAAATTAAAAATATGATTTTTTATATAATAGAGAATATAAAAATTCGATTTTTATATATATGAAGTAGCGATAAAAATTCGATCTTTATATTGTTTACATCGAAAGTAAAAATATAATTTTTAGAATTGAAATAAAAACGTGATTTTTATTATGAACTGCGTGAAACAGATCTCGTTAGAAGCACGGTGAAGATTTCCTACATATGAAGAGTCGTGGCGTTTGGTTTAGCTTTTCAGTGAAAACTCCTCACCTTTAAATAATTTCTAGTTTGAAGTATATACTAGGATGCAGACGGTGCTTAGTAGCACCCGACACTCGTCGTCCAAAGACCATGGATGACTTGTTTGTTTGATTGCTGTGTTGTGAAATTTGATTGTGTGATGTGGAATGAAATAAAATATTTTATAGTGGAAAATATTTTATAGTTAAAAATATGATTTTTAACGTGTATATAAAATAAATATCCATTTACAAATCGAACGATTTGTTTATATACGCTGATTTGACTGATATTAATTGGGACGATAAATTTTACACATCACCCAACTGCACAAATAAAAATATGTGTTTGTTGATTTGAAACCCCACACGGGTATTGGGTTGATATTTGACGTACACTAATCCCGATTGTTTAGTTGTATGTCAATCGATGGGTTGACAGACTGTGTAAGCATTAATTATTAATATTTAATGCTTATGCAGTTGTGTGGTGCACTCTGAATAATGGTTGACGATTTTTCATTGCTGTTATATGCATACGTTGTAGGGAATCCATATAATTAACGTTATATGGTAATTGATTGGGCCTCATTCCAATTTAGAAAATAAATTCATGTGTTGAATTGAAAATAAATTCATGTGTTGAATTGAAAATAAATTCATGTGTTGAATTGAAAATATATTCATGTGTTGAATAGAATAAACATTTATGTGTTGAATAAAAGCCGTGTTGATTAGATATGCGCCATTTTGATGTGAACTATATTTATATCGATTTTATTCATTTTTATAATGAATATAGAAAAGAAAGAGATTTCAGATTATAACGTTTTGAAAATATTATCATTTGTATATCGATGATATGGAATATTTAATTCTGATTAGAAACTGAATATGAAGTTGAAATCGTTTTGAAAACGAATTTAAAACGATTTATGAAATACGTTTTGAAAGGAAATCGATGAAATATATAATATATATTATATATATAGAATGGCCTGAATAGAACGCGCTGCGCTGCGGCAGTTCGCGAATTTCGACCATTGACTTCGAACGGATATTACGGGAGATCCGACAGTCAGATTCTCCTAAAACCGGAAACATTGGGTTCGTATCGAAAAGAGCTTTCTAACGAATATTAGAGATTTGAAATCTAATGGTTGGATTTGGAATTATGTCCAAATCAAATTTAGAAAAGGTCGTTGTAAGTGCAGTTCGATGGCCGTTGATGGAAATCGGCTGTACGGACCTTGATAAAATTATTAAAAATAGTAATAATTTGTGTAAAATCATAAAAAATGATTTGTGAAAAATTAGGATGAAAACCTACATATTTGAAAAGATAAAAATAGATTTTTATCGAAATGAACTTGTTTTGAACTAGAATTATAACTCTATTTATTTTTAAAATAAATAAATTGGATTTGAATGGTTTTAAAAGTGACCTGAATTTCCAATAATTGAATTGGAATGGATTTGAATCGAGATTGTCTTTGGAATATTTCGGGGTTGGATTTCGTGATGATATAGATATTGTTATGGGAATTTGAAAGATATATTTATATCGTTATTTCCAATACGATATTGTTGGTCATAGAGTTTGATATTGAATATAAGCTGATATATTTTATATTCTGAGCCTTGTATTTATTATCAAATGTGATTTGGGTTTGTCGTGAATGGTGTCTTCATTAAAACTGTTTTTAAACCCAGTTGATAATAAGATTAAATCTTTTTATTTAGATTTAATGAAGTATACCAATTAAATGATGTTTAATTGGAAGTGAATTAGAATGTGATTTTGGGTTTGTAGTGAACCATGTTTTAAGTGACGATGGTTCTTTAACCCAGTTAAAGACAGGATATAATTTTCCTAAGTTAAACAATCATTAACATTGATTTTGGGAAGATTAAAACCAAGTGGAGTTTTAATGAATCTTTAATTAGATTGAAATAATCGAGAATGGAGTATCACCAGTTTTGCTCCAGGCGATAGTTAAATCTTTAATTAGATTTGAATGTGAAATGGTAATTGAATTTACCGATAACACCGGCGTTAGATATGAGGTATGACCAGTTTTACTTCATGGGATGAATAGGTTGGGATTAGGAAATAAAATAAATGATTACTTGGGCGTTGTTCGCTAATCCCGACTAGTTTTGGATAAACCATAATTTGGTTTGAATAGATATTCAAAGGAAGATTAAAGAATAAATTTAAAGAAATTATCTTTGATAAAATTAATGGGAACCTTTCCCAAAGTATGGGAATATTTGAACAAAGGAATATCCTGAATTGGAATGAGGCGTATGTTGTGTTTGTGTAACACCTGTTTATTATATATGCGAGTTATTCAGAAAGACCGGATTTATCCCATTCTGAATAACTGATTTGATGTGGTGTCGAGGATGAAGACGGTGGTCGAAGACGGAGGTCTTCACGTCGTTTGGGTGATTACTGATGATCTTGATTGGGTCGTACACCCAAGAGGAGGGAATCAGTTAGTGGTCATCCAGACGTACTTGGAGATCGATGGATATGCGAGGTACAAGGTGCCTCCGGTTTCGTTCAGACCCAGAACGGACTTGTAAATGGACTGTGTGTCTGACATTGGATTTTATTCTGTGTGATTGATTTCTATTAAATATATATCTGTTTGGCGATAGAGAATTTATTCTCTTGCCTAACGCCCTTCTCTGAGACGTACGAGCTTAGAGGTTATATATTGGTGGATATCAATCGCATGGAGTGAATTGCCTGTGTGGCATGCCTAAGTGGCAATATGATTAAAGCTTCTGTTGAAAAGCAGAGTCTTGTGGTTGATGATCAAAGCACGGCCTGTGTCGCATAGCTTTGTGTAGCGTTGATTCGCGAGCCTCACACCCCGGTTGTGAACCAGAAACGGGAGAGGACATCAGGGAGGGCATGCATTTCCTTCTAGCTAGAAGTGGCGTCAGTGGTTTTACACGCCCTGACGGGTTTGACTTATGTAGTTGTTGCTGTTGCGAGGCGCCTCGTATATATCGGTGAGTGTGTGGAGCCGATGGAGTCATTGGACTCATTGACACCCCCATAGGGTGGGGAAACGCAGTGTCCAGGCATTTTAATCCACATCGGTGGATCGGCCCAAACGATCCAAGGCTTGACTGAGTACTTGCCTGAGACACTGGCTAGAGCGTCTTGAATTCGGTAAGGACGATCCCTTGCCTTGGTTCACAGATGGAAATCCAACTTCCAATACGTGACATTTGCGGTTTTGATTGTAGATCCTAGTATTGGCGACATGATATATGGTACCCATGCCGTCTATGATTGATATTTATGATTGAAATTGTTTTGACACTGTACACTTATAGTAATAATAAAAAATGAAGTTTAGCGTATCAAGCATTCTTTGGCTATTATAAGGTAAAACCCTATCCTCCGGCTTGTGTTGCATTGTGTGATGGGACCTGGGTCTTATAATAGCTTCACTGTTCTTTATTTAGCATTGCGCTGTTGTTTTATGCACTGGTATTCTTGGGAGGAAACCCGTTCCGTGTTATACGGCGTGGTCCCTTGATTTACCTAACTTTAAAAATAAAAATTAATAACTATTTTAGTTCTCACACCAGTCACATGACTGGCCTGGAGTTTATTGTTTTAACCTAAACTCTGGGTGCCCTTATTTTGACACGGGCGGTTAGCAGTTTTGGTTTCGCAGATTCATATTCACAGGAACCTGGTTTACAGCTGGAATGATATCCCGAAAGCTCTATATCCGTGTATCTGTTTTCAGTCGTGTATTGTATTATTTTTCCGCTGCAATGTATTTAAATGTAATTTAAATCTCTGATGTTTTCTATGTAATATTTATTCATACTCTGTATATTCTTCTATTCTGATGGAATTGTTGTAATTAACAATGAAATGTTCTTCTGTTTGCGTTCGAATTTGTCGTGTTCTCAAAACAATCAGGGGTTTCGAACGGTCTTGGTCGGTTTACCGATCGATTCAGATCGAGCGAAATTCTTTTTCGTTATAATGTCCGAGATGTCCATCGACAATAAATGTGTATCAAACACTATTCAATGTACCCGATTCCGCCTAAGAACCGCTTTCATCTTCCATGACATTTTCAAAAATTATTATCACCATTCCACTTGTCAAAAACCAATAGTGACCCAAAAGCAGTGTATGAACCACATACATTAGGAGCTACACCACTTGGACCAACTGTTGTGGCACTATTTGAATATGATTCTGAGATTTATACTACTATCTACCAATGCCAATGCTCTAATACCAAATGTTGCGGAGAATTTTGACTCAAGACTACCCAAATCTAACCCCTAAACATAGTGGAAGATAGGATCGCGGTAAATGTGCGAAAACAACCAATAAATATCTCAAAAGAGTATCAACATAATTTAATAACCAATCACAATCACCAAACAAGAGAAGTAATAGAGCAATAACAAAACCAAAATTGCATAAGGATTTATAGTGGCTCCACTAAAGTCTTATTAGTGTATGTCCACTTTGAGAGAGAATATTTATTAATATCAAATAGAAAAGAAGGAGAGATTTATTGTAATGACCAAATTCACCCAAAAAAATTTAATTTTGTGGAGATGAGAATTGAAGAAGTTTAGGATTGCCAAACCCTAATTAGATAAATCTAGGTCAATCTCTTGATTAATCCCTTTCTCCTCCTTCTGGCCTTTTGAATCCGAGAATAGCTTATATAAGGGGAGACAAATATTTCGTAATTTCCCAAATTACCCCTTGAACCTTCACTAATTAGCCTGCCAAGTCAATAGCTCGAAATAGCCCGGAAGCCACCTTAGACGTCTGTCCTGAGGCTAGGGATCATTTCTTGCACAGTTCAAACATCTGTCATATCCCCTCAGATATATGTCCCCTTCACTGCTTCAGCATAGACGTTTTTCCAGAATGACGGACGTATGTCACAACACTTGGGAAACTTCCATGTTACATCTTAGACGTCTGTCGCAATATGACAGATATCAGTCGCCTTTCTAGTTGAAACACATGCACCTTTTCTTATATAACTTCTTCTTACGAGCTCCAATTTGCGTGTCGCCTTCCCTGTTATAAAGCTACACCCGATCACTTCAATTCTAGCTTATATAGTGTCATAAAATTTAACATCTTGAAGGTCCATCTCGCCATATACATCGTGAAAATGAATTTTATATATTTACAAATTGTCTGCAAAATATAAAGTGGTACTATATCAGCAAAGTTACACTAATAAGAAAACCATGCTATATACTCTTCATGATGGGGTATGAAACCTTCCTCCATTTAGGCTATTAAGCAATCATCCTACTCATATAATCTTGCCTTGAAATAGAAAAGATCATAGATGAAGGCTCAAGCTTAAATCCCCAGTGTTAACTACGAAACAAACTGGTAAAAATAATGACTAATACATTATATACCTCAAAAAAATGTTTTATTACTGAAATAAATTTAATATTTATGAGCTATCTGCCTTAGGTTGCAATGTCCCTATAGAACTAGGCGCCTGTTGAGATGGGTTATTGTCATTACCTCCAATGACAGTCCCTCTCTAAGAAGAAGAGGGGGAATAAGAATGGAAAGGACCATGTCGTCTAAAAAAGATATAATACCTGTCATTGACGTATCATTTGTGAGAAACATATTATATAATATACACTCATTTGAAATTCAAATCGTAAAATTATTGTATACCGCTATATAGCCAGCTCGATTTAACTTAATTTAATTAATGCATTCAAATTTTGCTTAGTTAATAAATTTTGTACCACATTCTCTTATATTTTTAATATAAACTAACCTAGGTTTTCGAATCTAGCTTGAAAATTTTGACTTTTCAAAATCATCCAATGTTCCATCACAAATCTACGAAATATCATATCAAGTTAAATGCACAATCAAACAACTATAACACTTAGAATACATGAATTCATATTGTAGGTTGATTGAAAATTTCAAGCCAAACTTTCAGATTTTATATTTCAAAAACCTTGGATTCAAAATAGAAATCTATCTTAATCCAACAAATTATCTATGCAGCAAGTTCTTACTTAGAAACTCGAAAATTAACACCGATGATATCGCAATCATCATCATAATTGTTTTTCAACGACCAAAGTAGATCAGTGCTTTTAATTTTTTTTAAAATCCATTCATATACATAAACACTTTTAAATAATCTAAATATCAATTATCATGAAAAACCATTTTCCAAGTTTACCGAAAATATAAATCCTTCCATTTAAAACTTAAATCCAATTCCAGTTAATAAATCTTGTTTATAAATTACACTTATATAATTCTAGTTTTTATATAAGACAGTTTTACATAGGTTCTTCCTTACTTAAATTCATATTAAACAAATTACTTAGGTTAAATCGTTTCCCAATGTCATCATCGAATGCCTTATAGTCGAATTGTGAAAGTTTATTCACAATGTTCGATTCCAATGTTTTTCTAATTATAAACATAGCCAATCCATGAAAAAGTGTGATAAGATTGCTCTTATCCAAACAAGATAACCAATACCCATAAATTAGTCGGGGACTTCTACAAATCAATCAACACTAGTCAATGCTCAGATGTGAGCATGACTAGTCAAACCATAAATGATAATTAAATATCATCATTTCTTATCAATCGAAATTTTTTTTGGCAAGGCTGACCAGTTTTAATAGTGACCCGTTACACTGTTTTATTAAAAAGAAAGATAAAAGGAGTATAACAAATTAACATAATATAAATCAACGACTGATTGCATTAACACAACGTGATCACATAACATAAAGATGTCTTTTTATATTACTTTCCTATAACTACACCGCCTAAAGGTAGATAGCTAACCGTTCTCATGAAGATTCCTCAACATTTCCTTCTTCGTACTCCGAGTGATAGGTGTTTTTGGACCGGCCTTTTCAGTGGAGATAGAAGTCACGTTCTCCGTGATAATGTCTGGTGGTCTCGCCTTGTAAGCAGATGGGGGAGCTAAGTGCACATAAGGTCTTGCTGGGTTTTCATTTTCAGTTGGAGATACCTCCATTTTCTTCTTGGAGTTTTCAATAATACCTTGCAGCTTAGCGGATAATGCGTCAAGTTGTCCCATGTGCATTTGATCAAAAACAATTCTAGAGTAGTAATCATTGAAATGTTCAAGTTTCCTCTGACACGTGGGGGAATTCACTGCATTGCGTAATTGCTTAGCTAAGACAATTTTGATTGTCGAAATATCTTCATTGATTGCACGTATATGAGTTGATCTTGCTGCTTCTATCCCACTTGAGGGACTTGCATGTTCAGGATCTTGTATAACCTCATTTCTTCTTTCAGTTGGGATCCACAAAAGCAGTGGCAAGGATTTCATCAACATAAGCAATTTCTTCAGCTTGCGATACCTGGTTGATGTTTCTATGTGTACCTTTAGTAGTGCAAGCCGAAGTTACAAGCACAGTACTTGCTTCATTTTCAATGCAAACATTATTAGTACACTCAAAAATAGTGCACCCATTCCCTACAGTTCTTTCCTTATCCGATTCACCCTGACTATTCACCCCAAAAGTATTATTATCACTTTCCATTTCATCATTTATTACATAACCGCCCTTCTCAATGTTCACAGCCCTTGGAAACTCTTCTTGCATGAAATGATCACTACTCGTATCATCCTCATTGCTAACATTTAGTTGATTATTAACTATGCTGACACTGTTAAACTTATTAGCTTCTTTAATCTCTCCTTCCTTAATATCATCATTGATAAAAAAACCTTGCAACTTCAAAATCACTCACAGATATGTTTATGAAACAATTCAAAGTACCAATTCCATCCTCAACAAGCGTTGGTGAGGACACATCAACCATAACCCGTTTCCTTACTGACATTATTAACGACAGTTCTAACTTGTTTCTTTCTATTAACTACTCTACTCCAAGTATTATCCTTGGTGGTCATAGCACAGTGGGCACGTTGAGAAGTTTTGCTGGTGTTTACTTCCTTTGAGGCCGCTGCAGTTAATCTCTCCTTTCGTTGGATCGTTTCTTTATCACTACTACTTACCCCTTTACCCTGCTTTTCACCTTCATTTCGTTTGTGAATTTGGCATTTGTTGGACGAGGGACCAAAAACATTACATAGTAAGCACAACTGTGGTTTCCAAAGGTAGTAAAATTTAACAAACTGTATTGTTCCATCTATGTTTTTGATTGGGAATGAGTCAGGCATCGGTGTGTTAGCAGAAACTTCAACCATACACTTAGCATACTCGATTCGATTTAAACTCTCTGTATTCATATCCATACATAGAAATTTCCCTACTCTAGTAGCCATCCAGCCGATCCCTCTTTTCGACCATGCTACTAGCATAATATTGTACATTTTGATCCAAACTGGTATGACTTTAACACTGTTAGCAACATTACTCAAGCTGGGCTCCCATGGTTTAACGATGAATAACTTGTTGCGGATAATAATAGGATCAGCCTCAAGGACGCTAATACGGTCTGCCATAGATGAAAACTAGAAAAAGAAGATGGTACCATTCGATTTAAATCGAACTGCACCTTGTGGCCCTCAATGGTTCCTCAAGAAATTGACAACCGTGGATTAAGGCAATAGCTCGTCCAGGAAAAATCCGATGAGGTACCCACTCCACTGTTCTAGTCTTGCTTGAATAATATCGTCAATTGGAATCAGGTTCTCCCCCTCGAATTTCAGAACAATATCGTTGACAGCATAGCTACCAGCATTCTTTGGCTTGGCAACGAACAGAGAAGGCAATTTTTGCTTCGGAAGAGGATCTGGATCTGGGTTTGCGTTGAGGTGGAGTTCTGCAAGGCTAAGAGGTTATTGGACAGTGGAGGTGGTTCTGGCGAGGGAGATACTGGTATAGGCGGAGGGTCTGGTGGCTGAAGAGGTTGGAAGGGCTTTGCAAAATTCGAGGATGGAGTTTAGTGAGAAAACTGGGTCGCCATTGTGGAGCGGCTGTAGGCTCGTTTTTTTTTTCATTTTTTGATATCAAACCAAATTAATCATCCATAAAAATATATTTGGTTTGAAAATTTAATTTATATATAAAATATATGAAATCTTGGTAATATTATTTCATTTACCAATTTTTTAGAACAAAATTACGTCGACTTGCCTTGTTCAAGTGCTTAGAAATCTCTATCAACCACACTGGCCCTACGGGTTAATTTGGAATATATATGTCACCCAACAGATAAACAAACATAACATAAAATATTTTATAACGATAAAAAATATGTTTTTATATACACACACACTAAGAAATCAATCTAGGGTATTACTAACCCTATCTCTATTGAGTTACACCAAAGAGCTAAATTTATCGCTTAACCTTTAGCTCTAACACCAAATGTAATGGCCTAGAAAATTTCCCATCAACAGTTGATAACACCCATCGTGGCTTACACTGGTATCATGGAATTGTTTTTTACAGCTAGCCTCTCGACTCAAAACCACCCATTAAGGCTCTATACTACCTCTCCAGAATGTGTAGAAGTAAGAGTCTTTTTCTCACCACCAAACACAAAGTGAGAAGCCTTTTCACGTTAAAGCTACAGAGAAAATAGTTCCAGTCCCAGTTCATCGAACCAACACGTTATAAGTTAAAATGGAACTTATTGACAATCGGTTCTTTAATTATCAATCTACAGTTGTACTGTTAAGTACATTAGCAGCACCATCCCTTTTAATTTAATCCATTCATTAAAACATTTCATTAATTCTTAAAAATCGATTTCATATACTTATCTCAATGGGATAAGCATATTCACAAATCTCTTGTTTGCATTATTTTTAATACCCTCTCTATACACTTATATCTTGGAACAAGTATATTGATAAACCATATTAATTTTTCTACTAGAAAATAGTGCTATATACTTAACAAAAAGGCATATGTATGGTCACAAATCATATCTGTGTCAAACAATGTCAACGTGATACATTGTTCCCAAATAATTTTGATTAACTTATAAACTTTGCAAATTAAAGTTTAAATATCATTTATGGAAATAATAATTAAATTTTCAACGTCCACTTTCTTTTTCAACCAAGTATCATCTATTGGATCATAATGAAATCGTTCAAGCTGATGTATTTATTTACATCTCGGACCTTGACTCGACAACAATTTATGTCTTTAAGATAGATAGAAGTTTGTTATTGCAAAATGAGGCATCAAATATATATCACATCAAGTCCCATTTACTATTTCCTTAAAACACAATTCTATAAACCATTTCTAGCATTTACAGATCACTACCAAATTATAACAATTTTTGCTTAATTCTTTATTAAATAAATTCTTACTTAAAACCATCTCATTTGCTTTAATAATAAACCTTATTTACAAAGTTTGGATATTATTTTAAAATCGTTGTATGACTTCCTATATAAAATTTCATTTTCAAATCATATTTCAAAGGTTAATTTTTATTTTCTTCATAAAACTTCAAACCTTATCAGGTCTTGCTAAATTATAATCAAATCTTTTAAAACTTAATTTGCAAATCACATTCAATTAATTATGGGATACCGTCTTAGATTTCTAGCTTCATTCTTGCTACTTCTAAGTTTTACCTCATCTTATAAGTAATTTTATAAATTATAAATTTATAAATCAATTTATAAAACTTGTTGAAATAGCTGAAATTACTTATAAAATTTAGTTTCTTAAAACCAAAAACTTATTTGTAAATTTAGTTAAGTTTAACACTCGAATTCTCTCATTTTAAAATTTATTTATAAAACAGGAATGTCGTTACACAAATCATTTTATAATTTATTTATAAAATCGAATTATAAATATTAATTTTTAAATAAACTTTTATTTTATATATAATTTATATAAAATTGAATTCAAAACCTTACTTCTGCAATAAAAACAATTTTACAACTTCAAATTTAGTCAATTAGCCTAATGGCGAATCAAAGTCATAAAAATGTGGATTTTAGGCTATCTGCTACTAATCACAACAAATACTGTTTAATGATCAACAACACATCAACGTTGAATTTAATTCAGCAATCATCATCCAAATCAAAATTTAATGTTATTTACGTTAGACAGTTCATATGTGTTAAATATGAAAGCAAGTAACATCCAAAACATTGAGGAATCCTATTATATTCCTCCAACTTTTCCTCTTACATCACAACTCATATATCAATTCATATATACATAAAAAACAGATAATATGATCTAATTTATTTAAAATGAATCTTCTGCTTAACAGTAGGTAGTATCAAAGGTCATTTGTTTCATAGATGGGAATATATATCCACAACCACCAATAAAACAATAAATCATCCAGTCATCCAAACACCCAATTTGATATAAAAATCAACAATGAATATATTTTTTGGCAGATCTGACTGGTGTTTATAGTGATCCGTAAAACTTTTTATTATAAAAAATAATAAATACATAATTATAGGAGTACACTGGTTGCCTAGCTACTAAATTCGATTTTTGAGGTGGATCGTCCATCACCATCCTATCCAGATTACAGTACTAGAGCTAGAAACTAATTCCAGACTACAAATTATGAACAAATCACATTCTCCTATAGGAAAAATAACACTAGCTAACAATAGTTATGAACTTGACTTATTCAATATGATAAAAAAAGCTTGGAAAGGACACACAAGAAACACAGGCTTGCTCCTCCAAAAAATGCACAAAACAGTGTCTTACTTCAAACCGAAATGAAATGACCCAATAGAAACAACAATACAAAACACTATAAATTCCAGTAGCATGTCTGCCCCCACAGTGCACAGTACCCAAGTATTGCTAGACTAGACAAGGCATGGGGCACTGAACACTGCAAAAGCTTCAACCCAAGCACGAAGTATGTAACACCCCACCTCTGTTAAGGTCACTCACAAAGGGAATGCGTTAACTTCGGTGAAGCATTATAGGTAAAATACACAGATAATTTACAAGATAGACATATAAACAATGGAAAAACTGGAATTATTTCATAAGCAGTGTGGTCTAGTCAAAACATTACAACCATTGTCTCAAAAAGCAACTTCCAAGTTAATCAATAAAACTTCTGTCTTTATTAAAAACTCAAAATACATAAAAAGCATAAAGCAGTAGTAAAGTGGCATAGATCCCCAGTAAAAGTGTAACCACAGCAATAGCCCAAGAAAAGAGAATCCAAGCAATACATCTACTCTCTTCAAGCTGGAAAAGGCTGAAGTATTCCCTCCCTGCGGACCTGGGAGGTGGGAGGGTGGAAACGGAAGAAAAGAAGATGAAAGAAAATGGGTCAGACATAAGTCTGGTAAGTCCAGTGATTTTTCAGCATGTAAACAAGAAAAAAGATCATGACATGAATAAACTGAATATAGGACAATACCACAGTGACAAGATAACATAAGGCAAGATAAGGCAAGATAAACTGAATATGCTATCGCACACATTTCCATTTCTCTGCACCTACTAACAAATGTTTCGACTGGCATCATATGTTCATAATAAAATGATCCCTATATCAATCGACTCCTACTCGAATGCATTTATTTCTTGTGTCACTCAGCCCCGCTTGTTTGTAGATACCTGTGCTGGTCCCACCATGGGGTGTATCAGTCCCTATGGTGGCAACCCGACACAGTTCAAGATGCACAGTGTATAACTACTGATACCCAATGCCTGATTTTTCCACTCCGGAGTACGTGCACGCCCGAACTCCGTCGGAACTTACAGTGACGCACCACCAGCCTCTATTTTGACTACTTATAATCAGCCCAATAATCATGCCCTACCCTGCCTAGTTCAGGTTACCATGATACATCTATGTGGGTTACTGCTGAAATGGGTCCCCGTTACTAGAGTTTCCTAATCAACATGTTATAATGGTTAAGTGTTCTCCATGTAACCTTACCCCACCCATCTGTTTAATTAACATGTTGTATTGGTTAAATGTTGCCTAAGTTAACTTAAACCTACCATTCTTAGCATGTTCGTTCATTAGCATTAATTCGTTCATTAATGCATCAACCTCTCACATTAGAACTGTTGTTTGCAGTTGTTGGATGAGCCGGGCGGTTTCGAGCAGACTTCTACCGCAAACTCTTTCTAACCTCGGGTTTTAGGCTTGATGCGCTAACCTCTCACATTAGATCTGTTGTTGTAGTCGTTGGATGTGCGGGCGGTTCCGGGCAGTCTTACACCACAACTCAATCTAACTTCGTGTTAGGTATGTTCATCTTTTAGCCCAATTACATATTTACCATACATGCCCAAATCTAGTTTTTTATATGCCAATTACCCACAATTGTAGTCGATTCAAGTTATGCCACATTTACTTGTTATGCCCAAAATTGCTCAATTAAGTTATACCTGTTAGACCGAAATTTGGGCCTAACACCAAAATGCTATGTGAAAACCTCACAATCACAGATTAATGTAGAAAAAGCAGTAAAATATGAGGAGACACACGAGATTTTTATAGTGGTTTGGCTCAAACCAAGCCTACGTCCACTTTATAGTTTCTTAAATCCTAAGAAGCTGTTACAATACAGTTTGCTTGCGGTTTATACACGAAATCCTCGTGTTTACAATGAAGAAGAGGAGATTAGGGAATGAATTTATACACGAATTCCTCGTGTTAAAGTGATGAGCAATGTCCTTGCTCAGTTGTAATGGAGGCCAAGTGTTGGTGTAGCCCAAAAAGTCCCTTGAAATGGCCATGTGAGGGTGTATTTATAGGCGTAGAGGAGCCTTGCAAGGCTCTGAACCGGTCCGGTTCGGAGGTGCCACGTGGCGGGCACTGAGGTGATCTCGGAAGTAGTGGAGAAATGGTCTTCAGATCGTGCTAGGACAGGTGGAGCTCAATCCGGAAGAGTAGGAGCAGTTAATCTCTGAGAATCGGTCAAACTCCATGCGCTGAAGCAGGTTCAGGCGGTTCGGTTCGGGTCTTCTCCCCTCAAACCGATCTGGTGTCTTCCAACCGAAGACGAGTGTTTCAGTGCTTTGAAGGCGAAGTGGATCGGGTCTGCTCCCTCCGATCCGATCCGGGCTAATGTGATTGCAAAAGGTATGTGCCAAGCTGGTTTTCCATAGACGGTTGGATCGGGTCCTCTGCCCATCCGATCCGAATAGACTTGTCCGATCCGATCCGAGGATCTATTCAATGCTAAATTCCAGGTTTCCAGTTCTGCATGCGTTCACGGAAACGAGCATAACTTTCAAACCGTAAGTCCGTTTTAGCCAAACAAAAGCTCAAACTGAAGCTAATTCAGAGGGCTACAAGATTTATAGAGCTCAGCCCCGTAATTGCTGTTTTTAGGCCCAAAAGAGATCGTTTGATAGAAGTTTCGGGCCATTCTTTGTTTGCAATGCGATTTCAGCCAAATCGCTTTCTGTCTTCTGACGATGTTCCCAATACTTGAGCGTATTGTTTAGAAGAGACTTCACGTGTGACTGCTTTGACTAAAAAGCGGGTCAACATTTTGCCCCTGAGATCATATCTTGCTGAACGAAGGAAGATGTATTCTGGATAATCCAAAAAGTCCAAGGCCACGTCAGGCCTGCCAGCTGCAAGTATAAACCATACCTGCGAAGAAAAGAGAGCAAACAGGTATGTCAAAACCTAACAAAACTGATTATACTTTCTAGCATAAACCATGATAGGGCGTTTGTTTGAGCATAAACTACACTCAAGAGACGGTTAAATCATCCTGCCAAAACCTGACGAGGGACCTAACATTCCGGGTATAAGCCATACTAGGAAGTTCAAACTGAGCATAAGCCATACTCGAGTTTTATTGAGTTCCTTTGCCAAATATTGACAGGATCGTTCGTCGTTCCTGAGTATAATCCATACTTAAGAATCCTAGTGAGTACAAACCATACTCATGTGGCGATAGAGCTATACTTGCCAAAACCTAACCAGATAGTCTGTCCCTAGGCATAATCCATGCGTAGGGGTCTGAGATATGTATAAGCCATACTTTAACTGAGATTGAAAATCCTGCCACAACCTGACAAGACTCTTAAATTCGCCAAACATAATCCATGTTCGAAAAGTCCTTCCTTATTCAATTCAAAGTACAAAACCAAAGCAAATCCTGATTGGTTTGTCATCGAGTGCAGAGCACGCTTTGGAGCTAAATCCTAACCCCAAACGTGTGTACTCCAATTTAGCCAATCGGAAAACCTAAAGGAAGCAAAAAGACATATCTTAAATCCTAAGAAATGCTGAAAATGTAGAGTGATCCAATCCAAATCAGTGGATGATGAGCCCATGGTAGCTCGTTCCCAGGTCATTCCCTCTCCGGGGAGCAGGTGATGGCAGCGCGGGTGCAGGCGCTGTAGGTTGTTTCACATACTCGGGTAGCTCTCCGCTTCTAACCCGTTCCTCAATCAGGTCTCGCAAGTGTCTACAGTCATTTGTGTCATGACCGTCCATATCATGAAACATGCAATATTTTCTAGAATCACGTTCTCTTTGCGATGGCTCCCTCCTGGGAGGCTTTGGATAGATGACGTCACCGTTTGTATTCATGTAGATGTCAGTCAAGGTTGAATTGAGTTCGGTGTACTTTACATATCTAGGCCCTCTCCGGGGCTGGGCGTTGCGGTCATTCTTGACGGCAGCTTTTCCTTTGCCTTTACCAGAATCAGACGGTTCTCCGTCTTTGAGCATGTTAACATTGAGAATTTTCTTTTCGGACGTTGCGTCTTCTTCACGCAGAAACCTATCCGATTCAAGCTAGAATTCGATGAGATTCCTTGGTGGGTCTCGGTATAAGGAATTTTTGAACTCCGAGTTGTCCAGAACGCCGGATACTGCCGCCATCAATACCATAGATGGCTCAGGTCGATCAACGGATGCTGCTGCAACGTTGAACCGTTCCAAAAATGAGCGCAGAGTTTCTCTGGACCTCTGCTTGATTGTAGTTAGCGCCATGACGTTCTTGGGTCTAGCGATGTAGACCCGAAATTGTTCGATGAAGCGACCGACCAACATGTTCCAGCTGTTGATCGATTCAGATTCCAATTGCTGAATCCACATAGCAGCTATATCAGTCAAGAAGAGAGGGAAGCACTTTTCCATGACGTTTTCCGACGCCGATTGAACTTCCATGTGCCGTTTGTAGCGCATGAGATGCATAGTAGGATCTGTCCTGCCATTGTAGGGCTCTAATTGTTGAAGTTTGAAATCTGGGGGATTGCAAGAATTCCTAATTTCTTGTGTGAATGGATTATGATTGACATCATCCATGTCACTCTGATAAGTGCGACCTCTCGAGAGGCATTCAATGAGATTGGAGAGTCGGTTGCCTTCAAAGAGATGTTGCAAATTGCCAAGATCAGAGCTGGTGCCCCCAGTGTTGAATCCAGAAGAGTGTGGAAGTGTATAGGGAGCTTGGAAGGCTATCCGATTTGGTTCGGAGGTTCCCCCATATTACAGGTCGTGGAGGACGAACCGGTTCGGTTCGTGGGGCCCGATCCGAACAGATGCTTGGTTGCCATTCTGAGCTGCTTCGTGTTGCTGCACTCGAGTAGGTTCTATCCGAACCGGAGCGGATGTGGGTCGTGCTCGACCCGTGCCATGATTTCCAGAGGGGAAGCTGCTGGCCCCGAGCTTAGGTGATGCTATGGTTCGGATCGGATCCGATCCGACCCGATGTGGATTACCCCTTGTTTCCATCTGAACTGGGTTCTGATTTGCTGTGATGTGCTCGGGTTGGATAAGGACTGATCCAATCCGGTTCACTTCAGCTGCTCGACCCGTTTCCATGTTATTGCCAGCGAGTTGTGTGCTGCCGCTCAGCCTGCCTTCCATTCGAGCGAAGAATTGGTCGATCATCTCCTGTTGTTTGCGGAGGAGATCATCTTGCCTTGCCATCTGGGTTCTCAATTCAGCGAGAACTCCGTCCATCTCGTCTCGAGTTAAGTATGCTGATGGACTTTCATGAGAGGAAGCCTTGTGACTAGCCTCGTTTCTGGTGCCTTCTGTGCCAACATCCTCAGCACGAAAGAAGGTCCCGTCTTTCTTTCTTTTCACCATTTATTCAATATCCAAGTAATCCAATTCCTTTAGAGCTAGTAATTGAAGTAGTATCGTGTGCCCCTTCCTGGCACGCCAAAATGTTAGACCGAAATTTGGACCTAACACCCAAATGCTATGTGAAAACCTCACAATCAAATATTAATGCAGAAAAAGAAGTAAA
This sequence comes from Allium sativum, assembly GCA_030737875.1. Taxonomy (NCBI): domain Eukaryota; kingdom Viridiplantae; phylum Streptophyta; class Magnoliopsida; order Asparagales; family Amaryllidaceae; genus Allium; species Allium sativum. Next base: position 720,360,307 of record CM060918.1, on the reverse strand, counting down.
ATAAGAGGAGAAACACGAGATTTTTATAGTGGTTTGGCTCAAACCAAGCCTACGTCCACTTTATAGTTTCTGAAATCCTAAGAAGCTATTACAATACAGTTTGCTTGCGGTTTATACACGAAATCCTCGTGTTTACAATGAAGAAGAGAAGATTAGGGAATGAATTTATACACGAATTACTCAGTTGTAATGTGCTTGCTCAGTTGTAATGGAGGCCAAGTGTTGGAGTAGCCCAAAAATTCCCTTGAAATGGCCATGTGAGGGTGTATTTATAGGCGTAGAGGAGCCTTGCAAGGCTCTAAAGTGGTCCAGTTCGGAGGTGCCACGTGGTGGGCACTGAGGTGATCTCGGAAGTAGTGGAGAAATGGTCTTCAGATCATGCTAGGACAGGTGGAGCTCGATCCGGAAGAGTAGGAGCGGTTACTCTCTGAGAATCGGTCAAACTCCGTGCACTGAAGCAGGTTCAGGCGGTTCGGTTCGGGTCTTCTCCCCTCGAACCTATCCGGTGTCTTCCAACCGAAGACGAGTGTTTCAGTGCTTTGAAAGTGAAGCGGATCGGGTCTGCTCCCTCCGATCCGATCCGGGCTGATGTGATTGAAAAAGGTATGTGCAAAGCCGATTTGCCATAGACGGTTGGATCGGGTCCTCTGCCCATCCGATCCGAACAGACTTGTCCGATCCGATCTGAGGATCTATTCAATGCTAAATTCCAGGTTTCCGATTCTGCATTCGTTCATGGAAACGAGCATAAATTTCAAACCATAAGTCCGTTTTAGCCTAACGAAAGCTAAAACTGAAGCTAATTCAGAGGGCTACAAGAGTTACCGAGCCCAGCTTCGTAATTGCTGTTTTCGGGCCCAAAAGAGATCGTCTGATAGGAGTTTCGAGCCATTCTTTGTTTGCAATGCGATTTCAGCCAAATCGCTTTCTGTCTTCTGACGATGTTCCCAATACTTGAGCATATTGTTTAGAAGAGACTTCACGTGTGAATGCTTTGACTAAAAAGCGGGTCAACAATACCCAATTCCCTGCGTTTCAATCGTACGTAAAACAAGATTCAATCTAGGTTTCGAATGAACCTAGTATTCATAAAATAAAACAAAAAAGGGAATAGAGAAGGAACACAAGAATTGACATAAGAAACCAAATAGGCATATAAAGGTGTACGCAAATCCAAGAATCATGTTTCCAATAGTCATGTTGTACATTAACAATAAGTATGGCCAAACTAAGCAAGTTACATCATAGGCATAAAGATTTGATAGAATTGAATATAAGAGAATCACCAATTTGGTGTACAACATGATAAGTTCCATTGTTTCAATCACAACGGTCTCATAAGCATAGGTAATTCAGATTTGATAAAAGGATAAACATGAATCAGAATTGATTATCTCACAATTAGGCATAGTGGTGTACAATATGATAGGTTCCATTGTTCCAATCACAACAGTCTCGTAAGCAAAAGGATAAGCATAAATCAGAATTGATTATCTCATAACTAGGCATAGTGGTGTACAACATGATAGGATCCATTGTTCCAATCACAACAGTCTCGTAAGAAAAAGGATAAGCATGAATCAGAATTGATTGTCTCACAGTTAGGCATAGTTCTAGATCAGATTATTACAGTTATGATTTCTATTAGGTGTTCAATAATAACTGAGCTTACAGTGAAAGGATTAGAAAAGTGAATTAGTTGATGTTGTAGCGATTCTAATATTTCATTGTTGATTAAAGAAGAAAACCTCTACTTTGATTTGAAGCTCTCTCTCTAATTTGATTTCTAGTTTGGAGAAGATGGCACTACAACAAAATATGATATTTATAACGCTCTTTTATAACACACTATTCTAAAGTGTTATTAATTACACTTAATTCTTTCAACCTGAATTTGTTTTGGTAATTAGAGTGTAACGCTGGCTTCTATTCACGACCACTTCATAAATAATTTTTCTATCTTCCCCATTAATCTGTTCCGCTTCCTCCAAAACTAACATCGTACCTCACAAATCATCAACTAATTGCGAAAACTTCTTCCAACTCCAATCTCCTCAACCCTTATTCACAGTCTCCCTCCAAAACTCCTTCTACCTCCAATCTATGTCGAAGCTAGGGCGGCGCGTTTTGGATCTAATATTCGATTTGTATTTTGGTAAGCAATCCCGATTCTTTCTTTGTGTCTGTTGTAGATCTGAATTTACAATTATGGATTTACGATTATGAATTTCTGATTGTGGATCTAATATTCGACTAAGGTTGTTGTTTTAGGGAAAACAAAATGTTATTTTTTAATTTTAGGGTTTGTGTTAGAATCGAAAGGCATAAAAATGTAAACAAAATGTTATTTGCTAACAAGTTTATATAAATGTTGATATTTGCATTTTATATTTGATTATGTGTGATATGAATGAGATTGTACAATGCACGCAATGGCAGTACATTGAAATTGAGTTAGATAAAGTATATAAAGAATTATATTATCTATCTGGTTGGATTTCTTAAATAGTTGTTGCATTCATTAAGTGAATTTCCATTTTTGTGAAGGCTAGCTATGGTTCTTTGGTTTGAGGTTACAGATGGCTAGCAATTGGGTTTTACAAATAGATAGTATAATTTAAAGATTTGATCCTGCAAAACATAAAGAAAATATATATTCAAAACATAATGGCTTTTGAACTGAACTTTAAAGAAATCTCCCCTTTAATGTTAAACAATATGAAAGCAATAACAAACCCCACCCCACAAACGTGCAATTTAAAAATATTTTCCATAAATCTTTATAAATTTAAAAAATAATTCTGTATTGATCAACAAAAGTATGAGTTAATTTACCAACATCATATATCACCAAGGAATATAACACCATGACTTAATGATGATTATTCAAAGTCTAAGCTAAGAGGGGAGGGAAGTTATCACCAAAATGAGCAGTTGTGTGACAGAATGAAAGTTGTACAAAATGAAAATATATGGAGGAAATCAGTGGATCCTACATCAATGATAATTCCTTTTTGTCTTGCTGTCATCTAGTCATTATTGGAGCTGAAGTACCAGGGTTATTGTTGCAAGCAATTTCTGACACAGTACAAAAGCGATGTGGTCAGTTATCTCTTTTTGAAATGCAAAATATATTGTTCTTTCATTTCTTTTTCTCGAAATAGATTTGGTTGTAATAACTTCATAAGAATTTCAAACATGCACCTTATATAACGACAAAATTTTAGGAGGGAAAACTGTATAAGTACATGTAACCCGAAAATGATTAAGTTAACAACTAATTCATTGCAACAAGGTAGCGATATTTTTATTGACATCGGTTGTCAAGCATATTTTATATAAGTGAGGGAAAAATAATTCCAGTAAGAAACAAAAGAAAAATTCTTGAAGAGTTGCATGTGTTATCCATCAAGTGCATGGACCAAAGTGCTTTCAAACATATGCATATATCAGAGCATTCCCTAAAAAAGGCATGATTTTTTTTCGTAATAAAGTATAATATGAAGAGATTATTTACACCTTAAATTAGAGCAACAACATTATGGAATCATACTAATTTTTTCCTTGCTAAAAATAGTTCAATCTTACGAAATTCACAGGTAATAAGTTTATAGAAGTTCGCCCTGATCTGGACCATAGTAAGAGTGGAAAATAGCACAGGCCAAAAATTATATGAAGAATAAGAGATTTGTTCCTTAAATGAATATATTGGAAAGTTTTTTTTCCCTGCTTTGATGGTTTTTTTATTTTTAGGAGAAGTATTGTTAATGACACCCTAAAATATTTAAGGGGAGGGTCGTATGTGAAATTCGGCAAGTTTTTGCCGAATTTATTCACGGAAATTGGTGGGGTGTGATTGAGTTTCACCCTTAAATTCGATAAAGGTCCATTCGAAAATTGAAAAAAAAGAATCTAATTTTTGTAGTTTTTTTTGTTGTTGTTGAAGATGCTACTTTATTTCTTTGTTAACTAATCTAGTTTGTGCAACTTTTTTTTAAAATTGGTTTCTAGTATGTTGCTGCAGTTTTTTTTTACTTATATGCTTCATTTCCTAAATTATTTTATTTCTTTCTAGTAGTTTGTGCAGTTGGAGTTGAAGTCGGACAAGCAAGCAATAAGTCAAATTCACTCTTCACGCAGGTACTAAACAAAAGACAAAAGCAATATTAATAATAGATAAACACATACAACATTCACATGTGCACTAGAATGTGTCCTTGAGAAATATCGTCAGATAACTTAGTTACGTGAATCTTATGTCGATAGCGTATGAAAACTGTAATATGCTTGTATACAATTCTTATTTAAACACTTATGTATGTAAGTACCAAATTTCAAAAAAAAAAAAAAAAAATCTTATTTTGAATAATATGCTATGCGGTAATCTTATTTCAAACAAATCAATATTATTCACGTTCAAAATTTTAGAAATCCATACACTTTGCATTTCGATATAGTTTGTTACGCGGAGGACATCAATTATATTAAGCATAGATGAATAATTAAAGTTCAAATTCAAACATAGACATAACATAACAAAATTACCCATGTCAAACATAGTTTGTTTGAGGTCGATGCCTCAAAGTTCACAAATAAAGAATGTAAAGCACATGGGTAGATTAATTTTAGGTTAATGTACTTTTTTTTGGTGTTATTAATTTTTTTTGTGAACTGGGAGCTAAATTATATTAATGGCTAAAATTATTATCACATTGCACTAGTTACTATGAAAATTGAAACCATATTCACAAATTTTTAACGAATTATTTCTGTAGAAGTTCAACTACTGAATAACTAGTTCAAATTCAAGTTTGACACGGGTAATTTCATGAAACGGTTGGTAGTTCAGTTGAAGATAGATATGGTTAATAATCATGTGGTGGTCATAAGTTTTTATCTATTTGTGTTTGTTATGGGGTAACAAAAAATGTAGTTGCTTGGCATACTTCTTGAGAAAATAGACAGATGTGAATGATAAAGATGAACTACAGTAGTACATAAATGACACGAATATGCTTGCTTGTATTAGTTGCATTTCGGATTTCAACCAGACATAACGCACTATATGCACACACCATTAGACCATTTGGTCAAGCTACCCAACCACTAATACTGTACAACTACCTCTTTCAAGCTTTCCTGAAGCTCAAACCTGTGAAGTTAATCATAGCATTCCATTCTACAGCATCATTTTTATCCACAAGTACTTCTCAAGATACTTTAAATACTATGTTATATGGCATAAACACTTATGCTATGTTATTTATTGATATTTAGGCCAATCTCAACTCATAAACTTTAATATGTACATGGAGCATGAATTTGGAGAAAAGATTACTTGCACTTAACAAATTTTCCACTGTATATAATCCTGGATGTACTTATATTATAAAATAACAGCTGGAAAGAATAATTCACAAGTCAGTTTCAAAAACAGAAATAAGTGCAAAACGGATACATATCTTGTAGAAGACGTATAACATTTGTTAAAAAATGAAAGCAATAAATCATTAACTACGGCTACTCATGGTTTGCATTCTATCTCTTCTTCACAGGCTTGAATGCTATCTGCACAAACGAAAATGTCACCATCTACCTTGCAATGCTCATCGAGTTTGACGTTTTAGTTGAACGACGTACTCTAAATTGGCATCTGGTCGACAAATGGGCACGACAGAGAATGCTGTGATCTCCTAAAATGAATATATTAACTATCGCTATTTCTTCTTCCTTGCAATTATTCGACTCCCTTTCTGTTGCAGCAGAGCCATTAATCTTCATTCTTTAATTTTACTGCTTGGTAACTAATACTGGAAATTTGGCTTCAACAGTAAATATCTCCCAACAATTGCACATTTCAAATCTACTCAGGTATCTCATTTTCTATACCGACCACAATTATGATATATACTATTAAATTATAATTTGTACCCATTTTTGGATTTGCTACACAATATGGTCCGACTTCTTGCTACTATGATTGGATTTTTTTTATGTTTCCATGGTTGAAATATGTTCATTTTGCAGATTGTCCATTGTATATTTTATATTTACTATTATGAAAATTGGGCAAATGATTTGCTATGCGCGGTGTTTATCCTTACTTGTCACTAAAATGCCACTGGGATATGCATAGTATATAATTTGCATAATTAATTTTATTTACATGTTATTTTTCATACATATAACTGTATCAAAATGAAATTCATATGAGGACACTGTTCTGTTTCCATTGTATCCATCTTTGCTGTATTGAATGCATTCAACTTATTTTTCACTTGTGGTCTTAGCTGCGTGCTTAATAACATAACAAAATAAAGTTTCTTCCCTTTAATATGTTTTCTGTTGGTATAGTCAAGTTTGATCTATTATAATTAATTGTAGTGCTAACTACAAATTACATTAGGAAAAACCGAGAATTTTTTAATACTTTGGTATCGAATTCCCAATATAGATTATATTACACCTTGCAGAGTATAAGATTTGATGGCTTGATGTACCAGAGAAGTCTTGATGCACAACTTGAGTTTTTTATTAGGACTGCGCCTGAAAAAATATAATAAAAATCATAGCATTATTGATAGTGGAGCTAATAGGGCAAAGCTGGTAAGTTTTTCTATTTAGTTTGAACTCCACAAAAGAATTGGTTTTTGACTTCAGGCTATTTAATTGATAGATGGATAAGCCATTGTAAGGATTGGTTTTTGACTGTTTGACTATGCCTGTATCACCTATAAACTTGCTGTCAACGTAAACTCATTTTTCTTAAAATAATGTATGAATTTAACGAAGCAATTTAATTGTGCTCCAATAATATCTAATTAAACACGTTTTCCACAACCACACTATTACTATGTTAGGTTAGCATAATTATCGACTCATCTATCACCTCCTTAGTTGTTATACTCTTTATTTGATTATGTCATGTATAATGGAGTTGTAACATGATGGGAGCATAATGTTGACTTCATTGCTATCAGCAACTGCATTAACATTAGCATACAACTGCCAGATGCCGAGACCTTTGCTTTCCTGGCTGATATCGATCAACTTCTAAGCTTGATTACTAATGCATTCTACTCCGAAGACGGAAATTTTCTAGGCAAATTGATTAGCAACTCATCTATTTTGTAAGCATTCGTTTATTTTCCAACTATTTTAAAAAATATCCTTTTCAATTATGTTTATTTTTAAGGAAGTGAACAGTTGATTGTACTAGACATAACATTTGGATTCAACATATTGGTATACGTATTGTTTGATTTATACAGACCAAGTGAAGCAGTTATTCCTTCCCACTTTATTGTTCAATTCATGACAGAAATCATATGCAAAAAATTATGAAATAATTGTAAATTATTTTGGAATTGAATGCACAATTTGTTCTATACTAGGCTTTGGATAAGTCAAGATAGGAGAGCTTGATGGACAAGAGTCAACTTCCTGCCTTGAATTGTTTATTACAATTACACCTGACAAAGAGGACTCAATTTTTGCATTATTGATAGTGTAGACAGCAAGACAAAAAGCTGGTAAGTTTCCACGATTATTTTTATGCATAACAAAATCATATTTATTTTATGAGTAATGTTTAAATTATCAACTTAACAGGTAATTCTGCTGCTAAAAGATTAATTTTTTATTGTTTCATATGTGTCATCACCTTTAAATTTTGTGAGTAAATGTGGTAGCTATATCGATCTTGAGATTTATGGATATTTGGTAATCACTTATCATGTCTCCTTATCATTGATCATTTAAATTTGTTACATTTCAGAAATCTCTACATGTGCCCTATAAGCTATCACTACAATATTTTCTTTCACGTATTGAAAAGGCAACTGGGTAGGAATTTTTTTCATGTTTTGAAAGCAAGGTAAAATTAGTCTTATAAAATTATTATCAATTGAACTATTTTTATAGTAATAGCACCATGATTATTGTTTTATTTATGTACATCTGTGTCGATAATGTGTTTGTTCAGAGTGAAGCATTTAGAACATTATTTCAAAGTTTGTCCATCTTACCTTTTATGGCCTTAAAATATCACAAATATTATTTTAAAATATTTTTAGTGTAATAAACCCTTTTAACTATTTCGATGATCAGTTTTAGTGATCTTTAATTCGATTTATGCATGCAAACTTATGCCAAATAAACTTAAACAATAGCAAAATGGACACAGTGTACGCTGATCAGTTGCATTGTTTTTTAGCTACTATAACAGTTTTACATATGATTGCAGCACAAAATATTTATGTTCAAAGCATGTCATGCAACGATCGGGAAGTTATATCGATATAATCTACACCAAATTTAATTATTTATATATATAAAAAAATTATGCAAAACTCAAATACATAGCCTATCCGTCTTGGTGTAAAGTGAAACACTAAGTTTGAGCTAACATAAATAAGCAGGTTACTTCATTGTTCAATGTTCACGGGGATAAGGAAACAGGAAACTTAACCATTGTCCCAAATTAATACATTTTAGACATGATTTTTACATCCTACTGACCTTACTAATAAAACTGACTGAAACATGTAATTTTGGAAAATTAGTAAAATCATGACTTTCCATTATTCAGTAGTTTAACTTTTACAAAAATAATTCATTAAAAGTTTGTGAATATGGTTTCAATTTTCATACTAACTAGAACAATGTGATAATAATTTTAGCCATTAATATAATTTAGCTCCCAATTCAAAAAAAACAAAATTTAATAACACAAAAAAAGTACATTAACCTAAAATTAATCTACCCATATGCTTTACATTCTTTATCTGTGAACTTTGAGGCACCGGCCTCACACAAACTATGTTTGACACGGGTAATTTCGTGAAACAGTTGGTAGAATTCTAAATCACATACAAAACTAGTTAATTACCTTGAAAAGATTGGTGTAGCTTTGTTTTAATCTCGTACTAACCCAAAATATGATAATATTGTGTTAATTTAACAAATTAGAATTTGATTATTGAGGTGTTTTAGGTTCGGAATTTATAAAATATGAAAGATGAACGAAGTATTCTTGTATGCTGGCTACATTTTGACATGATTGAGGTGTTGTAGCTGCCATTATATTCATGTATGTTGGCTACAATTTTACAGAACGGGTGAAAAATACAAGTATTCTAATATATAGTATAGTATTATAAAGAATATGGCATTAAAAATGTTGCCATATTTACTCTCTTCACTGGCATTCATTATTTAGCTTTACATAAACTACGATGGAAATAAACATAAATAATTCACAAATTTTAAAAGTCAGAAACGCCAAGTAATTACTAAAGGAAATAAAGAATACAAAATGTGATATATGGTAAAATTTCGTGGTAACTATGGAACAGTTTTCTCATTTACGGTAATTAATATTTTATCAGTCTTTGTTAAGTAATTGTTAATTGATCAGCCTACACTTTTTGGCAAGCAAGCATTAATTGATCAGCCTTAAGCGTAAAAATTTTTGGGGAAATAATATAGTAGAAACCCAAACAATGCACCATGTCATCTCCTCCAACACGGCTACACTTAGAGAAGAGATTCACAATCGGATTATAATATATGTCGAATAGTTGTATTTAGCTTTTACAAGACATTAATATTCATGCTAATTGGGATTCAGCTAGTGTTGTGGAGGGTAATTCTGTCATTTCTTATACAGTTACACATCTCACACAGGTATCTATTTAAAATTTGCACCCAGTTTTCATTTGCTTATCCGTTGTGCTACATGGTTTTGTGTAAAATAACCATTTTCATCTGAACAGCTCTTTGCTAACATGGACAAGTTATTCATTGTTAGCTTCTCAGGTAGGCCAATCAAAATCAATTCTTGCCCGTTTATCCATTCCATTTGTTCTGATGTTAAATGGGTTCTATAAGATTTGTTTCATTTTTGGTTCAGTTATGTCTTTCTCATCAGCACTTTTTCATAAACTGTTGTTGTCTAGTGCAATACTAAATAATATTCACTGAGTTTGGGTAAATGACTTCTGTATCAAATTAGTTAGGTGCTGATACAGGTTTGAATGGTTTATTTCTTCCATGTTTGCACAACTAAAAGCTGTTTTTTACATTACCCAATAATAACAACAATGAAAGCATAAATCTCAAACAAGTTAGGATGAATTAGGCAATGGTAGTGCAAAAGAAACAAAAGACTTAAAGTAATTAATATGGACCAATTTGAATTTTTATATTTGCAGGTGCTAAATTTTTTCATGAGAAAATAAGACATGACTTTGGTGATGGTGCTGCGATTACCAATGGAATGGTGAGTTATTCAACATTATTGCTGCGATTATAACAGACCTATACAAACTCGTTATGATTGGTGTTTTGTCTAGCAGGTTTGGGCTGTTTTAACTAGCATGATTGGACTCTTTTGTCTTGTGTCTTTTGTTTGTTAACCGAACAATTATGAACTATATTTTGTATTATGTGTACTCATGTTGACATCAATGGGAATTGAAAACTTATATATTGAATTAGGTGTTAACTCATGGATTGAATTTCTTTTGTTAGTTGATACTTTATTTGCTATTAGTATATTTTGTGTGTTCATCTTTACCTTGTTATGAAGATTCATTCTGATTATTATTATTATCAAGATGTATAAGCTGTAGAGAGATTTTTATTATAACATGTTAATTTAATAGCGTCTTATGGAAGTTATCCAAGATATATGTTATAGAAATAAAACTGCGTTATGAATAATCTCAAATTTATTGAGATTTAGATGTATAATAGCGGCTAAAATGAGCTATTGTATTGATGTAGCATAACAGCAAAAACGAGCTATTGTATTGACGTAGCATAGCGGCAAAACAGTGTTATAAATATTTTGGCTTAGAATGAATTTGGATCTATTATAGTGGCCAAAATGAGCTACTGTAATAAAGTAACATAGCGGCATGCTATCTCTATCAAAATGGATCTTTAATGACGGCATACAAAGCATTATAAATGTTTAGCAGTTTTTTATAGTATGTTCATATACAACAGTTATGAAACCGCTATCTTTCTTATTCATAGCGGTTGTGGGCCGCTACGAAATAGCAGTTCTGTTGTAGTGTGGAGGCTAGGCTAGTTTAGAGAGGGACATCATGGTGGCATGATAAAATAGGATTATAAGGTTTAGGGTTAAGGTTTGATGTAATTATATAGGAGTATAGGATTAGTTTGAGCCTTGAGATTAACATAGGATCCATCCAGTCCAAGAAAATGCGTCATCAGGCCAATTAGAAGTCGCCACGTAGCCCTACGACTCAGAAAATTGTCACTGTCCAGAACAGTCTGCAGGGGTCGACCCCTACTGGGGGGGTCGACGCCTATGTCGACACCCCTATAGGGGGGTCGACACCCCCTAGGGAGGATCGACACCCTTGAGCGGGAGATTTCCTGCTCAGTTGCTTTCTTGAATTTTGAATTTCGAATCTGTTTTGATTAATTAATTAATTTAATTTCTGCTTACATTTGAAATCTTCTAACCTCCATAACTTCTTCATACGGAATCCGATTCACGAAAACTCGAACTCTATCTCAAGTAGAACTCCGAGACGAACGCAATGGCGTAACTCGTTTCATCTAATTCTTCATCTAAAAATTAAGTGTTCTTAAATATGTTAATTTTAATATTCATAGAAAATATGGGGTGTTACATTCTCCCATCCTTAAAGGATTTCGTCCCCGAAATATCTGAGTTAAGAAGAATGTATTCTAACATCCAACACCCATCTACTCAACCATCAATCACAGGCATCCACCATCCTTAAAAAGATTTCTAATGCTTTCATGATCATATGCATAGAGTGTGTATATGTCCTTATCTAATGCAAAATCAGGCGGTCTACTAATTCAGTTGACCTCCTTAATGCGAATTATGTCAGTGCCATGAGTCCATTATGTATGCAATTATTCCAAATCATACCTTATAACTTCTACATGAGTGCACAATCATTCATACAAATGCAACATCCATATGATAACACATCAAGTTTCAATCTATATACAAATACATATACGCATATGCAACATGAAAGTGACTGAGCCGATCTAGTACCTAATGTGTATGTATATGCATCCACGAGCAACCACTTGCAACCACTTGCAACCATCAATCATAACATGTTTCAAATACATGTTTACATCCATTGGTTTCTACCTAAGGATTAAGAATAGGACCGAGGAGATATACTTAAAAGATAGATACAAGCATGCATAAACTTATGGAAAAAAATAGATCAAGGATGTACCCTCAAAAAGATAAGGGTAGGCTGCGCGTATCTTGTCTTCGGTCTCTCAAGTCACGTCTTCTTCAGTGTCACTCCATTGTACTTTTACTAGCTTGACCTCACGATTGCATAGATTTTAACTTCTGTTCCCAAGATACGAGTTGGAACTTTTCTCACCGTCGCTTCACGTTCCACTTCTACTTCCTCTAGTGTGCTTGGCTCCACAACTTCCGCAGACTCGTTTAAGCACTTTCGTAGACGAGAAACATAAAAAACATTATGAACTCCTACCAGTCTTTCGGGCAGCTCTACTCTATAAGCCATCATCCCAATCCTCTCAATGATAGGAAATGGCCCTACAAACCTTGGTGCCAATTTCCCTATGGATCCAAAGCGAATGACATTCCTCAAAGGAGATACTTTCAGGAAAACCCTGTCTCCAACCTCAAACTCAAGGTCGGTCCTTCTTTTATCCGCGTAGGACTTCTGTCTATCTTGTGTGGCCTTCATTTGTCTTTGTATCAAGTCTACCTTCTCTGAAGTTTCTCTAGTCATGCCAGGCCCAAGTATGAGCTTGTTTGTAGATTCCCACCAACAAGTTGGTGATCGGCATGGTCTCCCATATAAGGCCTCAAAGGGTGCCATGCCTATGGTGGCTTGGTAGCTGTTGTTGTAGGCAAACTCCACCAAAGGAAGATGATCCTCCCACGTTCCCCCAAAATCAAGAACGCACAACCTCAAGAGATCTTCTGACACTCTGTTCACCCTTTCTGTCTAACCATCGGTTTGAGGGTGATAGGCAGTGCTTAAGCATAGCTTTGTGCCTACAGCCTCTTGCAGACTCTTCCAAAACTCACTTGTAAAGATAGGATCTCGACAACTTACTATGCTATAGGGTATCCCATGCAGTCGAACCGTCTCTTTAGGATAAATGGATGCTAATGATGAGGCAGTCCTCCTACTCTAAACAGGTATAAAGTGAGCGCTTTTAGTGAGCTTGCCAACTATTACCCAAATACTGGTATTGCCCCTTCTTGACCTAGGCAACCCATCTATAAAGTCCATCGAAATGCTATCCCATTTCCACTGTAGGACCTCTAGAGGATGAAGCAGACCACCAGGTTTCTTCTGCTCCGCCTTGACTTACTGGAATATCTACCATTTAGAGACAAATTCATTTACATCCTTCTTCGTTCCATTCCAAAAGAAAACCCTTTTTACGTCTTTATACATCTTGTCTCCACCTGGGTGTATGGCCAACTTAGAATAATGTGCTTCTTCGAGAACTGTCTTCACCAAATCCCTTGCTTGTGGGACACATAGTCTTCCATCCCGTCTCAACCAACCCTTGTCATCGATGGAGTATCTTTTGAAGTGACTAGATGCTTCACCTCTAATTAACTTATCCATCATATCAACTATATGAGGGTCTTCACATTGCGCGGTTCCTATTGAGTCCAAAAGCGTAGGCCGCACCTCTAGCGTTGCTAACAAACCAGGTACAAACTCAAAAGAGGGTCTAAAGTCAAAGGTTGCTATGTACTCAAAGTTTTTCCTTTCCACAAAGAGAGGACTTAAGGTCAGCTTTTTCCTACTTAAGGCGTCTGCTACCACATTGCCCTTGCCAGGGGTATAAGCAATCCCAATATCGTATGAGGCAGGAAACTCTGTCGACCTTTGTTGTCTTAAGTTAAGATCTTTTTGTGAGAAAAGTACTTTAATGATTTATGATCAGTAAACAATTCAAACCTTTCTCCTAGTAGGTAATGATGCCATGACTTAAGAGCGAAAACAATGGCAGCTAGTTCTAAATCATGAGTTGGGTAGTTCTTCTCATGTACCTTCAACTGCCTTCCCCCATAACAAACTACCTTGCCTTGTTGCATTAAGACAACGCCTAATCCTGTACCGCATGCATCTGTGTATACTGTAAACATCTTACTCCCATCAGGCAATGTCAGGACTGGGGCTATTGTCAAAGCCCTTTTCAATCGTTCGAAAGCAACATCGCAACCCAAATCCCAGGCAAAAGTTAGGTTCTTCTTCGTCAATCTTGTAAGTGGGGCTGAGATCTTTGCAAACTCTTTAATGAACTTTCTGTAATAGCCCTCTAATCCAAGAAAACTTCGTACTTTGGTTGCACTCCGTGGAATCTTCCAATCTTGCACCGCGACTACTTTTGCGGGATCCACAGCTATCCCTTCTTTAGACACCACATGTCCAAGAAACCTTACTTCTCTACAAAAAATGGCATTTGGAGAATTTTGCTTTCAGCCAGTGTGGTCGAAGAGTATCCATAACTTCCCTTAAATGCAAAGCATGGTCTTCCTCGCTTTTTGAGAAAATCAAAATGTCGTCCACGAAGACCACTATAAATTTATTAAGGAACTCCTTGAACACCCTACTCATCAAGTCTACGAAATAGGTGGGTGCGTTTGTCAAGCCTAAAGGCATGAAAAGCCATTCGAATAAACCATCCGGGGTCCTGAATGCTGTCTTATCTATGTTGTCTTCAGCCACTCTTAGCTGATGGAATCCGGTGGCCAGATCTAGTTGGGAGAATACTGATGCACCTATAAGCTGGTCGAACAAGTCGTCTATTCTTGGAAGTGGGTGCCTATTCTTTTTGGTCAGCTTGTTTAGCTCTCTATAATCCACGCATGGGCGAAGTGAACCATCCGCTTTTGTTGCGAACACTACTGGAGCACCCCATTCAGAAATACTCCGCCTTATGAACCCCTTTTCGAGCAGCTCTTTAACTTGCTTGTTGAGCTCCTTCCTTTCCCTTGGAGCCATGTGTCGAATGGGTAAAGCGACTAGTTTTGCATTATCAACTAGGTATATGCAGAAGTCTATCTCTCGCTTTGGAGGTAAACCCTTCACCTCTTCAAGGACATCCGAGTATACACGGACTACTCTAATAGATTGCAAGTTTTCAACAGATGCATCAAGAGATTCTAGGTAGCTAAGCATAACAGAATTCATGGAATTACAAGAGATTTCGAGAGTATTACCGAGGCAAGTCATAAGTCTAACCACTCTATTTCACAATCGGGGATGGCACCATTACTGGATAACCAATCCATGCCTAGAATCAACCCATAGCCCGTGAAACCCAAAACATAAGCATTACATCTAAACCCAATGCTTAGTATAGAAATTTCCAAATCCAAACAAATCATTGACAAATAAGCCGAACCTCCAATTGGATTTGAAACAACCATGGGATCCTCTACTATACTAGTATCTATGTGCAAAGATTCAACTAAAGCAGTAGATATAAAAGAGTGCGATGTGCCAGAATCAAAAAGAGTACGAACTGGATGATCAAAAAGATAAACTAAACTCTCAACAGAAACATTTCTACCTCTTTCTTACGGAGATGCAATGAGAGCGTATATCTGCCCTCCAGAAGTAAATCCAGTCCTTTTCCCTTGCCTTCTTGGGCAATCCTTAGCCATATGTCATGTCTCACTGCATTGAAAATAACCACTCATCTTTCTCTTCTTCTTTCTGCAGTCCTTAATCAAATGTCCAGGTATGCCACAAAAGTTACACTTACTCTTGTAGGGGGTTTGTTATTTTTGTCGCCCTTCTTAGAATCTGTCTTCTTATTCTGTCATCCCTCCATTTTCTTGTTTAGAGGTCATTCCACCTTTATCTCTTTCTTCCCATCCTTGCCTTCCTTCTGTAACAGTGCCATATCCACCAGTCTCTCATAAGTCATACCCATAGGTATATAGGACGTAGCTAGGCTATGCAGTGGCTCTTTCAACCCTTTAACGAAATGGAGAGCCTTTTTATGTGGAGTGTTTACCATCTCCAGTCTGAATCTAGCCAGCTGGTTGAATTGGTTGACGTATTCTTCAACCGATAGGCTTCCCTGTTTGAGTGCTATGAACTTCGCCATTTGTAGGCTTCGTTTAGCTTGCGAGAGGAACTTCATTTCGGACTTCATTCTGAAATCCTCCCAAGTCTCAACCGGTATTTCACCATTAGTAACTTCCCACCAGAAAGAGGCTTCGTCCTTAAGTAACCACACGGCCAATTGTATCTTTTGCCTATCATCCACTGTGAAGATAACAAACAAATCTTCTGTTTCCTTAAGCCAGTTTCTTGCTTCCACGAATGATTCAGTCGCATTAAAGTTATTTCCGCCCATAGCTCAAAAGTCTCTACATATCTTCGAGAAAGCATTCACACGCGGAGGAGGAGAAACTGCTGCTGCTGGGGGAGGAGGAAAGTCTGTTGGGCCTGCGGCATCAGCCCTAGCCTCCGGATACCTTCTAAACCAGCCGGGTATCTGTATGCCCTCGGGAAGATCAAGATCCCCAGACATGCTGAAACGAAAAGAAAAGGTTCAAATCAAAGGATAGAAATATAGTGCATATGGCTTGGGGAATATGCCTAAAACAACATTTTTCATGAAAATGCTTCTTTAAAACTTTTTTTTCTTCAAAAACAGTTTTCAGGAATTTTAATCTGATTTGGTAACCATCAGCTCTGATACCAAGTGTAACACCCCACCTCCGTTAAGGTCACTCAAAAAGGGAACGCATGAACTTGGTGAAGCATTATAGGTAAAAGACACAGATAATTTACAAGACAAACATATAAATAGTGGAAAAACTGGAATTATTTCATAAGCAGCGTGGTCTAGTCAAAACATTAAAACCATTGTCTCAAAACCCAACTTCCAAGTTATTACAATAAAACTTCTGTCTTAATTAAAAACTCAAAATACATAAAGAAGCATAAAGCAGTAGAAAGTGGCATAAATCCCCAATAAAAGTGTAACCACAGCCATAGCCCAAGAAAAGAGAATCCAAGCAATACATCTACTCTCTTCAAGCTGGAAAAGGTCTAAACTAAGCTGAAGTATTCCCTCTCTGCGGACCTTAGGGGAGGGGGAGGGGGGACGGAAGAAAAGAAGACAAAAGAAAATGGGTCAGACATAAGTCTGGTAAGTCCAGTGATTTTTCAGCATGTAAACAAGAAAAAGGATCATGACATGAATAAACTGAATATAGGACAATACCATAGTGACAAGATAAGATAAGGCAAGATAAACTGAATATGCTATCGCACTCATTTCCATTTCTCTGCACCTACTAACAAATGTTTCGACTGGCATCATATGTTCATAATAAAATGATCACTTTATCAATCGGCTCCTACTCGCATGCATTTATTTCTTGTGTCATTCGGCCCCGCTTGTTTGTAGATACCTGTGGTGGTACCACCATGGGGTGTATCAATCCACAAGGTGGCAACCCGACATAATTCAAGATGCACAGTGTATAACTACTGATGCCCAGTGCCTGATTTTTCCACTCCGGAGTACGTGCACTCCCGAACTTCGTCGGAACCTAAACTAATGCACCACCTGCCGCTATTTTGACCACTTATAATCAGCCTAGTAATTGTGCCCTACCCTGCTAGTTCAGGGTACCACGATACATCTATGTGGTTACTGCTGAAATGGGTCCCCATTACTAGGGTTTCCTAATCAACATGTTATAATGGTTAAGTATTCTCTATGTAACCTAACCCTACCCATCTGTTTAATTAACATGTTGTATTGGTTAAGCGTACTTAAGTTAACTTAACCCTACCATTCTTTGCATGTCCATTCATTAGCATTAATTCATTCATTAATGCCTCAACCTCTCATGTTAGAACTGTTGTTTGCGGTTGTTGGATGTGTCGGGCGGTTCCGGGCAGACTTCTACCGCAAACTCATTCTAACCTCGAGTTTTAGGCTTGATGCGCAAACCTCTAACATTTGGTATGTTGTTGCGGTCGCTGGATGTGCCGGGCGGTTCCGGACAGTCTTACACAACAACTCAATCTAACCTCGTGTTAGGCATGTTCATCTTTTAGCCAAATTACATATTTACCATACATGCCCAAATATAGATTCTTATATGCCAATTACCCACAATTGTAGTCAATTCAAGCTATGCCACATTTACTTGTTATGCCCAAAATTGCTCAATTAAGTTATACCCAATTCCCCGCGTTTCAATTGTACGTACAATAAGATTCAATCTAGGTTCCGAATGAACCTAGTATTCATAAAATAAAACAAAAAGGGGAATAGAGAAGGAACACAAGAATTGACATCAGAAACAAAATAGGTGTGTAAAGGTGTACCCAAATCCAAGAATCATGTTTCCAATAGGAATTTTGTACATTAACAATAAGTATGGCCAAACTGAGCAAGTTACATCATAGGCATGAAGATTTGATAGAATTGAATATAAGAGAATCACCAGTTTGGTGTACAACATAATAGGTTCCGTT
Source organism: Allium sativum (assembly GCA_030737875.1). Taxonomy (NCBI): domain Eukaryota; kingdom Viridiplantae; phylum Streptophyta; class Magnoliopsida; order Asparagales; family Amaryllidaceae; genus Allium; species Allium sativum. Next base: position 720,341,759 of record CM060918.1, on the reverse strand, counting down.
GTTTCAATCACAACGGTCTCATAGGCATAGGTAATTCAGATTTGACAAAAGGATAAACATGAATCAACATTGATTATCTCACAATTAGGCATAATGGTGTACAACATGATAGATTCCATTATTCCAATCACAACAATGTCGTAAGCAAAAGGATAAGCATAAATCAGAATTGATTATCTCATAATTAGGCATAGTGGTGTACAACATGATAGGATCCATTGTTCCAATCACAACGGTCTCGTAAGCAAAAGGATAAGCATGAATCAGAATTGATTGTATCACAATTAGGCATAGTTCTAGATCAGATTATTACAGTTATGATTTCTATTAAGTGTTCAAATCTGAATAATAACTGAACTTACAGTGAAAGGATTAGAAGAGTGAATTAGTTGACGTTGTAGCAATTCTAATCTTTCTTTGTTGATTAAAGAAGAAAACCTCTATTTTGATTTAAAGCTCTCTCTCTCTATTTTGATTTCTAGTTTGGAGAAGAGGCTAGGCTAGTTTAGAGAGGGACATCATGGTGGCATGATAGAATAGGATTATAAGGTTTAGGGTTATGATGTGATTATATAGGAGTATAGGATTAGTTTGAGCCTTTAGATCAACATAGGATCCATCTGGACCATCCAGTCCAAGAAAATGCGTCATTAGGCCAATCAGAAGTCGCCACGTAGCCCTACGACTCAGAAAATCGTCACTGTCCAGAACAGTTAGCAGGGGTTGACCCCTATGGGGGGGATCGACACCTATGTTGACACCCCTATAGGGGGGTCGACTCCCATGTCGACACCCCCTAGGGAGGGTCGACACCCCTGAGCGAGAGATTTCCCGCTCAGCTACTTTCCTGAATTTCGAATTTGTTTTGATTATTTAATTAATTTAATTTCTTCTTACACTTGAAATCTTCTAACCTCCATAACTTCTTCATACGAAATCTGATTCATGCAAACTCGGATTTTGTCTCAAGCAGAATTCCGAGACGAACGCTATGGCGTAACCCGTTTTAACTAATTCTTCTTCTAAAAATTAAGTGTTCTTAAATATGTTAATTTTAATATTCATAGAAAATACGGGGTGTTTCAAAGTAGCTCAACACTCAGGCAGCGTGACAGACCAATGTAGCATAATGCAACTGCATCACCGAAGTGATAAGAATGACATTAGAATGAATGACATCTCTGGAATATGCTACACGACTTGAAATATCCCAGGAAAAATCAACAAGATGTTGCATTGCAATATGGTGAGACAAGGAACAACTCGCATAGCCACTTCCAACGAAACAATTTGCATACAGCGTACAAAGAAGCAAAGATAACAAGACAAAGCAAGAACACTGCATAATGTAGCCATGGCAAGATTAGGCTATCTCATATCAGAACATTTCATAGGTAGAAAAGTATGGCATAGGAAGGGAAAAACACCACCACATTGCAACAAAATTAGATGAAGGCTTCACAAGTATGCTGAAAAGTGATGAGTGACCAACGAAAAACAAAACATACTCTAACTTAACTCCGCATAAACAGAAAGAGACAGATCCAATATAAACAGCCACAATCTAGAACCAAAATCTAAAGATGCAAAAATCACAGAACATCAATACTCGCAAACAAACCAGAAAACCACTAAAGACGCATAACAAATTGCACCTTTCACACGTCAGTCGCGAACAGTCTAAATAGAGGGAGCGACATTCGATTGAGAGGCCAATAAAATGATGTAGAACTAGAATATCATGCATGAATTGATGTCAGAAGCTCATCAATAAGGAATAAAAGGACAAAAAAAATAGCTAAGTGTCATGGATGTGAGAAAGGAGGAGAAGGGTTTGTGGGAGGGGCTTTAACCTTAGAGAAGGAGAGATGAAAACAACATCAGAAATGGAGGTGAAGGTAGAAGAAGATCAGTAGAATATTGAAGAAGGAAGGAAAGGGAAGAAAAGAAATGGAATGGGATTAACATTGTCGCCATTTCCACCGTCAGGCAGTTGCGTATGAAATCAACAATGAATATTATTAAATGGTATTACAATATTCAGAAATATTCCAGAAAATGTGAGAGTGAACTCACCATCTGCTCCAACCCAATGATTTACGCGTCGATTTATCTAATTTCACACATGCATTTGAAATTATTCAAGACATTCAAAATTCATCTAATCCTCTTCGTATATGTAGCGTTCATCAATAAGAATCCAACACAATTTGTCTTGCTGAAATCTAATCATGCATGAACAATATACATGTGTTACAAGATTTAATACAAATTAACATAATTTAGTTTAAATAAATGTAATTACTCTTTGCACTAATTTTCGTGATTAGTGGGACCTAATCCTATCCTAAACCACATTTTGCTAATGCAGATTTAATCGAACTCAGTTCGAAAATAACATAGAGGAAATCACCTCCATTCAACCCACTCCTAATGTTGCCTTGCTTCACTTGGACCACTTACACCACCGCCATTTGAACACCCTCCAAATAAGCTTCCCTGTCCACCCGGCCTTGGCCCATTCGATGCTTCTTAGCGGCTGTTAAATGAAGAAACCTAAACATGCTCCATTTTCCATTCATCTCTCCCCATATAGCACCACTGGTAACCACTGATGACCGTACCACCACCAGATGACACCTCTTTCTCCTCTCCTCCTTCAACCTTCAGGCTCCAACCCTCCATTTGCCATACGTTCGTCGAAAAATTTCAAAAACCATCACCACCTCTAAGCGAGACACTGGCCACCACTTACCTTCTAACGAAGAGCCACCACCACAGATCATTTCCCCTCCCTAGCATGCACAAAAGTCTAGCTGGAACTATGACCCAATTCACTCCCGATCAACAAGATTAACCATGGTCGTTGATGGTTTTAGAAAAATGGCGACTTACATATTTATTTAGAGTTCAGTGCAAAGTAGGAAATGTTGAGTCCTTATATAGGAAATTTATAAAGCATTATTCATCCTTCCTTTTTTCCAAACTCAAAATAAAGCATGCTCACAGTCATCACCTACTAATTACTCATATTTCGAACTCAATGGAATTAATTTTGAAAGCCAATTAAGACATATTTAACATTTATTCTTAAAATCAAATGATAAATTAATATAATTTCAAATCGATTATCGATACGCGTTTATGTCGCGCACAATCCCTCAACAACGTCGATTGACATATAACTTGAAATCTTACAAAAGTTTACCGAGACCTTTTTCATTAAATTCCAAAACCGTTTGCAAAAATATTATTTTTACGTGTTAGTTAAAATTGATTAATAATTATTTGATTTCAATACACACAAATTCATTGATAATAAATTATTATTATCATACATATTCAAATAGAATTTTACATAACTTCAAAATAAACTTAACTGTATTTTATACTTGGTATATTCCGTTTAAAGTTAATTTGACATATAATTCTCTTTTAAATTTAATTCAAGTCATTAAACTCTAAAACTCAAGTATGTAAATATTCTTATATTAAAAACCCGAGTTGTTATGCTTTAGTATGTTGGATTGCAACTATTTAAAGAACCTAATTGTACCAAATGAAAAATAGATAAAAGATGAATTTGGAGTGAGGGTGGATGTAATGCACTTCGTGAAAGTTGTGGGATGTTTAAGGTATCTTATCATGACCAGCTTTGACTGAATGTTTATAATGGGATTAATAAGCAGGTTCATGGAAAATCCTACACTGATGCATCTTAAACCTGTTAAGCTAGTTCTACATTACATTAAGTGGCCCTAAACCATGGAGTGTTTTACAAGAAATGTGGAGGAACAATGATATTTAGTTATACTAATAGCGCTATACCGAGGATCTGATGATCGATAAATCACTTTAGCTTATGTTTTTCTACTTGGAGGAAGTGCAGTTGCCTTGTCTTTAAGGAAACAAATAATACTTGTACTATCGACCATCGAACCCGAGTATGTGGAAGCAACATCCGCTTCGTGCCAAGTAATGTGGATGAGAAGGTTGGCCAAAACCCTAAAGCACCCACAAGTCAAAAGTGCATTAGTGTTTTATGATAATAACGCTTCAATCAATCTTTCAAGATATCTAGTGATGCATAAAAGGAGCAGCACATTATAAAAGCTCACACCCCTTTCTTGAGCCACGTAAAAGGATGTAGACCGTCTAAGTATTGCTAAAGCATGTAAAAATTAAGATTACAATAAACCAACTAAATAAAATCCAATACAAGTCTCAATATTATTATAATATCAGAGTACATATCATTCATTAAAATGTCCCCTCTAAAATTCAAACACAATAAATAAAAAAATTATGTAAAGTGAACGATGAGAACCCATAAGATTGGAGCGTTAGAATAATGATCCAAGTCTATCAAGAATCAACTACTTTTCTAGATTCCTATGGAGGGAAGAAAATGAAGAATCAGACATTAAAGTCTGATGAATGAAATTGAAAAATAGAAAAAGAAAGAGCAAGAGATAATAGCCTCAAAAGCAGTTATAAGTATTACAATGTTTTACTGTTCATAATTTTCTTTAGGTTATTGCTTAGAGTAGTTGTTTGCACTAAAGTTCTTACTACAGAAATAAAGTGCAACTTTAAGTGTAAGACCTCATAATTTTATAACACATTAAAAAGATAAACTAAAGAATACATAATTAAATATTTGGAAATATGTAAAACGGACTACTCCATTACGTTCGTCTCGAAATTCTGCTTGAGATAGACACCAAATTTGCGTAAAACAATCTACGTATGAAGAAGTTATTAAGCCTAGAAGTTTGTATATGCACAAGAGAACTATATATATACAAACCAAAATTAGAATTCAAAACAAATCAAAATCAAAAGCGGGAAATAAAAGTGGGAAATCGGTCTGTTAGGGGTTGACCCCGTCCTAGGGTGTCAACCCATGGGTCGACCTCCATACAGGGGTGTCGACACCCATGTCGACCCCCATGTCAACGCCACCAAATCTGGGAAGGATTTAGTTTCTGAAAGTGGACTCGTTTCTTGACTAGATTCATTGACCCTAGGCTATAGGTAAACCTTTATCCCATTGTTTTATTCACCTAAATCAATGGCGACAATGAGGTGCTGCCCCGGCTCAGAGTACAATAGCCTATTCTTCTTCAACAGCAAGCTATACGTATTCAGAGATCTATGCTACAACATCTACAATCAAATCTCTGTTCCTTAGATCTAGTCAAAGTGAGTCTACGTTATTTTTATATATAAACACCTAAAATGTAATCTTGATATGCCTATAAGTTTGGATCTAAGCCTATCTATGCCTGTAAGTAATCTGAATCATAACAGATCTGTCATTATTTGTATACCTAATTCACTGCTTAGATCTCAGTATGCCTGTTTATGATGTCCCTATTTTATCAGTTTACCAAATCATGTCACCTATGCCTATCATGTTAGTTTGTCTAATCATGTCACCTTAGGCCTATTATGTTAGTTTGTCTAATTATGTCATCTTATGCCTGTTTTATTTACTATGTCTATTCTTGTTCTCTTCTCTTCCTCTTTCCCTTTTTGTTTTTTTTAGCCAGGCTACCTTCGAGCCTAGGCATATTGCTGAAATACGCGAACACACAAAATTGGGAATTATAAATTTGGGGCATAATTCATATTGTATAAACATGATTTAGAATTTCGAGCATAATTTGTACCTTGAACCAAAACTTAAGATTTGGGGCATAATCTATATCTTGATCTAAAACCTTAATCCGGGCATAACTTGTATCGTAGATCGGATGGGGATTTGGGGCATAATAAACATGATAATTGGTTAATAATGGAAATGACTAGATTTACATTAATTAAAAACTGTAACCTCGCTTAGACACGAGGTTAGATTACAATTGTGGTAGAAGTCTGCCCGGAACCGCCCGACATATCCAACATCCACAAGTGGTAAATCTAATGTGAGGGGTCTAAGTTGTACGACTTGTGGAATAAGTCCGCCCTGACCCAACCGGCATATCCATCATCCAAAAGTGATAGACTTAATGTAGGAGGTCTAGCGCAGTAATAAGCATTGATGAATGAATGGTGATAAACTTGTAATACTTAACCTATTTGAATCCATAAGGATTACTAGAACTTGTTAACTTGAGTAGGGGTTAAGTAAACTTGCTTGAATCAGTGGGAAGGTTAAGAAAATCTTGTGGTGGTGGGTAATATATATATATATATATTATATATATATATATAGACACACAAACTTAACCTATGAGGTTATGCCATCTTGTTAAACTAGCAGGCAAAACCTGTTGAAATCGTAGTAGTGGGGATGTAAGCTGTAACAGCCCGCATTTTACGTATCGGAAGATCGTAAAATATTTTTATTTTATTACCTGAGGGTAGGATCACTCTCATCATTTAGTATGTTGTATACGGAGATGTGAGACATATCCATAATTTTTACCGATTTTGTTTGTGACTATTTTGCCCATGTCAGTCTTGTACAAAGCATAACTTTTGACTCAGGTCGAATTAGAGGGTGAGACCTGTGGCAGTGGAAATGAATTTATAATTGCCTTTCCGTAGAATGGTTACATTAAAGATTTGGCTCAGCGATTTGGGAGAAATCACTATTTTAAGGTTTTTTAGTTGGTTGTCCATGTTTGGTAAGCCAAAATGGGCTGAATTGGGAAAGCCCATTAGAGGATTGGTGGAAACTATAAATAGGGGGTAAGGAATATGAGAAAGGGTTTGAATTTCCATTCTCTCATGAGGTCTTGAGCTCCTCCTTCCTCTAACACTTTTCAGCCATTAGAAATCGTAATCCAAGGAGGGAAATTGGAGAATTATACCATTGGAGGCTTGATCTACATCAATTGAAGCAAGGATTCATCGGATCAAGGTGTTTGGTGCGAGGTGCTTGCTGTCCCGATTCCTATTTCATTGATTTTTTTCTTGTTTGGGAGAATCGGCGAGTGGATTACATCTCTCACATGGATTCAATGAAGTGTATGAGTACTTGATCATGTTTTCATCAAATTCAAGCATTTTTCTTTATATCTATGCATTGGTAAGTTCATTTTCATATAGATCATCCTATGATCTGATGTAGCAAGTTTAGATAGGTAATTTCTATTATATTTCATATGAATATGCATGTTAGATCCATGGTTTTGTTCATATGCATATTTTGGGTGATTTTGGTGAATTTGACATTATCATTAATAGAATTGTCATATTAGTGATATTGTTGATTTCATAACATGCTTGTAATCTTTTTGGATGAATTGGATGAGTTAGTTTCATTGAACGAATCGTTTTGGCAAAGTTTTGGTTGAAATTGGAGTTGCACTGAAGAATGCAGGTTTTGGGTCGGCCCCATGTAGTTCTGGTCGGCCTCAATTAGTCCTGGTCAGTCTCAAATAGTTCTGGTCGATCTCAAGTTGTTCTAGTCGGTCTCAAACAGTTCTGATCGACCTCAAGTTGTTCTGATCGGTCCTAAGTGATTCTGTTGAGTTCTAAGCGGTTCTGGTCAGTCCTAAATGGTTCTGATCGGTCCCAATTAGTTCTGGTCGGCCTCAAGTTGTTCTAGTCAGTCTCAAGTTGCTCTGGTCCGCCTTAAGTTACTCTGGTCCCAAGTGGTCTGGTCGGTCTCAAATTGGTCTGGTCGGTCCAAAATATTCCTGGTCGGCCTCAAGTGGCCTGGTCGGCCCTAAATGGGTCCGATTGGTCTGAAATGAGTCCAGTTGGCACTTCTGGTGGAAATATCTGGTCAGACATTTCTTGTGATACCGTGACTTCGAGCAGACTTCGAGGGGGAGTATTCAAAGTGCTGAAGGTGTTCGTTGATCGGCGTAGAACAACGAATGTGGGAATGACTCAAGGATGTATTGAGTTCATATAAAAGGACGACTCAATGATGTATCGAGTTCGTGTGAAGTAATTGCTCTAAAGTGTTCTGAGCTAATGAATAATCATGATTGATAACAACTAGAAATAAGAAGGCCAAGAAATTTCCATTGTCGTAGGTTCTAGCGGACAAGCAGGGGTACAATTGAAGACCAATTGTAGGTCGAGTGCCCTGAGCGCCGTGTATGGCCTAAACATGTGTGGTGTATAGCGTGTGGGTTCTTGCTAGAACCGGGGCGTCGTCTGTGGTCCTTGACAATTGGCGGCAAGTTGTTAGCCAGTCATACGATAATGAGGGTTCCAAGGCAAGGTTGGCGGTGATAGCTAGATTCAGTGATGGATGTTTGAATGCTTGTCGTAATAATGGCTGAGTTGCTATTGCTATGTGTGAATTATCGTTCTGCTTGTCATGGCTGATTATTATTCCTTTGGATGCATGGATCATAAAGGCTATCACTGTCGTATTGTGGGGAAGGCATACCTAGGTTCTTTGTAACGACCCGCATTCTACGCATCGAAGGATCGTAAAATATTTATTTCTCTCACATACGAAGTCGTATGGTTATGTAACTTTGGGAGACGATTATAGGGGTCATTTCCCATGTTCATGATTTTTGCCGATTTTTAAATGACCATTTTGCCCCTAGCTGATCTTGTTTTGGCCATAACTTTTGATTGATAAGGAGTTTTGACCTGAAACCACATCCATTAGATCCGGATGATGGTTTACCTTTCCGTAGAGTGGTCACATTAGCTAAACGGACTCACCGTTTGGGAGATATGGCTGAAACAAGGTTTAGAAGGTGAAAAACAGCTTAACCGGGCCTAATTAGAGTGATTAACAGCTAAGCCCATAACCCATTTCGGGATTAGGGTTATGGGAGGACTGAAATGAGTTAGAGAATAGTTCCTCTTCATTTTTCCAGCCGCCACAAACCTCCCTTGAGCTCTATCAATGGCCTCCATCTTCTAAATCGCTCCCAAAACACCATTTTTATCATTCCTAATCACTAATTAGGCAAATCAACACCAAATCAAGGCGGATTAGCATCAAATTAGAGATAGGGCTGCTGAAATACATTGGGATCCGTGTCATAATAGTGGAGTTTAAGATCTAATATTTTAATTGTGGCTAAGGTGAGTGATTTGCATTGTTTTTCACTAATTATGGCTAATTAGGGTAATTAGCGAAGATTAGCGAAATTATAACTCAAAATATCTAGAAAAATTTGTAAAATTCCAGAATATTATTTTATGCCTCTGATATGAATTTGGGTTAATTTGGACTAATTTTGCTAATCCCGGAATTTAGGGGATTAAGGGGTGATTAGTGATAATAAGCGAAATTTTGCATCATAAAAATCTGGAAAAAAATTGTGAAATTCTAAAATATTATTTTAGGGCTCTGATAGAAATTTGGATAAGTTTTGTTAATCATATCATTAGTTTTGCTTAAACATGCTTAAGGGAAAATATGGGTTTTTGGCTATGTTTGATCCGTTTTAACCTATCAAATTATTGTTTTGGTGTTAATGGTTGATTATACATGTTTCTATGACTGTATGGTATGATTTGTGATTGATTAGAAAAGTTAGATTGGTCGAAAACGCCATCGAATGGTGTAAAACAGTCACTGGAAAGAAGTGCAGGAAATTAGCCGAACCGGATCGGATCGGATAAGGGGAGCACGATCCGAACCGTGGAGCACCATGCAGCTCCGACCCGACCCGTTCTACTGGAGTGCGCCACGAAGTCACGATCCGACCTACCTCCGAACCTGTGTACTCATCTGAACCAATCCGCTTGAGAGGAGGAGCCACGAGCTGGTCATGTGCCACGACTCGATCCGATGGAGGAAGCACGAAACGATCCGATGGAGGGAGAGCACCACGATCCGACCCGAACCCAATGGGTGCCCACGATCCGAACTAGAGGAGTTGACATGGATGAACCAATCCGAAGCAAAGTAATGAGAGAAGACCGAACCGTTCCGGAGAAGACCAAAACCCGAGATGCAAAGGAAGTCCTAATAGGAAGTGGAACTCAAGATCCAGTTAGGAACCAACGAGTTAACTTCATGATTGGACTTTGCTGCGGGACGTGTGCAAAGGGGTTGTCAGTATTCATAACTTTGGTTCACCACAGAGATACAGATAGTGGGCTTGTAGTGATAGTTGTACGGGGTTGGACTCCGTCAGGGCCCAAAGGATTAGGTGACCAAATAGTGGATATCATACGCTTTACGCACTGAGTCAGAGGTGTGAGGATGGTTGCTATGTTTGATTGTTTGCTTTCACTATGACATGCACACCCCCACCCCTGTATTCTTTACACCATATGTTAGTGGAACCTTAGAGTATTGAGGGTATGTTGTGCTAACTCTTTGGTTGCAGGTCCAGGTTTAGGTATGCTTGGATTATACCTGTTATTGTTCTGTTTTGCTGCTTATTGCTCATACCAGACTTCTGTCTGACCTAGAGTTTTATGTCTCTTCTTATTACTCTGGGTGCTCCTAAACGAGCAGACTAGAGACAGGTTAGGTGGTATGCACGAGTAGTTGTGACAGAGACGAGCAGGAGGCTCCCACGTATGATATATAGATATTCTCCATGTGTTGTTGAAGGTCACTGCTTGGGCATTAGTAGTGTACCTCCTTCTTTTACTTTCTTTTGCTTTAGAGACAGTTTTAAAGTTGCAATAATGATGTTGGATCATAAGCTGTATTTTGGATTTCCGCTGCTATGATGATGATGGTTTTAGTTTTCAGCTTATGCACTGTCTCGCCTGTTTTATGTCAAGTATGTTACTATTATATTTTATTCCATGTGCTGTGAGACATTTTACAGGTTTCTTTGTTAGTACTTTTATCTTCTTTCCTTTCTTTGACGACCGTCCTGTGCTAGCCGACATGTGTACAACGCATTTTCGGAGGAAATGTCGGTTAATGCGGGGCGGGCCATCACATTCTTCTCTAGAGCTGGGTAGATTATTTGTTTATTTACTCATTCTCATATACCTTATTGATGAAGTTTGTTAGCTTTTCTATTGCTCATTAAGACTGTTATCTGACTCAAGGTTTTATGTTTCCTCTTATTTCCTTGGGATATTCATCCGTTGTGGATGGGCAAAGTGGAAAGCATGTGATAGGTGATGCTTTAGTGAGAACGATGATGTTGATCGATGGCGAGTAGGAGGCTCATGTACCAGTTTTACTACTATCTAGTATTTGTTTCAGCTGTTTTCTATTTCTCTGAGTGTTTTAGTGAGGCAAATTGTACAAACACTATTGTTGTCATCCACGTGTATGGAAAATACTTTCTAGTTGTCATGAAAGTTTAGTATTTTCTGCTTCACTATCAATACCAATTGTATATGTTGTATTATATTTTATCCATGCATTGTGAGTTTACGACAGGTTGTGCTTATGTATCACACCTTGATGATCGCCCATAGCTGCCTGACATAACTATCAGCGCATTATTCCTCTTGTATAGTGCGGGGGTTGTGGGCGGTCGTAACATTTGGTATCAGAGCTCTAGTCAACGATTGTGGCCAAAGTTCTAAGACGTAATAACGTATGAGAGACGTATTTGTAGATTTCAGTTGGATGCTTATTATATATATTTGCATATATAGTAGTAAAGTTTGTACTTCCTTTAGCAATTTTTCTTGAAAGTGGCTAATCATTCTAATTTGCTTATTTAGAATGAGTCGACGCTATACGAGACATTCTGCTAGGGAAGAAGCTGCGCCTGGAGGGGGAAATGGCGGGGCACAGATTACCTGACCATGTTTGAAGCTATGATTGATGCATGCCTTCGAAGGAACCCCACTACAGTAGCTGCTACGGTTGATGTTGAAGTTCCAGTTCCTAGAGCTGTAGAATTTGCAAAGCTATGCAAAGATTTACATCATTGGGATAGAAACTGTTCTAGGGCACTGAAACAGTTGAAGAGGTTCAAAGGTGTATGGATACTTTTGTTCTAATCTTCAAGGATTTGGCCATTGATGATGTAACAAAAAGGAAACTTGCATCAAGGCAGTTGGTGGGCAAAGCAATGGATTGGTGGAACTCTGTCACACTTGAGACCCACAAAGACGATATTTCATGGGAATTGTTCCAAGCTAAGTTTGAAGCAGAATTCGTCTCCACCGTGCATAAGTCTATTTTGTTTAAGATATTCATGGAGCTTAAGCAGAATGGTCACCCAGTTCTTGACCATATTCTGACTTCGAGGCCTTGTGAAAGTATGCTCGTTCATATGTGGATACTCCTTATCAGAAGAACGAGAAGTTTGTCTTAGGGTTGGATGAATATCTTGGGAATTAGCTTGTGGATCACCTTGATGATAGCTTTGAGAAGGTCGTCGAAAAGGCTTTGAGGCATTAAAGTCTGCTTCCTAAGATGTCTGTTGTTACAGCTAAAGAGGAGCAGAAACCACAGTAGGGTGGTAATAACAAGAAGAGGAAACAACAACAACAACAGAAAGGGAAAAATGGCCAAAAAAAGCAAAAGGGAGAAGTAACTTGCTTCAATTGTTAGCAGAAGGGCCATTATTCTAGTGAATGCAAGAATCCTAAAGCTAAAAAGAAGTGCTTCAAGTGTGGGAGGCCAGGACATGAGAAGAAAAATTGTCCAGAATCAGCTCAAGGGAAGCAAGTGGTTAAGGCTTATGCTTTAGGGGTAATGTCGTCTTCTTCAAAAGCCCCTACCGTAGAGGAGAAAGGAAAGGGTCTCGTGTTGCAAGGTAGTCTTTCTGTTCATGGTGTTTCAGTACTGGTTTTGTTTGATACTGGAGCATCACATTCTTTCATTTGCAATGAGCTTGTGTGCCGCTTGAGTTTGGAACCCGAGATATGCGATAGACCTTTCGTAGTAACTAATCCAGTTGGGGTTCATCAAATCTTTGCATGATATGTCATGGTCTAGTGTTCTCGAGTCATGGTTGCTCTTTTGTGTGTGATTGCTTTGTTCTTAACTTCGATAGGTTTGGGATCATCTTCAGCATGGATTGGCTCAAGAGGTATGCGACAAGGGTGAATTGCAAGAAGGTATAGGTGAGAGTCGGGGATGTGGAAGGGAGAAAGGTGTTGATAAAGTATAAGCAAGAAGAGGGTGTCTTCATTAGCTATCTATATTCGCTTGTGATTCCACAAGAAGACTTATCATCTGCGTTGATCACTAATGAGTATGAGGATGTCTTTAACGAGGTCAAAGGGATGCGGCCGCATCGTGAGATCGAGTTTAGGATTTATTTGGTCGAGGGTGTTAGACCAATCTTCATGCCTCTTAGGCAGATGGCGCCTAAGGAACAGTGAGAGTTGGAGGTGTAAGTTCAAGACCTTTTGGGAAAAGGATTCATTCGGAGGAGTGTATACGATTGGGGTGCACCGGTCGTGTTTGCCACCAAGGCAGATGGATCGTTAAGGTTGTGTGTATACTATCGTGAGCTGAATAAGGTGACTAAGAAGAACAAGTATCTATTGCCAAGGATTGATGACTTGTTCGATTAGCTTCACAAAGCCAAAGTGTTTTCTCAGATGGATCTAGCAAAGGGAATTCACCAGTTGAGGGTGGCTAAGGATAGTGTGCCAAAGACTGCTTTTAGGATACCGTCCGGGTTCTTCGAATGGTTGGTGATGCCATTCGGGGTGACTAACGCACCAACGTATTTTGTGGATCTTAATTATGAATAAGATATTCAGAGATCAGCTGGATAAGTTCGTACTTGTGTTTATGGATGACATTTTGGTCTATTCACGGAATGAGGAAGAGCAAAAGATGCACTTGAGGATCGTGTTGGAGATCATAAGAAAACATAAGCTGAGAGCCAAGTTTTCAAAGTGTCACTTCTGGAAGAGTGAAGTGAGATTCTTAGGCCATGTAGTCTCCGGTAGTGGGATAACAGTTGGCCCCGCTGAAGTGGCAGCAATCAAGGACTGGGATAGACCTAAGAATATGACAGATATGAGAAGTTTCCTTGGGTTGGCTGGTTATTACCGACAGTTTATCAAGGACTTCTCCAAGGTAGATGGACCGTTGACGGGATTGATGAAGAAGAACCAAATGTTCACATAGGATGCATAGTGTGAACAAGCGTTCGGAATCCTAAAAGAGAGACTAACGAGTGCTCGTGTGTTGACCATTCCAAGTGGGAATGAAGAGATGGTGGTATACAACAATGTGTGTGGTACTAGTCTTGGAGCAGTGCTGATGCAAAAGGACATGGTGGTGGCTTACGCGAGTCGACAGCTAAAGCCGCATGAGAAGAACTACCCAACCTATGATTTAGAGTTGGCAGTGATTGCGTTTGCATTGAAGATGTGGAGACATTACATGTTGGGAGTGCAGTTCGGGTTATTTACGGACCACAAGTTGTTGAAGTATCTTTTCTCCCAAAAGGATTTGAATCTTCGGCAGCAACGATGGTTGGAGTTTCTGGCCTCGTATGATTTTGGTATAGCCTATACTCCGGGCAAATGTGACACCCCGCCCAGGACCAGTCGACATTTCCCCGAAATGCACTGTGCCAATGCCCGACTAGCATGGGACAATCATCAAAAGAAAAGGATTTGAAACTATGAGTCATCAAAGAACCTATAGTATATCTCACATCACATGGAATAAAATATAATAATAACATAACTAGACATAAAAAAGCGAGATAGTGCATAAGCCGAAGACTAAACCATCATAGAGTGGAATCCAAAATACAGCTTATGAACCAAACCATTAATACAACTTCAAAATACTGTCTCTAAAAGCAAGATAGAAAAGGTACACTACTAAATCCCAAAGTAGTGACCAACAACAACACAGGGAGAATATATGTAAATAGTACGCGGAAGCCTCCTGCTCATCTCCGGACAGGTACTCGTGCATATCACCTGACATGTCTCTAGTATGTTCGTTTAGGAGCACCCAGAGTAATAAGAAGGGACATAAAACTCTAGGTTAGACAAAAGTCTAGTATGAGAGATAGCAGCAAAATAAAACAATAACACGTATAAATAATCATACCTGGACCTGGACTTGCAACCAAAGAGTTAGCATAACAATATATACAGTACTTTAAGGTAACACTAACATAAAATGTAAAATGGGAGTGTGTGTGTCATGGTGATAGCAAACATCAAACATAGCAATTATCCTCACATAACTCAATTAGTGCGTAAAACATACGATATCCACCACTTTGATCACCCAATCCTTGGCGATGATCACTTTGCCCTTGGAAGTCACAATGACCCCATTGCACTGATCCATAGCTTATAATCTATCTCTCCGTGGTGAACCAAAATTATGGATATCGATAACCCCTTTGCACACGTCACGTAGCAAAGCCCAACTCTAAAAGTTAACTCATTGGTTCCCATCTAGATCCCGAGTAATAACTTCTCATTTGGACTTCCTTTGCATCTCGGGTTTTGGTTGTATTGGTTTTGATCTTCAGAAGAGTTCACAATTATCGTCGCGTGGTAGAAGTACGAATCCGGTTCAGTTTGGAGTCATCATCTTGGATGAAGTGACAAAGTATAGGAAAGCTCGGAATCCCGCTCTCGGAATCCATCTCTTGGAATCCCTCTCTCGGAATCCCACTCTTGGAATCCCACTCTTCGAATCGTTAGCATACCTCCTTCAAGAATAGCCAGCGTACCCCCTTCAGGAATCGCCAGCGTACCCCCTTCAGGAATCGTCAGCGTACCCCCTTTAGGAATCGTCAGCGTACCCCCATCAGGAATCGTCAGCATACCCCCCTTTAGGAATCGTCAGCATAACCCCTTCAGGAATCGTCAGCATACCCTTCATGAATCGTCAGCATACCTCCATTCAGGAATCGTCAGCATACCCCCTTTTGGAATCGTCATCCCCCCTTCAGGTATCGTCGGCATACCCCCTTTAGGAATCGTCAGTATACCCCTTCAGGAATATTCAGCATACCCCCCTTCAGGAGTCGTCAACATACACCCTTCAGGAATCTCAACATACCCCCTTCAAGAATCATCAGCATACCCCCTGGTCAAGGCGGTTCGTGACCACCTGGTCAAGGCGGTTCGTGACCACCTGGTCAAGGCGGTTTATGAGGAACCCCCTTAAGGAATTCTGGGCTGTTCGTGAGCATGGTTTTGGGGCGGTTCGTGAGCATGGTTTTGGGGCAGTTCGTGACCACCCTTGGCCATCATCAGGAATTCTGCAGTTTTTTCAACAATCTAAGTTCGCCAAGTGACGGTGTTTTCAACCATTCTAACCTTACTATGAAGTCACAAAACATACCAAACAACAGTAGTAACATGTAGAATCAACCAAAAACACCAAAATGCCAATCATATGAAATATTTTAGATCAAACACACCCAAAAAGCAAGATTTTCCCCTTAATCCCCTTAAGCATGTTTTAAATATATGATTAGCAAACTTAATCCAATTTAACCCAAAATTTTCACTAGTGACATAAAATAATATTTTAGAATTCTAAATATTTTTTCAGATTTTTATGATGCATAATTTCGCTGATTATCACTAATCACTGCTAATTAGCCGTAATTGGTGAATAAAAGTGTAAATCACTCACCTTAGCCACAAGTAAATTTTAGATATGAAAATTTAATTGATTTTGCATGGATCCCAATGCAACATAGCAGCTCCAACTCTGATTTGATGCTATTTTGACTTGATTTGATGTAATTTAGCTTAATATTTGAATAGGAAGTGATTAAGAGGTAGTTTAGAAGGTAGAAGCCATTATTAGGGTTGAAGAGAGATAAGTGGTAGCTGTAAAAATGACAAAGAAAGGTTTCCCTAACCCTTATCAGCCTTATATAACCCTAATCCTGAAGACCCCAATGGGCTTAGCTGTTAATTACCCAATTAAGTTGTTTTTCCACCTTCCAAACATTATTTCAGCCATATCTCCCGAACGGTACATCCGTTTGATTAGTATGATCACTCTACGAGAAGGTAAACCATCATCCGACTCCAATGGAAGTGGTTTTAAGTCAAAACTCCTTACCAATCAAAAGTTATAGGCGAACCAAGATTCACCAGGGGCAAAATGGTCATTTAAAATTCGACAAAAATCATGAACATGGGAAATGACCCCAATAGTCGTTTCCCAAAGTTACACGACCCTGTGGCTTTTTATGAAAATGAAATAAATATTCTATGATCCTTCAATGCGTAGAATGCAGGTCATTACACTCTTCCCTCTTAAGAAATTTCACCCTCGAAATTCCTCAATCAAAACATACAATGGAGCCCTGCATGCCTATCAGCCATTCACAAACAAACATACATGATATCACAACAAGCATATCCTGGCATGCAATTTACTAACAAAGGAATAACTATCATTATTAAAATTTTATTAGGAAAAAAGCTCTAGATATGACTTTCTTATGTTCTTCTCGGTTTCCCAAGTACAGTCATTCTCATTATCACATCATCGATACTCATCTCCTCCTTGGAGATGATTTCTATTAGGTTAGGATCGTCCCTCTGACTGGAACCATTCCGCTAAATCAAAATCGGTCTAATCATCAAACTTGCTAACATCTCTGGACCCAATCCATAATTAGGTTTTAAATCATATCCTGCGATATACTCCAGTTGCTTCCATTCAAGAAACATAGCATCTAAACTGGCATGTCTCCTACTCAATGCATCAGCTATCTTACCTAGTCCGGTAGCATAGGTATCCATGTATATCGTCATCTCTTCATTTCCCATCGCCAGAATCCTAAAGGTGATAGTCTACTCAAGGGAAGGAAATAAGAACAATAATAGCAACCATAACATCCATCAAACAATTCCTATCTATCACCTGTTAAAGCCATGAATACGTCAATACCTGTATGACTAGTCTAACCAATATCAAGGTACAATGGAAGCCCCGGTTCCAAATGGACTACCATACGTTCAACGTACGTTTATCCTCCAAGGATAACTAGATCATGTCCAATGTATCCAAGGTAAATGGGCATCCCCAGATACCCTTGCTTCGAGTCCGCCTAGAACACTCTAAACTATCGACGATTCCTTTGCACCTCATCAGAAAGAGCTATCCATAAATCTATCTTCAACTCGAGTCCAACCCAATTCGAGTCATTCACATAGCCCTATCGAGTCCAAGTCGGGGTAGTCCACATCATTGAACAGTCTTATCATGTCATGGCTTCCCATCACTCCTCGAGTGAACCAAGACATCATTCAATGGAAATCACAACAACTACTTATATCTCATGCAAACCATCTTAGTCGAACTCGACAATCCCCAAGCACAAGCCCCAAAGGTCTAAACCAATATCAGATAAGTACTCAAGGAACACCCCCTCCAAATCCAGACAATCTACGTGAGTTGATATGAACAAAACAACCAAACAGTCAAGCAGTCATAACTAACTCTGGCTATCCTCGCCAATCCTGCTTCGAAACTATCTTGATCGCATGACGGCCCATGTCATATGTCAAGGGTAAATAGCGACCTCACCTCTAGTTAGACTACTGCACGTCCAACGTACATTTGCCTCCCAGAGACTACTAGAACTTACAACATTGATAATCTCTGTATAACTCTTATCGGCATTGCCGACGACTATCCACAAACTCAGACCCAATCTCAAGTATCAATTTCCCACAAACTCAGTCCCAACTTGAGTCGTCTCCCTACTCGTTGCATCTCCAAGATTAACGAACAACCATTGTTTACGAGTTCAAGTCCAACTTTAATCGTCCTAAGCCTTGTTAACGAGGATTGAGAGAAGAATAATGTCTAGCACTGTTCTAAGCCTTGTTAACGATAGCCTAAGTAGCTCAGTTGGTTAGAGCTTGTGACTTGCATACAAGAGATACAGAGTTCGATCCCCGGCATCGCCATATTTTTTATTTAAGAGAATGGCTAAAAAGTGGCTTAGTGTGAAAGCAGTTTAATTCAAAAGTGGCTTAGTGTGAAAAGGGTTAATAAGAGGTCTGGTGCTTATATATATGTATGTATGTATGTATAGAACACAATAAAGCGGGAACAAAATAAATAATTGTTCGCGTACAAAAGCTTGGCATACGCATAAGAGTTGATTATAAATGAACATAATTCAAATGGAGGGTTGCGCGCAAACAAAAGGGATGTTTGAAATTTGATTTATATGCAGTAATTATATGTATTATAAATAAATATAATTTCAAATCAAAAGAAAAAAAATACGGGCGGGGTGTCGACACTATGGTAGTGTCGACACCACCATAGGGGTGTCGACACCCAAGCAGGTGTGTCCACCCCTACGCATCATTCAGCACACGTGGCGCGTTTTGATTGGTGAAATTTGTTTTTGTTGCAACATGGTCATTTCTTATTGGTCGTATGACGTAGTTAGCTCTGATGGAGTTTTATTTAAATCTAAAGGACCAAATTCATTTAGCACGCCTATAAATAAGATGGTTAGGTTTACTCCGTCCTCATAATTTTTGAGGCGACGCCAGAACTCTGCCATGGCTCTCTCTCTCTTCTCAAACCTATTCTGAAATTAAAATGTTAGCCTAGGAAGATTATGAATCCATATCTGGAGGGGAGAGTCAACGTTAATAAAAGATTATTGAAAGCAAGGTAAACTTCTAAGACCAATCTATTTAAATTATTTCTCTTTCCCTTCTTTTTTCATGAAAATAATAAATCCATGGTCGATAGGCTGTAAATCTGATTAAAAGGGAAACCATGGATGATAGATCGGATCAGATCCAAAATTCAGGGAAAGCATGAAGGTGAGTGGGTTTAAAATATACTTTTTTTAATAATAGTACATCGGTCATTTGGCATTCCCCATAATGAACAAATTGGAAGGTTTGGTTTGATGAAGTACATTATTGTGCTAAAATGGATAATATGTTCAATTATTATGCCTAAAATATGCTAATAATGATTAAAGTGGTGTAAATGACATGTGGGAATGATTAGCATGATATAACTTCAAATTGTTAATATGAATAATTCATATATTAAATCAGTTGAAATGTTGAAATGCTTACATGTTATAATTCATATATTGGATTTGTTGGAGTGCTAAAAAGTTTACATGTAAATTTGTCCCAATTATATATAGAAAATAATTGGAGTAAGTATATGATTATATGGATTCATGTTAACATAGAATTGAATAAATAAATATGGGTTTGGGGCATTGACCAAATTATGTTAAAATATCTTAAATTGGATCATAAGTATAGAAAAATGATTGGGCGCAAATGGGATCATATGTAAAATATGAATTGGCATAATTTGAATAATAGGAATTTAGACGTGTAATCCATCATGAATATAATTGGGTAAATGGGCATTAACACCTATAAAGACATAAGTTTAAATAATTGATTAATAATGAATGCCTAGGATTGCAATTAAAAATTATAATTGCACTTATGACTCGAGGTTAGGTTGCATTAGTGGTGTAAGTCTGCCCGGACCCGACCGGCATATCCCGCAGCCACTAATGTTGAACCTAATGTGAGAGGTCTAAGTGCGCAAATACGAGACGGGCTATAACACGAGGTTAGGCCTAACTTGTGGAAGAAGTCTGCCCAGACCCGACCGGCATGTCCAGCATCCACAAGTTGTAGGCCTAATGTGAGAGGTCTAGCCTATTATAAACCATAAATGAACATGGTAATGAATTGGACTACTTAACCTAATCTAATTCATAGGATTGTATGAATATGAACTAAAGTTAGGGTTATGTAAAATTGGTTGGATAGTGGGTGGGCTAAGAAAATCTAAGGGGGTGGGTAATATTTACATATAGGCCAGCAAACTTAGCCCGATAAGGTTATGTAATTAAAGATACCTAGTGGTATACATAACCGGTAGAAATAATAAAGTTATGTAATTAAAGACACCTTTAGGGTAAGCATAACTTGTAGAAATGATAATCACCTATTATAAGTAAGTAACATTAATGGAAATGTTGTATAATATGTAAACTTGTCCGAGGGACAAGTGGGGATTATAACTTAGGTTATAATAAGTTAGTAAGAAAATGGGATAACTGGTGAATTGAGTTAAGGGACATTTAATTGTAAATTAAGTAATCAGTAAAGGGGAAAACCTGAAACCAGTTAAGAAAAGGGGAAAAATATATTGTACTTAATTATAAATTAAGTAATATGTAAGCTTGGAAGTCTGAAACTCGTTGATAAGAATGTTTAGGTTTGTCCTAAGGACATGGAGAAATTATAACATCTGTACTACTGTATTAAAGCTGAATTGCTTTTAGATGGCTCTCAAGCCCCCGCCAATTTCTACAAGGGTTGAATGTGAGCATGACATGTGGATTGTTTACTCAATCGACCTAATCTTTCTCCCCTATACCAATTTCTTTTGGTTTTTTTCATTCGCATTCTCAAATCTCATCCATCTTTTTCCTCCCCTTCCACTGCATCGTTTCCTTCCTCTTGCCTTGCACCTCCTTCAACAACGCAGAAGCATTCTCCTTTCTTCCAACTGAAAAGGCGCTCCCCTATTTCTTTCACGATCATTTACTCCCAGTTTCCCTTTATCTACCTCTTCCCCAATCCTCCTTTTCCCATCCCTAGGTCATGTCGACCCCTTATTTTAAACATTAACCAACCTTCCCTTTCTTGCTCTAGATCTCGAACCCTAAATCGATAGTCCATCCAGTAATTCAACGGGTTCAACTGCTTTCATATCCTTCTTCAACATCTTCATTGCTTCAATTTCACAGCTCTTGGATACATGGTTGAGCTTAGTATCGACTTTTTCTCCACTGGTACGTTGTGCTCAACTCATAGAAAGTTTTGAAATCACCCTGATTTGGGGATTGGTCATGCTATAAATATACTTTAGCTAATACTCCATGTATTTCTGATTATATGAATTCTTATGATGCTCCATCACAATATATTTTTAATGTATTATGACACCTACATTTGTTTATTAGGTATTGGCATTTCTTATTTTAATGTCGACGATAATTTTGAGTTTCTAAATCTATTAACGAAATTAATATATTATACTTATGTTGTGATTGGTTTGAATAAATATTTAATTATTTTTTAGACAGTTTAATTTATTATAGCAATATTTTAATATTTAAAACAAACATTTGTCCTTACATTTTCATGGTTAGGCTACTATGCATTGACACATTTTTTGACCCAATATCTTTTGAGAGGAAGAAGTTATTAGGTTCGTACTAAGAGTCTGGCAATTTCAAATTAGAATTTACTTATGCTTGTATATAATATGAATGTGTGTGCATTATCTATAGATGTAGAAACCTGATCTACATGTTGATTCTGCTGATTTAAATAGAATAATTTGTTATTATATTTGGAATCTAAATGAACTTTCCACTAAAAAAATATCTTCTTCATCCTAAGCATTAACAATTCTTGCTTACTCTATAATTAAATTAGTTTTAGTGGATTTAAATATAATTTTTAACTTATTTCCAAAGATTGATTTTGCTGACTTTACTAATTTTTTTAGTGGACCACCTTTAAAAACTAAAATTGAAGTTCTTATTATCTCTTATATGGTTTGAATTATGTTAAACATAAAAATTAATATGAATTGGTTGGATTTTTTTCCTTTAATAAGTTATTTCATTTTGAAACTAAATGTTTTCTGTGACTGATATAAAATATAATTCTTGGTAAAAACTTGCAGTGATGTTCAACTAACCATTATAATAGAACTTGAGCATTTTGCCAATCAAACGCATGGAAAAACCACTTTGAGAATAATTCTTATTTTCTTCATGTTTGGTTTGATGATTGCTTGATTGATTTGAAGATTAAGTACATGTATGAGTTCAAAAATATTTACATAAAATAGCAGATCAGTTATTCCTTCGACCAAAATTCAAGTTGAGTAAATTTTTTTCCTAAAGGAAATAATCATCAGTTACCTACTGAAGCTTATATTCAAAATTTTTGTGTTGGGAAATAGGTATTTTTTTTGTTTCTGATACCATTTTTGATACTTATTTTGCTTGGCTATAGTTATAGCACACATACTATGCATATACCCCATGAATAGATACAATCCTACACACACACAGACACACACTCTCTCTCCCTCCCTCTCCCTCACACACACATTCACTTCCACTTGCACAGATACACGTGTGCATGCTTGCATGAACACCTCAACGATAATTAAATTCTTCAAAAAGGTGAGAAACTAATAGGGTTTGTTGTATCATGGTTGACAATATTATATTTTGTCCATTTAGGCTTAATTTCATATGGATATCTACAACTAAGTTGTGCTTAAACTATAAGACGACATTAACGACGAAAGCATGTACATACTGAACTTCTAGCTTTAATTATCTCAAATACACAGGTAATAACCGACTACAAACTTTGTTCTTACAGTTTGATTAATAATACATATTTTTGCATCAAGTAATTGTCAGTTTGCTTGCAACTAACTACAAATTGTGAAAACAATTAAAGTTAGATCTCTATAGAGTAAACAGATTTTATGATATGGGCATGTGGTGATTGGCCTGTGCTACTACGGATGCAATTAAAGTTTTATAGTATTTATTTTGATTTGAATATTTACACTATAACTGCCTGGAAAGGATGTTATCAAGAAGACATCAATCTATAATTTTATTTTAGCTTGTGGTATTTATTTTGATTTGGCTGTTCACACTATAGTTGATTGGGAAGGCAATTCACACTGTAGTTTTGATTTCTTAATACCTTTGAGTTGGCTATTTCTTTTAGCATGTCATAGTAAAAGTGAAATATTTTTCAGCTGATCATATACTTAATGTTTTCAAGTGCACTTATTAGCATAATGTAGTGGTGATAACAATTGTTTACAATTGACTTTTTATGTCCAAGTCAAGTTGGTAAACCCATAATTTTTCCAAATAAGTGTGATTGTTGCCATCTCTCTCATTATAATATTATGGTATGGATTACTTATTTTCAATTCATAAATTTTATTAGATTAGTTCGTTTCAACACAGTTAGTTTTTTATATAGTACATGCTAATGAATGTTAAAATCTCAATGGATCTGACTGCTTGCAATAGCAATTAATATATCATAATTAGATCCATTAACTTCCTCACTTTTGTACTACTATTACTATCAATGGAAATTGGCATACTCATGAATTGATGATGGTGATTGGAATGTATAGTCTTATTTACTCTTAAATTTTCTAAGTGTATTCCCATCCAGCAGGAATAATGAAAGTATTACCTATGTTTATTCAGTAGATAACATGAATTTGATATATTGTAGAACTAGCACAAAATTTGGACCCCTTCTTAATGTTGCTGGGTAAAGCAAAGAGAAAGGTTATAAGCATACCATACTAATATATGTTGACTATGTAAGCATTTATCTATGCAGATGTTATAAATGTTGAATTTACTATGAAATCTTCCAATGGAGTCAGTATAATTTTAGGAAATTGAGAAACTTGAATGCATGCTTGATTCTCTAAAAATAATTAAGGACATACATACATACAACATGTCATTATTATACTTGATTGAAGTCGAAGAAGATTAGTGATGACTACCATTACTATAGAAAGTCAACCGCTAAAATCGAAACATAACAATAGACGATAGTCATGTTATCTTAATGAGAAACAACAATTTACTTCACTTCCCTTTTGCATAACATGCTCAAAACATAGTTAACATCGGTTAAAGCTAAATAGCGATGAAGATAAGTCATTCCAATGATTGTTTAATGAGTGGAGTAATCATATAATAATCAATTTCAACTTTGATGTTTTATTTTTGTAAAAACTATGAGCTATCATATCTAGGCTACCTAATCTAATATTATATTCATGTCTCTTATTGTTTACGTGCTTGAATAATTATTTTATGTAAAGATGAAAGTTTTAATGTTTAATTCATTGTACGGTAGTAATTTTTCATTAATGACACCTGTTCATATCATTTTTGTTATCTTCATTTAATTGATATAATATGCAAATTTTGCATTATATACATTTATTAGCATTTCCTTTTAGATCTGAACAATGTTCTGCATTTTTATTGAAAGTTTAGAGTTATGTACATGTGGTTTCTATAATACCCATTTGGTATTGACTAAAGCTTAGGTTGAGAAATTAGTTTTTCCCATACTTGCTTATTATATGATTTCTTAGTTTCATGCTTTTGTATACATTAATTCCTATGTTATGCAACATTTTTTGTTTGGTCATTTATACAATATGAATCTATTACCTTTAAGCATTAATGTTGTAGGTGTCTTTTTACATGGCCTTATGATATTAGGAGTTGCTACTATTTTTTTCACTATCATTATTTTGGCATTTAAGAGTTCAATTGAAATTTGCATGACTATGTATATCTCTTGAAGGTGGAAAGACCATATCTATTAACTAATATTGTTCATATAGCTCAAACAGCAAAAATATTTGCTGGTGAGATCAGAAATTACATATGCTTTTTCAACACCAAATAAACAAAATAGAAATATACGGTATTTTTAAATGAAATGCTTTTTTGGCTTTGGTCTAAGTGTTTCGCATGATTTTGTCATTTCTAGCTACTAATTTACAGCCTAATTTATTTGGATGGTCCACATAATGATTCAAAAGTGATTAATCTTTCACATTAGCTTTCAAGCTAAATGGATATGGCTCACCGAATGTGCCAATGTAACATCCTCTTTCTATAAAAAAACCTTTAATAAAAACCTTATAGTATATCTAGATTTTCCAGTAATGGAATTAATGTATTTGAGAAAATATGTTCAAAACTGAATTTGTTCTTATTGCTAACCATTTTTTTTATGCTATGTTAAGGAAACCTGTTGGATTTTGAATGAACCTCAGATCTAACCTTTAGGAGATAATTAAGTTGCAGATCTGATCATGTATGTATATAACCCAAAATTGATTGAATTGAGAAATGAACATATGAAATAAAATTAGAGAACGTAAAATGAAATAGCGGAAGCCATACCTGAATCCACAGA
The DNA here is from genome assembly GCA_030737875.1 of Allium sativum. Taxonomy (NCBI): domain Eukaryota; kingdom Viridiplantae; phylum Streptophyta; class Magnoliopsida; order Asparagales; family Amaryllidaceae; genus Allium; species Allium sativum. The sequence continues at coordinate 720,315,887 of CM060918.1, read as the reverse complement.
TGTTTACAGGGAGAGAATTAACCAAATTAAGACATGGTTTTGATTATCAAACCTGACACAAGCCTTAGAAGTGAATGTATTTCTTCTAAGGGGATAAGGAGAATACGCTGAAAACTTGTGTAATTTGGGGACCATAACCCCTAATTTATAATACTGTAATATTTTCAGTTCGGCCCTTCATCAAACTGAAAATTATTCTGGTCTCTACGCATTCCTTCCATAACAGTTGAATATATTTATGCCAATAAACTTGTTACCCTATTAGACCACTTTAATTGGCATTCACACCAAAAATAGCATTACATATTATATTTAAATGTGTGGCCCACATAATTGAAATATTCTAACAATCCCCCTCTGGGCCACATATTTAATAACCTTAAATATGTTTAACTTTATGAGCTCCAAATTCTGCTATTTATGCCATAAGGTGTTTTCTAAAACTATCTCGTCCATTAACCAAGCTGACAAAGGATCAAAACGGCTTTCGTTATCTTTAATGTGACTAAACCCATCAATGGTCACATATACCAACACAATCAAATGACATAGATCAATCATGGATGCGTAGCATGAAAATTTACATGAGATGTGATCATTACATGTCTATTCCCAACTGGTCCAACGTTAGTGAGATTAAAATGTTCAATATTTGAACAACTTAGAATGCAAACAATACTTTATTACTTTACTTTTGATCAGAAAAAGAACTTGATATATATATATATATATATGTATATATATATATATATGTATATGTATATTTAACCGAAGCATAGAGCAGTGAGTCATACTACAATACCAAATACAAACTCCACCTGAACCAAAATATCCTTACATAAAAAGTTACGCTGATTGAGCTACATGCTCATGAAAGACCATAAGTGATAATCTTTTGGTAAGAGGATCCGCCATAATGGAGTTTGTCAAAGTATGCTCTATGAATTATAATATATTTTGCACTCTTCCCTTATTGGAAAATAATAGGTTCTTTACTGTCATAATGTACTTTAATGATCTTTCAATTCTTTGTTAATAACCAACAGTCTTGTGACATAATTTTACAATTATTTTCCATAGTTGGATGTCCTGTAATTAAACATGAAAAATATTTTCATGGTAGTGGAAGCTATAAGTGTTTGCATGACACTTTCCTTGTATAGTTCCGCTCTATATTATCACTACCTTAAGTGGACCATTTGCAGCAATGACATCTAAAAATTATTCGAATCATAATTCTTTATGATCTCCAACTGATTCGATCTTTAGTCTATGAGCATATAACCTTTTTTATTTTATTCTTTAAAGATACTTATAACCATTTTGGTTACTAACGGGTGATCCACTTTCAATATCAATAAGATATCTACCAAGCAATATACACGACACTCATATGTGTATATACTTCAGTATGCATAAAAATCCGTACTGCAAATGCATGAGGAATCATATGCATTTTTTTAGTTTCAAGAATGGTAGCACTTATCTGTTTTGGTAGGAAAAAAAACAACTGAATCGCAGTTTACATATCAAACCTTTTAAGCGCTTATCTTCCTAATTCTTTTGTAATAATCCAAATATCACCCCATGAACATTAATGGTATATTTGAATTCCAATTCCAAAAGACTAATCCACAAGTTGATTTCTTAAGTAGTTTCATCAATGTCTCCATTGAGAAACATTGCCTTAATTTCCATCAGATAATGCTCAAAAGTACATGATACAATAAGCTCCAAAGTGATTCTAAAGAATCATCTACTAAGTTCAAAAGAAACATTCTTTAAAGAAAACAAAAAATTCCTTTTAAGAATAATGTTTTCATAAAAGCCCCTTATAGAATTCCATATTACCAAATTGATCCCTTTTGGCTTTGAGTAGTTATTCAAAACCATTGATCTTGTTACTTAAGTTAGAAGGAAATTTCAAACTTTATTGTCTATATAGATTTATACTATATTTACTTTTCTTAAATCCACATTTTTTTTTAAAATTAGTACCTTACATGGATTGATGTAGGTCCATAGAATTATCTTTACCAATCCATTATTTATCTTTATGGAGAAATATTACATGGTCATCTGAAATTGCATTTCTTTCCTTTTAGGTGGATTCCTTAGTGATCTTGCATTTTGAGGTTGTTGAGTTTGTTTTCTTGAAACAGTAAAAACTTAACTTGGAGAATAATTTCTTAACCATTGTCTTATTATGCTTCCTAATTACTTCTTATTAATGAAATGAAACAAATTATCCAAAGAAGTAACTATAGTTGAATTAGAGGTGATTCTCTTTAAAGACAATGATTATACTTTATTTCTCCCCCAAATTCAACATCCTCAAGAAGTTGTTGCATATCCCATCATTAAACTTTTCTTTAGTGTGGGTACATAAATTTATACCTTTATAATCGCTTAGAATATCAACAAAGTATTTTCACCTTTTCGATATCTCAAATTAGAATTCCTTAATTAGCTGAAATATATAATCATATCAGTCATCAAAATAGAATGTGAGATATCATTACAAAAGCTAGCAGACATAACTTATATATTAGACATTAGGAGCTTTAATTACATAAATGTTTGAATTTATCCATAAATCCACATTATTATTTCTTAATGAACAATAATAACCTATTTTGTTCATATTAGGAATATAAAACCGAAATTTGTGTAAATGACAACATAAAATAAATTCAAACAATTCAACCGAAATCTCAATAATTACTTAAAGAAATATCTAATATACTTTACCTTATATGTTTCCATAAAGTGCTTTCCATTCTCAGTAGATAACTTATCAAAATTAGTTATCCTTATGTAGCATATCATTGAAAAACTTATAAAATACTTCAATATCTTCACAAAAAATAATAATTTTCCCAATGAAATCAATAATGGGTGGCTCTGATACCACTTGTTGGATTTTGAATGAACCTCAGATCTGACCATTAGGAGATAATTAAGTTGCAGATCTGATCATGTATGTATATAATCCAAAATTGATTGAATTGAGAAACGAACATATGAAATAAAATTAGAGAACGTAAAATGAAATAGCGGAAGCCATACCTGAATCCACATATGTTTACAGAGAGAGGATTAACCTAATTAAGACATGGTTTTGATCATCAAACCTGACACAAGCTTTACAAGTGAATGTATTTCTTCTGAGGGGATAAAGAGAATACGCTAAAAACTTGTCTAATTTGAGGACCATAACCCCTAATTTATAATAGTGTAATATTTTCAGTTCGGCCCTTCATCAAACTGAAAATTATTCCGGTCTCTACGCATTCCTTCCATAACAGTTGAATATATTTATGCCAATAAATTTGTTACCCTATTAGACCACTTTAATTGGCATTCACACCAAAAATAGCGTTACACATTATATTTGAATGTATGGCCCACATAATTGAAATATTCTAACAAAACCAACTTATTTATTTTCCGTACTACATTGTTTTGATAGTTTGATTGATAGAACGAAAAGCTTCCACAAAACCAAGACCTATACAAAACAAAGTATTAAATGGCAAATGTAGCATGTGAATCATAATAGATATAGTCAGGTAAAATAATCTTTACTACCTTTCACGTTAGCTTTCTTTTGTTTTCCTTCGGCCTGCAAGTTTAATATACTTATGCTTATATATAAAGAAGCTTGATAGCTAATATTGTAGTTAATAATACTTAATATTAGTTTATCCTGTAAATTCTAATATTGAAGCCAATGAAGCAAAAATTTAACTAATATAATCTAAATTTTAACTTCTATTTATTGTGTCTTAAACTGTCTAAGTCAATATTCTATTTGTTTTGAGTACTGAAATTATGATTAAATAAATGTAACTCAAAGCTCAATACTCTGGTGATCGAATTTGGATGTTGGTGCCATTGCATTACCTATTAAATTTTGACTTAACCAATACGTAAATATGAAGTTTGTTTATTAGAGCCACTGCCATATATATAATCACATATAGTATAATAAATAACCAGTTTAATATAGGTATGAAATTATATTATTTTGAAGGGGAAAGAGGTGTTATAGGTGACATGAATCATCATATACCAACAATGAATAAATGTTATGTGATTTATGTTTGTAAATATGAGAACAGGGTTCTTATACGTAGTTGTATTAGCATACTCTCCTAGGCCTGGCAATTATCAACATTGCATTTCATATATTTTAATACCTATGGTCCAAATAAAAAATAAATTATGTTTATTATAATACAAATTCAATTTACATGTAATGAAATTATAAATTAATCTAGAGGCTATTTATCAACATAGCATAAGAGTGCTTAAATTATACCTTAAATTCCATTATCCTTGAACTTACATTAAACATATTGATAATAACCGAGGTTCAAAATTAAGATGTCCAAGCAACTTATCCGTGATTATTAGTTAATTCACTGCATTGTAACTAAAAATATACATGTTTAATAAAGTAGCATTAAGCTACATGGCCTAGAGAAACAAACCAAAGCACTTTTCATTAACAGTTATATGTAAATTCCCCATTCGCTATCTCGATTGATGAATATGTACTTATATCTTTAACGTCCCAGGATGAATGATAACAACGAATTAATGTAATATAAGATCTGAATATATAAAAAAATACCTTACTTTTACAATCAAAGATTATAGGCCAAAAATAATATAGTAATGAGAGCACTTTCTCTATTTCTTACCAGTATTGATTAAAGTAAGATACAAGCCTTTTTCATGAAAATTAGGATTTTTCATAAAATTTGGGAATGATATAGGATATATGGGTGACAAAATCCGGTTGAGAATGGAAATTAAGAAGAAGAAGACTGCAAGCAAAAAAGCACAAATGAATGGATAGTCTAAGTTGTTTTCATCTTAAATGGATCAGAGGTGAAGAAACAACCGATATAGAGATGGAGGAGTTTGAATGAAATGGCTAAAATGTTTGAATTAATTAAGGGAAATAAATTAATTAGATTTTACAGATATAAAAGTTATATTTTCATACTAAAACACCCTATATGTTATATAATCTCCCTAAAAAGAGAAAAAAATGGAAACTATATCAAGTGCTCAATAATGTACAAAATTTCAAGCTGTAATGATATTCCATATATTTGTTTGGATAATCACTGTGTTTTGTTAATTGTTTGAGTTGGACTATTTGTGAAAGCATATAATCTGTTACTCATCTTAACTGTCACTAATGGCTTTACAACCCATGGCGGAAAGTATAAATTTTGCATGTTTACCGCAAGTGCCATATAGGGAGCTGTGCACTTTGCTCTGGAGTTCCGTTAATACATAACATGTCGTAATAAAGAAACTATTTATATGGATTAAACGAAATAGAATTAGATGAAACAATCCTATCAGGATTGATGTTACTAAGTATATGAGCTCAATGTTCGAAACTCTTAAATGGAACTTTCAATAATCGGATAACATGAATGTTTCTTGGACCTGAGAGAAACTATATGTTTGAATAAGGATCTGTGTGACAAACAAATATAGAAATGAGCCTGTGTTGCATTGCTGCCCTTTTGGCTACAAGCTGACATACATTATAATTAAATTTATAATTTTGAATAACTACTTATGCCTGTTAGGTATACTCAACATTGAAGAATATATGTTGATGATATTGCTAAACATTTAAGAAAATTTATCTAATATGTGAAGTAAGTTGTTAAAAAACATGGGTAGTTGTACCGTTAATTATCAGTTCTTAGTTATTGTATCATTAATATATGATTTAAGACACATATAACATAAATTTTGAATGTGTCGTTAAAGTCATTCCAAGCTCTTTATGGATCTGTAATTTTATGCCTTTATGTTGACCATTATGAATGTTATTTGCTAAACAAAAGAAGGATATAAATTGGTAGAGAATGCGTAATCAATAAAATTTTAATAATGCTATTAATGTTCGTTACCAACTGTTTATTGACCAACAATTATATGCCTCCCATTATCTATTTATGCATGTTAATCACTGAACAGAAGAAGGAAATAAAATATAATATATGTTCAAATAATAGTAGTTTAATAAATGATACAATTCGCCTCAATATATAGTGGAATAAAAATGAACTCATGATTATGGCTTTTCTCTCTTATTCTGAATTTGTGGAATTATCAGTGTTTTATACATAAATATGGCATGCTTACAGCTTAATATACCACTTTTTCTATGATATTTCCATACCTATTATCTTAACCTGCAAATGGTTGAAATCATAGGATGCTCATGTGGAAAGAAAAATGCATGCTTATAAATTCTAGAAGGAGAGGCAGTTGTGACCATGATCCTCCATACTTATCACATGAATATTTGTCAGTATTTCTTCTTTTTGGAATTTGTGTTGGGCTTTAGTTTTTTTCCCTTTTGAAATCCTTTTCCAAATTTAACCATTGAATTATTTAGACCATAGATTATGAGTCTATACTATTTTATTTTTAGATGATAATGAAATTATTTTCATATGTCAGGACAAGAACGTTTGTGATTTAACATACACAATTTATATGTTTTTGTTATATTTGTGAGAAAATTTGGTGAGTTACAACAGAAAATATTATATATGAGTGATAATGTTAGAAACATCAAAATTCTGTGTTGAGCATAAAATATGAGGTAATGGTAGTTATTTCTCTAAGTGAATTCTGATTCTCACACATTTGTATTGACTTACTCGGCAGGTGTAAATAAACATATTATTAAAATATAAGATTAGATAAAATTTAGTAATAACTACATACCAAGTATAATTACCAAAACAATTTTTGTTTCATGATTAAATACCATTCAGTGAGCTAATGGAATAGAATAATTTTTTAAATAGGTACTAACAAATCTATGCAATTAGATAATTTAGATATACACATAGAAAATAGATAGAAATTTCTTTGATAATGTCAGGGAAGTGAAAATTAGGCTACAAGCTGACAAATAGAATATAGAAGTTAGTCTGTGTTTCATTTTTTGCTGCCCTTTTGGCTAGAAGCTGACAGATATTGTAATTAAATTTATAATTTTGAATATATAACTACGTTTGCCTGTTAGGTATACTCGACAATGAAGAACATACGCTGATGATATCACAAGACATTTGAGGAAAATTACCTAGCATGTGCAGTAAATTGTTAAAAGACATAGGCAGTTGTACCATTCTTAGCTATTGTATCATTATTGTACCCGACATTGCATGCTACATCTAATATATGCAACATCTTACAAGCTATTAACATGTTGTATGCAACGATCATTATACTTGGCTATGCATGATACATTTAACCCTATATTTCCATATAGAAAGACAGGTCAATGGTGTATAATTGAGACACCACTACGACTACTGATATATGCTTCATGTTAATGCTTACAAATGGCAACAATAGTAACTTTTAGTCAATAAGATAAAAACAAAGGAAACAATGTGTTTATACCAATGATTATTCAACATGATCCGTATTCTACCATTGTATAAAGGTAATTAACCATTGATATATCAACAAATTCTTATTTGTCTATGCGAAAATTTTCGGCATTCAAATTCTCAAATTTTCATATACCCTGTACTGCAATTGTTCATCTAGGTGATCACTAAAATGTATATTATTTTCACTTTTCAACTTTGCCTAAGATATTGCATACATTAAAAAATTGATGTTATTGGATTTAAAAGTATTATTTATCATGGGGTGCTAATATTTTATGTACTTCAGTTTGTTGGTGAATTACTTTCCAATGAAAACATGAAATAAAGATTATTCGAAATACTCAAAAATATTCAATGCATCAGTAAAGAGTTTGACTTTCATTTAAGAAACTATCAAGCAGTATTTACAACCATTTAAAATGAAGCAACAGTCACAAGGTTTTAAATGAAGACCATGTGTGTAGCATGGGTTCACACTAGTAGGTTATAATAAACGGGTAGAGAAACTTATTAATGTGCCTTAGTTAGTGGAACTAAGTTAATAAGTAAATAACGGTAAGTTGTATTGACGATGTAAAATGGAATTATGATTAAACGAGAAGAGACGCGGAAAACTTGTGAAATAAAATAAGTTATATTTAACCATAAATGGTGTGACGACCCCGAACCCCGTATCTACGGTGGCAAGGGTAATCTTTAGAATATAACACATAAACAGATAATAGCAGAACGTAATTTAATAAATACACCCGATAATGTACAAATAATACACTGGACAAACATAATCATCAGAGTTACACAGTATACAGGATCATACTTAGTACAAATACAGTTCAGCTATACATAAATGTCTACAGCGGAAAACAAACATAATATGTACAATAGGAGCTGAACAACATAAAAAGAGATAAATGAAAGAGTCCATCTTCAGCTCCAGCTATCCAGAAAGAGCATGCTAATAACCTGAATACAAGGCTGTCTGTGTAGAAAAAGGGGCACCCGATTTTGCAAGTGAAACAAACTACGAGTCAGTCATGGGACTCCGGTCTTCAACCACCGTCTTTATCTTCGATTTCTTAACGTCGATTCAGTTATTCAGAATGGGATAAACCTGGTCTTTCTGAGCAACTCGCGTATATAATAAACAAGTGCTACACAAACACAACATACGCCTTATTCCCATTCATTAGTCACTAACCGTCAATCGGTAAGAGAACGATTTCCCAAATATTAACCCCGAAGGCCGAAACCAATATCAGATCAAAACCTAGGAAACCATTCAACTTAGCTAACCTTCAGTTAATTCCTAAATTTCACATTCCATATCATTTATAATATTTTATAACGATTTATCGCTATTTTTTTATTTTAAAATAGCCAATTTATTCAAATGACGCTTCGGGCCATAACGCAGTCGTGGCGCTGTTTTTCTTCAGATTTGATTTACACTATCTGAAAATCTAACCGTTGGATCTTCACAAATTTTATATCATTAGAAAGATCTTTTCAAAACGAATCCAACGGTTCCAGTTTTGGGAAAATCCAACGGTCGGATCTCCCGGTACAATCGTTTGAAGTTTCGATTTCGAAATACGAACTGCAGCGTCGTTATTCGATTTAATATAATTATATTTGTATATATATATATATATATAAATATAATCGATTCTAGCGCTGTTTTTCTTCAAATTTGAATTAAATATTCCAGACAATCCAACCGTTGGATCTTCACAAAGTTGGTGTCGTTGGAAAGATATTTCCAAAGCGAACCCAAATGTTTCGGTTTCGGGAAAATCCGATGATCGGATCTCCCGCACTAATCGTTTGAAATCACGGTTTCAAAACATGAACTGCAGCTTCCTTATTCAATATATTTCAATTATATATATATATATATATATATATATATCGATTCTTCGATTTCAAAACTATATTCTTTTCATACATTTGATAAAAATGATATTTTTATCCAACCGACAATTATTTCAACACTTCGCTATTTTTAACTATTCATGTATATAGTAAAAATGTGATTTTTATTGTAAAACAGTTCATTTCAAAACACAATTACCATTCAACACATGAATTTATATTCAACGAATGAATTTCTATTCAACACATGAAGGTTTTTTATAGTTTGTACATATATAGTAAAAATGTGATTTTTATTGCAAAACAATTTATTCAAAACACGAATACCATTCAACACATAAATTTCTATTCAACGAATGAATTTCTATTCAGCACATGAAGGTTTTCTATAGTTTGTATATATAGTAAAAATGTGATTTTTATTGCAAAACAATTTGTTTAAAACACGAATACCATTCAACACATGAATTTCTATTCAACGAATGAATTTCTATTCAACACATGAAGGTTTTCTATAGTTTGTATATGTATAGTAAAAATGTGATTTTTATTGCAAAACAATTTATTTAAAATACGAATACCATTCAACACATGAATTTCTATTCAACACATGAAGGTTTTCTATAGTTTGTGTATATACATACATACATATACATATATATATATATATATATATATAGTAAAAATGTGATTTTTGTTGCAAAACAATTTATTTAAAACACGAATACTATTCAACACATGAATTTATATTCAACGAACGAATTTCTATTCAACACATGAAGGTAGTTTCAACACATGAAGGTAGTTTCAACATATGAAAATAATTCTAACACATGAATATTATTCAAAATTTCGGCAGCATAACGGCAGGGTAGTTAAAACCAGGGCCGTCCCTAGTACGGCTCCTCGCTCTACCTTAAAGCCTCGCAGCTTTTGACAATGGGAATTTCATGCATCTAGTTCGCACGCAGGTGGCATGTATATTTTTTTTTTTCATTTCCACAAACTAATCCTATGTGGTTTCAATCAAATAATTCTCAACCACAAACGACTATTTTTCAACCATAATCAATCAATTTCAACCACAAACAATTCTAATCAACCATTCTCTATCAACCAATTTTCACACCAATCACAACCAATAAATATCGTCCATGGTTTGTGGACGAGGGGCATATATATATATATATATATATATATATATATATATATATATATATATATATATATATATATATATTAGCATTTCACTTCTATTCAACACATATATAATTTTTACAATGCATATATAACTTATATATCGAACGTAGAATTTATACAATGCTTATAAAAGTGGTGTACAACGCTTATATAACTCATACATCGACTATATAATTTATCTATCGTCGTTTTCCATATCGTTTATAGTTTAGAAATCTCACATTGGGTTCCACTCCACCAAAAATAGCAGAAGGCTCAGAAAAATATGCGGTCTCTTCTAGAATGTAGAAGACGTCCACACGAGTCCACTGTCTCTTGTTTCACTGAATTTCGTCAACAAACAAAAAAGATATGATTTTTACAGAGAAATCAAAAACCGTAGCGCTTTAAACTGCTATTAAATAGTTAAATTAAAAATAGCCGTATACCTCTATATTTATTTTCAACTTCGATTCAAACCCACTTTTCAATATTATTATTTTAAATATTTATTTTAAATACTTAAAATTCTCTATTTTAGCCAATTTAATTTTTTTTTAATTGGTTCAGATTTTCCGGGTCGTTACAAATGGTAAGTGACATGTTAATTATAAAACATGTGAATTGGGATACACTAAATTACATATTAAGTAAACAGGAAAATAGTGTAAAGGACAAAGTGAACAAAATTTTTATCCATAAGGACAAGGGGCAAAAAATTTAACCATAAGGACAAACTTTAGTATAAAGTATGAATTCATAGTGGGCCCCTGAATTCCTCCCTTTACACTGAATATTGTCCTTGTGGTTAAAATATTTGCCTCTTGTCCTTAAGGATAGAAGTTTTATTGGGTTTGTCCTTGTGCCTACAAACCCCTTAAGTAAAACATGTTATTTTAATGATGAAACCAAACAAGAATATAAGGGGATTGTGGATCACAAACTTTGGACCACAATCTAGAGAATAACATGTTGTGGGCTTATTAATGAACTTAAATGGATTAAGCTATATGACTGAAATTAATAAGCAAGAGAAACTTGATAATTTAAATAAGAATTCAATATGAATTGGAAAAACCAAGTTAACTGGAAACCTGATGAGGTGAGGCAAGCGCATAAAAGAATGTTTAGACATAGGGTCTAACAACATGCTAAAGTAAGGTGTTTAGACCAGTCCATGCAGTTGAGGGTGAATAACCCAACGGGGTAGATCATCGAGGTGTTATATGACACGAAGGGGAGCGCACATTCATCTGATTGTTCTGATGGATCCAAAGGACTGGAAGGGGAAGCACGCGGCTTCCTGATGTACGTAAGGTGCTCCTAGTAGTCCTCTGTGTGGCGGCAAATGTCTTAGGCTGTGTTCGCAGAGGTTGGGTCTGCGCGTAACTACTAGGTGGGTGAGCCTTGACTGCAGATGTAGTTATACAGTCAGAATGCTGTGACGAGGTGACACACGGGTGGTTCAGTGGTTGCCTCACGAGGAGGCAGAGGGTCACGACAAACAAAGATAGTAGACCGTCGGATACCTGTCATGGGCAACCAGTGGGATGTGGAAAGACTAGAGCTAAACCCAAAATACCATTTCACCCTTTACTATCGGGTTGAGGGGAGACGCCACATGGATGTTTAGATTTTTTGCATTGGGGTGGTTGCTTAGCTCTTGTAGTCTTTACTAGTTGGGAGAGGGGATGAGATGGGTCCATAGCCACCATGAAAACAGACCCTAGTTGTATATGTAGAGGCTCTTTAAAGACGGGCATGTGCAGATATGGAAAAGCTCCTGACCGAGTTCCGTATTTCTTGTATCGTCCTGCCATGGAACTCGATGCACATTAGAGAACGTGCGATTGACGCATCGAGCTACAAATGAAGATATATATGGTGGGCAATCTAGATACATGCATATCGGCTCTGGGTGGTGTATTGTAGATTTGAGGGCATTACTCCATTATGGAGTCTGATTGGAACAAAAGGTGGCAGTCCGTACGTTTGCATAGCATAGTAATGATTGACATATGCGGAACGTAATATTGTTGTTCGTATGTCACTACTGTATACCCCGTGAATTCTATAACGCTAAGCTTCACAAATTAAAGTATAATTAATTCTAAATGAAAGAATTAAGGGAACCGGGTTACGCCATTGTGTTCATCTCGAAATTCTGCTTGAGATAGAGTCCGAATTTGCGCGAATCGGACTCCGTATGAAGGAGTTATGGCCTTCGGAAGTTTTAGAATAAAGTTTAAAATTCAAACAACTCAGTTTTAAATTCAAAATTCGAATTTCAGGTTCAAACTGGGCTGGGCAGGAAAATTCCCGCCCAGAGACCAGGTCGACCATATGGTCGACCATGGTGTCGACCTGGTCACCCTAGGTCGACCACAGTGTCGACCTGGGTGTCGACCTGGGTGTCGACCTGCCTGGTCGACCTGGCTGGCCAGGTCTGGCTCTGGCTCGAATTTCTTTGGCTCTGTGTGTCACTAGGGCTGACGTGTCACCTCTTGATTGGCTCTTTGAACTTTGAATGGCCTAGATTCCTCCTGTCTTCATCTGAAGGCTCAAAACAACTTAAAAATCTATAAATATACCCTAAGTCTCAACTGAAAAATTCACACAAAAAAATGAGAAAGGAGTCGTTATGCTGCTAGGGAGGAATTAAACATACCCGTCAAGAGAAAAGCCTAGAGATGAATCAAACTAAGAAGAAGATTAAAGTTTAAATCAAAATTATCAACGCAACGTTAGTCTACCAAAAGGAGCACAACTCAATTTCAGAATTCAAAATCCAGAATTCAAGATTCTGCATTCATTGTAAGTATAGTGACCTTTCAGAATATGAATAAGAATTGTGATGTGATTCGATGTAAACGAAAATAGAATTGTGTTATTGTATTGTATAAATTCTATGTGTTGCGATGGTTCTATCATGACGTGTGTATTGATGTTTGTAGCATAAATTGATTGATGCAAGCCTATTGAACATTTGCATATGAAAACAATGGCACCTGTAAGTTTGTGGCAAAAACTAGAAATTGATCCCTTTTTGTTTATGCCTATGACATGGACCTTATACATTCATTAAGCCTAAATTAAGGCTTATGTAAACATGATTTAGACTTGAAACCTTTTATGCCTACATGACCCAAAGCCTATGTTATCACTTCCATTTTTATTTGCAAGTATAATTGGATCTATGTTAAGTATCGTTTTTGTTTCATAAACTATGCAAGTTCATGTTTATTTGCAAGTGTAATTGGATCTATGTTAAGTATCGTTTGGTTTTCAAAAACTATGAAAGTTCATGTTGAAATAAGCTATGTGATTAAATGTTATATTTGGACCTTTTGGTTAATATACATCATGCTAGTTTTGTGCTTGACATTATGCCAAGTTAAACATATTTAAACACAAAGTTGTGTAAGCCTAAACTATGCCATTTCATATGTCACCTACTTAGTTATACATTGATTTAAATGCAAGTTAACATGTCTCATATTATATGTTAGTTGAATCGCTAAATTGCAAGTTCATGCGCCACACACCCTTATATGTTGTAGAATATTACATGTTATTGATTTTCCCCTTTTTCTCACGTTTATAAAGTTGGGCCGAATTGTATCGAGCCCAACATTTGTTATAACGTTGCGAACGTATAAACGGGGGTAATAATGTTGGGTGTAATACATGAAAATATATGTTGGCATGTTTGGCACATGCCAACAACAATGACATGTAAAGCGGTATGAATTTTTATACCCAAAATAAAAGATATGACATTTACATGTATAATTGAGAAGTAATAAAATATGTAAATTTAGAAAACACGATATGCTTAACCCGAGGTTGGATTGAGTTGTGAGGTAAACCTGCCCGGAACCGCCCAGCTGTCCAGTAGTCACAACAATACCTATCCAATGTGGGTGGTTAAGCATTGAGCCCAATAATGACCCGAGGTTAGACTGAGCTATGGTGTAAACCTGCCCGGAACCGACCGGCATATCCAGTAACCGTAGCAATACCTGTCTAATGTGAGTAGTCAGGTGCTCCTAAGAGGCTAAGGACAAATGGTAGGGTTAAGTCAACTATAACACTTAACCAAATTCAACATGTTAACAAGAATTGATAGGTGGGGTTAGGTAAATACAGACACTTAACCACTTAACATGTTTGACTAGAAAATCCTGGTAACGTGGGACTCGTTTCAGCAGTAACCCAAGTTAGGTATCAACGGTACCCTGAAACTAGGTAGGGTGGGGCACGATTACTGAGCTGATTGTAAGCGGTCAAAACGACGGCGGTGGATGCACAGTGCAGGTTTAACGGGGTGCGGGCGTGCACACACTCCGGAGCAGACAACCAGGGCACTGGGGACACCAGTAGTATAACTTATGCCTTTTAGAATTTGTGTCGGGGCCGCCACCATGGGTCTTGATACACCCCATGGTGGGACCAACATAGGTATCTACAATTCTTGGGGGCCGTATGACACATGTTAACGCGAGTAGGAGCCGATCTTTAAATAAAGTTGGGGATCACTTCACCCTCACCATGGGTGCCAGTTAGAGTAAACTCAAGTAGATGCAGAGGTATAGTATGGGTGCGATCGTACATTCGACATTCCCTTAGCTTGTGACACCATCCTATTTTCAGTATATATCTATCATGCCCTTTCTTATTCACATACTGAAGAGTTACTAGATTTACTCAGGCTTTATGTCTGACTCTATTTTATTTTCGTCTTCTTTTCTTTCGTTTCCCCCCAGGTCCACAGGGAGGAAACAACTCAGCTCAGTCAGGCTCTGTACAAGCTCCAAGAACGTAGATGTATGAATTGGGTCTCTTTTGCTCGAACTATGGCTTTGGATATCACTATGAGGATTTTTGTCACTTTATTTATGTTTTATGCTTCTTTAATAATCAAGACAATTATGAGATTGTAATGATGGAAGTATTTTGAGACAATTATGGAATGTTTTGTTTTGAACACGTATTGATGAAATAAAAGTCTGTTTGGTTTCCACTGTTTGAAATATGTTTATTTATATCTGTCTTGAGTTTATCTGTGGCTTTAACTTATAAACCTCCACCAAAATTAAGGCTTTCCCTTTGTGAGTGACCTTAACCGGGGTGGGGTGTTTCACTTGGTATCAGAGCATAGGTTTACCAGATAAGATAAAAGTTTTTAAAATTGTTTTCAAAAAGAAGGTTTAAAGAAGCATTTTTCAAAAAAAAAAAGAGTTATGTTTATAAAAAGACAAAATCCCCCAAAGCCATGTGCCCTATCTATCTCTCTCTCTATCCTTCGTTTTGAATTTTTCCTTTCTGTTTTAGCATGTCTGGAGACCTTAACCTCGCGGAAGGAGTGCCGATTCCCGGCTGGTTTAGGAGGTACTTAGAAGCAAGGGCCAATGGTGCGGGCCCAGCAGACATCCCTCCTCTAGTGGCCGCGGTTCCTCCTCCTCCACCTCCTCGTGGAAATGCCTTCACAAAAACATGTAGAGACTTCAAGGCAATGGGTGGAAAAGACTTTTATGGGACAGAATCCTTTGTAGGAGCAAGAAACTGGCTAAAGGAGACTGAGGATCTGTTTGTCATCTTTGGGGTTGATGATAGGCAAAAGATATAACTAGCGGTATGGTTGCTTAAGGATGAAGCTTCCTATTGGTGGGAAGTTACCAATGCTAAGAGGGCGGTGGAAACATGGGAAGATTTCAGGACAAGGTTTGAAATGAAATTTCTCTCCTAAGCTGAACGAAGCCTGCAAATGGAGAAGTTCCTAACTCTGAAATAGGGGATCATGACGATCAGGGAATATGTTAATCAGTTTAATCAGCTGGCCAGATTTGGGTTAGACTTATTAAACACCCAACACAAGAAGGCACTTCACTTCGTCAAGGGTTTGAATGAGCCTCTACACAGCCTTGCCATGACCCATGTATCCACGGGAGCGACTTATGAAAGCTTGGTGGACATGGTGTTGCTACACGAGGAAGATCACGGTAAGAAAGAAGCTAAGGTGGAAGAGAAGAAAGAGGGTCTACAAACAAAGAAAACAGACTTCAAGAAAGGGGGGAAGAACAATAAGCCCCGTGAGAAGAGAAGGTGCAATTTCTGTGGCATTGTGGGCCATATATCAAAAGACTGGCGGAAAAGAAAGGCGAAGATGGGTGGTTGCTTTCATTGTGGAGAGACTGGGCACCAAGCTAAGGACTGCCCAAAGAAGAAAGGGCAGGGATAGAAAGCCGGATCCACTTCAGGGGGTCAGGTTCATGCACTAGTGGCACCTCAGCAGGAAAGAGGTACTAATATTTCTGTAGAAAGTGTAGTCTATCTTTATGATCATCTAGTTCGTACACTTTTTGACTCTGGCGCATCACACTCTTTTATTTCATCTGCCTTAGTAGAATCTCTGCATCTAGACACTAGTATGGTAAAAGATCCCTTAGTAGTTTCAAATCCAATTGGGGCTCCGCTTACTTGTCAATGGTTTGTTTGGGTTTGAAAATTTCCATTCTCAACGTTGAGTTTAGTTGTGATGCCTTTGTCTTAGGCTTCTCGGGATATAGTTTGATCTTAGGCATGGACTGGTTATCCAGTAATAGTGCCATTCTTAAAAGAGTAGTTAGGCTCTTGACTCGCTTTGTAACACTCTAGAAATTTCTTGTAGTCCCTTGAATGCTGTTATGCTAAGTTATATAGAGTCGCTTGATGCTTCTGATGAGAATTTGCAATCAGTAAGAGTAGTCTAGGAATATCTTGATGTCTTTGAGGAGGTGAAAGGCTTACCTCCGAGACGAGAAATAGACTTCCGCATATATCTTGTGGATAACACAAAGCCTGTAGCTTTACTTGTCAGACACATGGCTCCAAGGGAGAGAAAGGAGCTCAATAAGCAGGTTAAAGAACTCCTAGAAAAAGGGTTCATTAGACGGAGCATTTTGGAATGGGGTGCTCCAGTGGTGTTCGCAACCAAAGTAGACGGTTCGCTTCGCCTTTGCGTCGACTATAGGGAGTTAAACAAATTGACCAAGAAAAATAGGCACCCTCTTCCCCGAATCGGCGATTTGTTCGATCAGCTTGTTGGTGCGACGGTCTTCTCCCAACTTGATCTGGCAACTGGGTTCCATCAGCTAAGAGTAGCTGAAGATAGTATTGATAAGACAATGTTCAGAACCCCAGACGGTTTCTTCGAGTGGCTTGTCATGCCTTTCGGCTTGACAAATGCACCCGCTTATTTCGTAGACCTAATGAGCAGGGTGTTCAGAGAATTCCTCAACAAATTTGTGGTTGTCTTCATAGATGATATCTTAATCTTCTCAAAGAGTGAGGAAGAGCATGCTCAGCATTTGAAAGAAATCATGGAAACTCTTCGAGCTCATCAACTAAAAGCCAAATTCTCCAAATGTCACTTCTGGAGAAAAGAAGTAAGATTTCTGGGGCATATATTGTCCGAAGAGGGGTTGGTTGTGGACCCCGCAAAAGTGGTGGCAGTGCAAGATTGGAAGACACCAAGAAATGCAACCGAAGTTCGAAGCTTTCATGGGCTAACCAGTTTTTACCGAAAGTTTATTAGGGATTTCGCGAAAATCTCAGCCCTACTCACAAGGCTAACAAAGAAGAATCTGGCATTTACTTGAGATTTGGATTGCGAGTTTGCTTTCCAACGATTAAAAAGGGCTCTCACAACAGTTTCAGTTCTGACCTTGCCAGATGGAAACAAAATTTTCACAGTATACACGAATGCATGTGGAATGGGACTAGGCGCTGTTCTAATGCAAGAAGGAAGGGTAGTAGCGTATGGTGGAAGACAATTAAAAGTTCATGAAAAGAACTACCCAACCCACGATCTAGAGTTAGCCGCCATCGTCTTTGCGCCTAAGTCTTGGCGCCATTATCTCCTAGGTGAGAAGTATGAATTATACACTGACCATAAATCGTTGAAATATCTCTTCTCGCAAAAGGACCTTAACTTGAGGCAGCAAAGATGGATGGAGTTTCTTGCCTCGTATGACTTTGAAATTTCCTATACTCCCGGCAAAGGCAACGTGGTAGCAGATGCATTGAGCCGAAAGAAACTGACCTTAAGCCCTCTCTTTGTGGAAAGGCAAAGCTTGGAGTATATAGCCAGTTTTAACTTTAGACCCTCCTCAGATTTTGTACCGGGTTTGCTAGCATCTCTCGAAGTACGCCTTACTCTCTTGGACTCAATAGGGGCTGCACAACGTGAAGACCCTCAACTTGTTGATGTGATTGATAAACTTATTAGGGGTGAGACTTCTAGTCACCTCAGTAGGTATGCCATCGATGATAAGGGTTGGCTGAGACGAGATGGAAGGTTATACGTCCCACAAGCAAGGGAGTTGACAAAGAAGGTTCTCGAGGAAGCGCATCATTCCAAGATGACCATACACCCTGGTGGTGATAAGATGTACAAGGATATAAAAAGGACTTTCTTTTGGAGCGGTATGAAACAAGACATGGCAGATTTCGTTTCTAAGTGCATGACCTGCCAACGGGTCAAGGTGGAACAGAAGAAACCTGGAGGACTACTTCATCCTTTAGAGGTCCTACAGTGGAAGTGGGATAGCATTTCAATGGACTTCATTGATGGACTGCCTAGGTCGAGAAGAGGCAACACTAGCATTTGGATAATAGTGGATAGCTTACTAGGAGCGCCCACTTCATATCTATCAAGAGTAAAAGGACTTCCTCATCTCTAGCATCTCTTTATCTTAAGTAAATAGTTCGACTCCATGGGATACCCTCCAGCATTGTTAGTGACCGAGACCCTATCTTCACAAACGAGTTTTGGCGGAGTCTGCAAGAAGCTATAGGCACACAGTTATGTTTAAGCACGACCTATCACCCCCAAAGCGATGGCCAGATGGAAAGGGTGAATAGATTTTTAGAGGATCTTTTGAGACTTTGCGTTCTTGACTTTGGAGGGACTTGGGAGGATCACCTTCCTTTAGTGGAATTTGCCTACAACAACAGCTACCAAGCTACCATCGGTATGGCACCTTTCGAAGCCTTGTATGGAAGACCGTGCAAATCACCAACTTGTTGGTGGGAGTCTACAGATAAGCTTATACTTAGGCCAGATATGATTCGAGAGACTTCGGAGAAAGTGGACTTGATACGTAGGAGAATGAAGACTGCCCAAGGCCGACATAAATCCTACGCCGACAAAAGAAGGACCGACCTTGAGTTTGAGGTTGGGGACAGGGTTTTCCTTAAGGTATCACCTTTAAGTAACGTCGTTCGTTTTGGATCCGCAGGAAAGCTAGCACCAAGATTTGTAGGACCGTTTCCTATCATCAAGAAGGTGGGAAAGATGGCCTATAGATTAGAGCTACCCGAGAGACTGGCCGGAGTTCACAACGTCTTTCATGTTTCTCACCTCCGGAAGTGTTTGCATGAGTCTGCGGAAGTGGTGGAACCTAGCATTCTACAAGAAGCCGAAGTGGAACGTGAAGCAACTGTGAGGAGAGTTCCAACCCGCATCTTAGGGACTGAAGTGAAAAAGCTACGCAACCGGGAGGTCAAACTCGTTAAAGTCCAGTGAAGCGACGCCGAGGAAGACGCGACTTGGGAAACTGAGGACAGAATGCGCGCTGCCTACCCTCTTCTTTTTGAGGGTACATCTTTGATCTCTCCTTTTTTCCTTAAGTTATGCTTTATCTATCTTTTTAGGTATATCTCCTCGGTCCTTTTTCCTAACTCCTTAAGTAGAAAACAAATGGATGCAAACATGTATTTGAAAACATGTTATGTATGATGGTTGCAAATGGCTGCTAGTGGTTGCTCGTGGATGCATATACACACACACCCTAGGTTATGGATCGGCTCAGTCACTTCATATTGCGTATGCATATAAGTATTCTCATTTGTATATGGTTAAAACTTGATATGCTGTCATATGGTTGTTGCATTTGTATGAACAGTTGTGCACTCATGTAGAATTATAAGTAGGAAAATTTGCATACATAATGGATTCATGACACTTACATGATTCGCATTAAGGAGGTCAACTGAATCAGTAGACCGCCTAATTTCTGCATTAGATAAGGACATTTACACACACTATGCATATGATCATGAAGCATTAGAAGTATTTTAAGGACAGTGGATGCCTGTGTTTGTTGGTTAAGTAGATGGACTGTTTGATGGTAGGATATACATTATTCCTAACTTGAAGATTTCGGGGATGAAATCCTTTTAAGGGGGGAGAATGTAACACCCCGTGAATTCTATAACACTAAGCTTCACAAATTAAAGTATAATTAATTCTAAATGAATGAATTAAGGGAAACGGGTTACGCCATTGCGTTCGTCTCGAAATTCTGCTTGAGATAGAGTCCGAGTTTGCGCGAATCGGACTCCGTATGAAGGAGTTATGGCCTTCGGAAGATTCAGAATAAAGTTTAAAATTTAAACAGCTCGGTTTTAAATTCAAAATTCGAATTTCAGGTTCAAACTGGGCTGGGCGGGAAAATTCCCGCCCAGAGACCAGGTCGACCATGGTGTCGACCTGGTCACCCCAGGTCGACCACAGTGTCGACCTGGTCCCCCCAGGTCGACCATAGTGTCGATCTGGGTGTCGACCTGCCTGGTCGACCTGGCTGGCCAGGTCTGGCTCTGGCTCGAATTTTTTGGCTCTGTGTGTCACTAGGGATGACGTGTCACCTCTTGATTGGCTTTCTGAACTTTGAACGGCCTAGATTCCTCCTGTCTTCATCTGACGGCTCAAAACAACTTAAAAATCTATAAATATACCCTAAGTCTCAACTGAAAAATTCAAACAAAAAAATGAGAAAGGAGTCGTCATGCTGCTAGGGAGGAATTAAACATAACCGTCAAGAGAAAAGCCTAGAGACAAATCAAACTAAGAAGAAGATTAAAGTTTAAATCAAAATTATCAACGCAACGTTAGTCTACCCAAAGGAGCGCATCTCAATTTCAGAATTCAGAATCCAGAATTCAAGATTCTGCATTCGTTGTAAGTATAGTGACCTTTCAGAATATGAATAAGAATTGTGATGTGATTCGATGTAAATGAAAATAAAATTGTGTTATTGTATTGTATAAATTCTATGTGTTGCGATGGTTCTATAATGACTTGTGTATTGATGTTTGTAGCATAAATTGATTGATGCAAGCCTATTGAACATTTTCATATGAAAACAATGTCACCTGTAAGTTTGTGGCAAAAACTAGAAATTGATCCCTTTTTGTTTATGCCTATGACATGGACCTTATACATTCATTAAGCCTAAATTAAGGCTTATGTAAACATGATTTAGACTTGAAACCTTTTATGCCTACATGACCCAAAGCCTATGTTATCACTTCCATGTTTATTTGCAAGTATAATTGGATCTATGTTAAGTGTCATTTGTGTTTCATAAACTATGCAAGTTCATGTTTATTTGCAAGTGTAATTGGATCTATGTTAAGTAACGTTTGGGTTTCAAAAACTATGCAAGTTCATGTTGAAATAAGTTATGTGATTAAATGTTATAATTGGACCTTTTGGTGAATATACATCATGCTAGTTTTGCGTTTGACATTATGCCAAGTTAAACATATTTAAACACAAAGTTGTGTAAGCCTAAACTATGCCATTTCATATGTCACCTACTTAGTTATACATTGATTTGAATGCAAGTTCACATGTCTCATATTATATGTTAGTTGAATCGCTAAATTGCAAGTTCATGCGCCACACACCCTTATATGTTGTAAAATATTACATGTTATTGATTTTCCCCTTTTTATCTCATTTATAAATTTGGGCCGAATTATGTCGAGCCCAACATTTGTTATAACGTTGCGAAAGTATAAACGGGGGTAATAACGTTGGGTGTAAAACATGAAAATATATGTTGGCATGTTTGGCACATGCCAACGACAATGACATGTAAAGCGGTATGAATTTTTATACCCAAAATAAAAGATATGGCATTTACATGTATAATTGAGAAGTAATAAAATATGTAAATTTAGAAAACACGATATGCTTAACCCGAGGTTGGATTGAGTTGTGATGTAAACCTGCCCGGAACCGCCCGGCTGTCCAGTAGTCACAAAAATACCTATCCAATGTGGGTGGTTAAGCATTGAGCCCAATAATGACCCGAGGTTAGACTGAGCTATGGTGTAAACCTTCCCGGAACCGACCGGCATATCCAGTAACCGTAGCAATACCTGTCTAATGTGAGTGGTCAGGTGCTCCTAAGAGTCTAAGAACAGATGGTAGGGTTAAGTCAACTATAACACTTAACCAAATTCAACATGTTAACAAGAATTGATGGGTGGGGTTAGGTAAATACAGACACTTAACCACTTAACATGTTTGACTAGAAAATCCTGGTAACGTGGGACCCGTTTCAGCAGTAACCCAAGTTAGGTATCAACGGTACCCTGAAACTAGGCAGGGTGGGGCACGATTACTGGGCCGATTGTAAGAGGTCAAAACGACGGCGGTGGGTGCACAGTGCAGGTCTAACGGGGTGCGGGCGTGCACACACTCCGGAGTAGACAACCAGGGCACTGGGGACACCAGTAGTATAACCTATGCCTTCTAGAATTTGTGTCGGGGCCGCCACCATGGGTCTTGATACACCCCATGGTAGGACCAGCATAGGTATCTACAATTCTTGGAGGCCGTATGACACATGTTAACGCGAGTAGGAGACGATCTTTAAATAAAGTTGGGGATCACTTCACCCTCACCATGGGGTGCCATTTAGAGTAAAATCAAGTAGATGCAGAGATATAGTATAGGTGCGATAGTACATTCGACATTCCCTTAGCTTGTGACACCATCCTATTTTCAGTATATATCTATCATGCCCTTTCTTATTCACATACTGAAGAGTTACTAGATTTACTTAGGCTTTGTGTCTGACCCTATTTTCTTTTCGTCTTCTTTTCTTTTGTTCCCCCCCCCCAGGTCCACAAGGAGGAAACAGCTCAGCTCAGTCAGGCTCTGTACAAGCTCCAAGAACGTAGATGTATGAATTGGGTCTCTTTTGCTCGAACTATGGCTTTGGATATCACTATGGGGATTTTTGTCACTTTATTTATGTTTTATGCTTCTTTAATAATCAAGACAGTTATGAGATTGTAATGATGGAAGTACTTTGAGACAATTATGGAATGTTTTGTTTTGAACACGTATTGATGAAATAAAAGTCTGTTTGGTTTCCGCTGTTTAAAATATGTGTATTTATATCTGTCCTGAGTTTATCTGTGGCTTTTACTAATAAACCTCCACCAAAATTAAGGCATTCCCTTTGTGAGTGACCTTAACGGAGGTGGGGTGTTTCAACTACGGTGTGGGATGAGGGACTACATATATTGCGATAGTGTTACGGTGGAGACCGTGCACATGGGGTTCCATAGGGTGTAACTCGATATTGAGGGTAGCTACACATATACGGTATTAGGTTAATTCACTGAGAAGCAAATGCATACGACGTATGTGTAAGCCTTGAATGCTGTTAACCCAAGTAACCTAATAAATAAGAAAATATGACTGAACGATATATGTAGGATTATCCAAAGTGTATAGTTTGAATCCAGTCATCAGAACTTGTGTTCTGAACCCCTCCTCATAACATACTCTTAGGTTAGATTTGTGGCAGGGACATGAGACATTATAGCTTTGGATATTGGTTAAGCGGTATTATTAATACGGTAAGGCTATACTTTGATTTATATTATATTTTATCCATTCCGCTGTGAGATATTTCTGAGCTCTGACATATTTTATGTCTCTGTCTTCTCTGCAGGATACCAAAGCAAAACAATCCGAGTTCCGATAGATTGGAATTTAAAAAAAAAAAAAATCGGTCTATTGGAAATGGGGTTGTCACATGGTTTGTCAAATCTTTGCATGATTTGTCGTGATCTAGTGTTGTCGAGTCATGGTTGCTCTTTTGTGTGCGATTGCTTTGTTCTAAACTTCGCTGGGTTTGAGATCATCTTGGGCATCGACTGGCTCAAGAGGTATGCAGCTAGGGTGAATTGCGAGAAGTTAGAGGTGAGAGTCGGGGATGTGGAAAGGAGCAAGGTGTTGATAAAGCGTAAGCGCGAAGAGGGTGTCTTTGTTAGCTTGATAAAGTGTAAGCGCGAAGAGGTATGCGGCAAGGGTGAGTTGCGAGAAGCTAGAGGCAAGACTTTATGTCTGACCCATTTTGTTTCCTCTTCCTTCTCTTTCATTTCCCCCCTCCCCCCAGGTCCTCAGGGTGGGAATACTCAAGCTTGGTCAAGATTCTTCTTTAATTATGCTTGGAGCTGCTTAGATGTATTGCTCGATTTCGCATTTCCTCTACTATGGCAATATTTTAGGGATTATGCTCTTTTTATTTATTATTGTACTCTGATGATGATTTATGTTCAAGGCAGAAGTTTTATGTTTTCAGTATTCCACACTTATTATGTAATTGGGTTTGAAACACTAAGCTTTTCTATTAAATAAAGTTTTAATTCCGTTGTTATTTTATATCTATCTTGTAATGTTTCTGTTTTTGTCTACCTATAATGCTTCACGAAACTTAATGCATTCTGATAATGAGTGACATTAATGGACGTGGGGTGTTACATTAAGAGTGATTCCTTATTTTATCGTAACTAGCTTGCTACTTTCTACCATGAAATTAACTTGGTAATTAATTCCTCTTACACCAAATCGAAATTGGTCAGATATGAATCATTATGATGGACCACCCTAGCTGTTGTGGCCTTTAGTTTCCCATGCCAAAGCCGTTCGTGTATCTGTTAGATGAACGTCTATCTACTGCGCTAAGAACCAACGTTGTCTTATTTTCCGCATCGATGCCTACATGTCGGATCACCATTGGGACGCACTGCCTCCAGTATTTTTCTCTATTGGGTCACTTATTTTACCCAATGACGTTACCATAAATTTTCAAATTTATAGTAAAGTATGGTTAATTTGTAATATTTGCAATTAGGTACAGTCAATTTACAGTTTTATTTACATTTTTCTATCCTAGAAGATTTTTAAGATGAATCTTGTAAGTGTGGATTGTTACTCACATTTACATTAAACTTCACTTTCTTTTGATCTTACAAGCATAAGGGTTGTGGAAATAGCTTATTGTTCAATAGAAAAGCAGATTGCTGAAATTATAAACAAAGTCTTGAAGCTGAACACTTTTGAGTGGGTTACAAGGAAGCTTGGTGTCACTACATTGATAGTTTTAAATTGTGTGCAATATGCATAACAATTACAAGAGGGAATTGTTGATGAATTGACATGCCAAGAGAAGCCATACTAGAAATTTAGGAGTTGAGGATAATAAGAAGACTTATATCTAATGGAGTACCTAGACCTATGGAATTAGGATAATTGTTAGTTTGGTTTTTGGCTATAATAATGTTGTAACTTATTGAACTAATAAGATTTCAAGTTTATATTTGCAAATGATCTTGTAATCTTCACGTAATTGAAGTTTACTAAAATATATCCAAGAATTGAATTTACCCAAACTATCACACTATTAGCTAGGTAGTATTAGCACAATATATTTAATAAATTCTAAACAATACATTCAATGTAATTTTCATTTTATGATTTTCTTTAAAACATCTATTTATAAAAAAAATCTGACTGTCCCTTCAAGTGCACGCTGTGAACATACTAAAACTTTGTGATAAAATAAAAGGTTAATTAGAAATTTTGTTTATGCTCTTAGTCATTTTATGAGTTACTTCTTGAATTGCAAACAAATAAAATGACAGCATTAATTTGGTAGCCTTATATGTTATTCATATCAACTATCTAGCAAATAACTACTACTTCAATTTCCCTTTGTTGTTATTGTTATTAGTTTTGTTTGACTTTTTTTTTTCATATTATTTTATTTTTTTTGCTTGGTAGACATTCATGCTTTGTTATTTTAAAATGCTAAAAACTAGATGCTAAGTGAAGAATGTAGAAAGCTGATCATTAGTGATTGTTGAATGTTGAATTGTGATAAGTTTTTGTTCACAATTTAAAAGCTTCTGATCGGAACTAATGGTAATGTCTATTTTTGATTCAAACCATTAATACAACTTCAAAATACTGTCTCTAAAAGCAAGATAGAAAAGGTACACAATTAATGCCCAAAGTAGTGACCAACAACAACACAGGGAGAACATATGTAAATATTACGTGGAAGCCTCCTGCTCGTCTCCAGACAGCTACCCGTACGTATCACCTAACTTGTCTCTAGTCTGCTCGTTTAGGAGCACCTAGAGTAATAAGAAGAGACATAAAACTCTGGGTCAGATAAAAGCTTGGTATGAGCGATAGCAGCAAAATAAAACAATAATAGGTATAAATAATCATACCTAAACCTGGACCTGCAACCAAAGAGTTAGCACAACAAGATATACAGTACTTTAAGGTAACACTAACACAAAATGTAAAATGGGAGTGTGCATGTCATGGTGATAGCAAACATCAAACATAGCAATCATCCTTACATCACTCACTCAGTGCGTAAAGCATACGGTATCCACCACTTTGATCACCCAATCCTTTGCTACGATCACTTTTCCCTTAGAAGTCACAATGACCTCATTGCACTAATCCATAGCCCATAATCTGTCTCTCCGTGGTGAACCAAAATTATGGATATCGATAACCCCTTTGCACACGTTCCATAGCGAAGCCCAACTCTAAAAGTTAACTCATTGGTTCCCATCTAGAACCTAAGTAATAACTTCTCATTTGGATTTCCTTTGCATTTCGGGTTTGGTTGAATTGGTTTTGATCTTCAGAAGAGTTTACAATTATCGTCGCGCGGTAGAAGTACGAATCCGGTTCAGTTTGGAGTCATCATCTTGGATGAAGTGACAAAGTATAGGAAAGCTCGGAATCCTGCTCTCGGGATCCCACTCTCAAAATCCCGCTCTCGAAATCCCTCTCACGGAATTCCGCTCTCGGAACCCGACTCTTTGAATCCCGCTCTCTGAATCCTGCTCTCGGAATCTCTCTCTCGGAATCCCACATTTTGAATACCCCTCTCGGAATCCCACTCTCGGAATCCCGCTGTTGGAATCATCAGCATACCCCCTTCAGGAATCATCAACATACCCCCCTTTAGGAATCGTCAACATATCCCCTTCAGGAATCATCAGCATACCCCCTTCAGGAATCGTCAGCATACCCCCTTAAGGAATCATCAGCGTACCCCCCTTTAGGAATAGTCAGCGTACACCCCCTTCAGGAATCGTCAGCATACCCCCTTCAGGAATCGTCATCATACCCCCTTCAGGAATCGTCAGCATACCCCCCTTCAGGAATCGTCAGAATACCCCCTTCAGGATTCGTCAGCATACCCCCTTCAGGAATCGTCAGCATACCCCCTTCAGGAATCGTCGGCATAACCCCTTAAGGAATCGTCAGCATACCCCCTGGTCAAGGCGGTTCGTGACCACCTAGTAAAGGCAGTTCGTGAGGCACCCCCTTTAGGAATTCTGGGTGGTTCGTGAGGCACCCCCTTTAGGAATTCTAGGCGGTCCATGAGGATGGTTTTGGGGCGGTTCGTGACCATCCCCTGGCCACCATCAGGAATTCTATAGCTTTTCCAACAAGCTAATTTCGCCAAACGACGGTGTTTTCAACTATTCTAACCTTACTATGCAGTCACAAAACATACCAAACAACAGTAGTAACCTGTAGAATCTACTAAAAACACCAAAGTATCAATCACATGAAATATTTTAGATCAAACACACCCAAAAAGCATGATTTTCCCCTTAATCCCCTTAATCATGTTTTAACTATAAAATTAGCAAACTTAATCCAATTTAACCCAAATTTTCACCAGTGACACAAAATAATATTTTAGAATTTCTAAATATTTTTCCAGATTTTTATGATGCATAATTTCGCTAATTATCACTAATCACCCCTAATTAGCCGTAATTAGTGAATAAAAGTGCAAATCACTCACCATAGCCACAAATAAATTTCAGATCTGAAACTCTAACTAATTTTCCATAGATCCCAATGCAATACAATAGCTCCAACCCTGATTTGATGCTATTTTGACTTGATTTGATGTAATTTAGCTTAATATTTGATTAGAAAGTGATTAAGAGGTAGTTTAGAAGGTAGAAGCCATTGTTAGGGTTGAAGAGAGGTAAGTGGCGGTTGTAAAAATGACAAAGAAAGGTTCCTCTAACCCTTTTCAGCCCTTATATAACCCTAATCCTGAAATCCCCAATGGGCTTAGTTGTTAATTACCCAATTAAGCTATTTTTCACCTTCTAAACCTTATTTCAGCCATATCTCCCAAACAGTAGGTCCGTTTGATTAATGTGACCACTCTACGGAAAGGTAAACCATCAACCGAATCCAACGAAGAGGTTTCAGGTCAAAACTCCTTATCAATCAAAAGTTATAGGCTAACTAAGATTCACCAGGGCAAAATGGTCATTTAAAATTCAGTAAAAGTCGTGAACATAGGAAATAACCCAAATAGTCATTTCCCAAAGTTACACGACCTTGCGACTTCGTATGAAAATGAAATAAATATTCTACGATACTTCGATGCATAGAATGCGGGTCGTTACAACAAAGGTAACACAGTTACAGACGCGTTGAGTCGAAGACACAGAATTTTGGGAGTGACGTTTTCAGAATGGAAGAGCCTCGAGTATTTGGCAAGGTTCGATTTCAGGCCGCAATGCAAGTTGGAACCTGAAATGTTGGTAATCTTATCGATAGGATCTACTCTTATCGAAATGATCGGCTAGAGCCAAAAGTGAGATGTGAAGCTTGTCGAGTTTATCCAGGGGCTGGAACCAGAGGATAAATAGTTCGAAATCGTTCAAGAAGGTTGGCTTCGAAAGAAAAGGCGATTAGTTGTCCCTGATATTAACAGATTGAGAGATGAGGTTCTGAGAGAATGTCATCACTTGAAGTTGATGATTCACCCTAGTGGTAATAAGATGTATTAGGACATGAAGCGAGTCTACTACTGGGAGGGGATGAAGTGAGATATTGGAAAGTTCATTTCCAAGTGGATGAACTGTCAGTTGGTGAAGGCTGAACAGAAGAGGCCGATTGGTTTGCTTCAGCCATTAGAAGTTCCTACGTGGAAGTGGAAGCAGATATCAATGGATTTTATCGATGGATTACCTAGAACAAGGGCAGGAAACAAAGGGATTTGGGTCATTGTAGATCGCATAACCAAAAGTGCGAGATTCATTCATGTCAAGTAGACTAAGACGGCGTTGAAACTAGATGAACTTTATGTGAAATGGATAATTCAATTCCATGGTGTCCCAAAGAGTATAGTGAGTGATCGAGATCCATTGTTCACTAGCAGATTTTGGAGGAGTTTGCAAGTGGCTTTAGGAACCGAGTTGTGCTTGAGTACGGCTTATCATCACCAAACAGATGGTCAGACCGAGAGAGTCAATTAAGTTTTAGAAGATCTCCAAAGGGCTTGTGTGTTAGACTTTGGAGGATCATAGGAAGACCATCTACATCTGGTTGAGTTTGCTTATAACAACAACTACCACTCGAGCATTGGGATGGCACCATACGAGGCGCCGTATGGAAGACCATGCAATTCTCAAGCATGTTGGTTAGAAACTGGAGATAAGTTGGTACTTGGTCTAGAAATGATAAGAGAGACCTCGGATTGTATCGAGATCATTCGGCAACAAATGAAGGCAACCCAAGATCGTCAGAAGAGTTACGCCGATAAGCGTCGTAAGGACTTGGAATTCGACGTGGGCGATATGGTTTTCATGAAGGCTTCACCGTTGAAGCATATGGTGAGATTTGGAAGTAAATGAATGTTAGCTCCTAGGTTCGTTGGACCATTTCCATTAGTCGAGCGAATTGGAAAGCTCGCATGTAGATTGGAGTTACCCGAGAAGATGTCGAATGCGCATAATTTGTTCCATGTGTCGTTTCTACAGAAGTTCATGCATGATTCGAATGTGGTGATATCTCCAGAATAGTACAAGAACCTAGAAGTTGAAACCATAGTTTCGAAACCTCGTAAGCTGCTTGGTATTGTGGGGAATGACACGAAACTGCTTAGGAGGAAAATGGTGATGCTAGTCAAGGTACAATGGAGTGAGGATAGTGACGATTGTACGGGGGAGACGGAAGAGAGCATGAGGGCGAATCATTCAGAACTCTTCGTCGGTAGGACCCTTTGATATCGTGTCATCGTTACATGGTTGTTTCTTGTTGTTGTTTGATAGAATTACGTGTGCTAGGATAAGGCTATGGATGCATGGTTTGATGGTTGCTAGTTTGGATGATAGAATTGGCTTCTCATGGATGATAAGCATGCGGAATTGTTGCGATTGCTTGAGTTTGCTTGGAATTTCGGGGACGAAATTCTTAAAGGGGGAGAATGTGATAGCCCGTATTTTACGTATTGTAAGATCGTAAAATATTTTTATTTTATTCCCTGAGGGTTGGATCACTCTCATCTTTTAATATGTTGTGTACGGAGATGTGAGACACATCCATAATTTTTACCGATTTTGTTTGTGACCATTTTGCCCCTATCAGTCTTGTACAGGGCATTACTTTTGACTTAGATCGAATCAGAGGGTGAGATCTATGTTATTGGAAAGGAATTGATGATTGCATTTTCGTAGAGTGGTTACATTAAAGATTTGGCTCAGCGGTTTGGGAGAAATCACTATTTTAAGGTTTTTCAGTTGGATGTGCAGGTTTGGTAAGCCAAAATGGGCTGAACTGGGAAGGCCCATTAGAGGGTTGGTAAAAACTATAAATAGGGGGTAAGGAATATGAGAAAGGGTTTGATTTTTCCATTCTCTCATTGGGAGGTCTTGAGGTCCTCCTTCCCCTAACACTTTTCCACCATTAGAAATCATAATCCAAGAAGGGAAATTGGAGATCTATACCATTGGAGGCTAAATTTACATCAATTGAAGAATGGATTCATCGGATCAAGGTGTTTGGTGCGAGGTGCTTGCTATCCGGATTCCTATTTAATTGATTTTTGCTTGTTTAGGAGAATCAGTGAGTGGATTACATCTCTCACATTGATTCAATGAAGTGTATGAGTACTTGATCATGTTTTTCATCAAATTCAAGCATTTTCCTTTAGATCTGTGCATTGGTAAGTTCATATTCATATATATCATCCTATGATCTGATCTAGCAAGTTTAGATAGGTAATTTCTATAATATTTCATATGAATGTGCAAGCTAGATCCATGGTTTTGTTCGTATGCATATTTATGGTGATTTTGGTGAATTTGACATTATCATTGATATAATTTTCATTTTGGTGATATTGTTGATTTCATAACATGCTTGTGGATCACCTCGATGATAGCTTTGAGAAGGTCGTCGAGAAGGCTTTAAGGCATGAAAGTCTGTTTCCTAAGATGTCTGTTGTTGCAGCTAAAGAGGAGCAGAAACCACAGCAGCGTGGTAATAACAAGAAGAGGAAACAACAACAACAACAGAAAGGAAAAGATGGCCAAAAGAAGCAGAAGGGAGAAGTGACTTGCCTCAATTATTGGCAGAAGGGCCATTTTGCTAGTGAATGCAGGAATCCTAAAGCTGAAAAGAAGTGCTTCAACTGTGAGAGGCCGGGACATAAGAATAAAGATTATCCAGAATCAACTCAAGGGAAGCGAGTGGTTAAGGCTTAATCTTTAGGGGCTGTGCCGTCTTCTTCGAAAGCCCCTACCACAGAGGAGATGGGAAAGGGTGTCGTGGTGGGAGGTACTCTTTCTGTTCATGGTGTTTCGGTACATGTTTTGATACTGGAGCATCGCATTCTTTCTTTGCAATAAGCTTGTGTGCCGCTTGGGTTTGGAACCCGAGATATGTGATAGACCTTTCGTAGTAACTAATCCAGTTGGGGGTTTGTAACACCCCGCATTTTAAATGCAAATAAAAATAAAAATACGCATATATGTATGTATATTATATGCATAGATATATTTAAAGGAAAAATTAAATAATATTATAATTGCATGTAATAAGTCCATGCATTGAGATGAAGAAGAAGATTAATAAAAGAAACTACATGCAATGTATAAAATAAGAAGAAATGCATGCAATGTAATAGAAATTACATGCAAGCATTTAAAAGGAAAAGGAAAATTTGAAGAGCTTCCAAAATATGGTCAAGGGATAAACGTCATGGCGTTCGTGGCAATTTTCCGGTCAATTTAGACCTATGGGTTGTAGAAAACTGGTTTAAAATGAAAGAGATATCTTTAAATTAAATATTGTAACAAAACATCAAAAAGTGGATTGAGAGAAGAATAATGTCTAGCACTGTTCTAAGCCTTGTTAAAAATAGCCTAAGTAGCTCAGTTGGTTAGAGAATGTGACTTACATACAAGAGATACAGAGTTTGATCCCCAACATCGCCATTATTTTGTTTTAAGAGAATGGCTAAAAAGTGGCTTAGTGTGAGAGCAGTTTAATTAAAAAGTGGCTTAGTATGAAAAGGGTTAATAACAGGTCTGGTGCTTATATGTATGTATGTATGTATGTATAGAACAAGATAAAATGGGAACAAAATAAATGATTGTTCGCGCACAAAAGCTTAACATACGCATAAGAGTTGAATATAAATGAACATAATTCAAATAGAGGGTTACGCGCGAACAAAAGGGATGTTTGAAATTTGATTTATGTGCAGGAATCATATGTATTATAAATAAATCAAATTTCAAATCAAAAGGAAAAAAATACAACAGGGGTGTCAACACCACCATAGGGGTGTCGACACATGTGTCGACAACCAAGCAGGGATGTCTACCCATGCGCATCATTCAGCACACATGGTGCATTTTGATTAGTGAACATTTGTTTTTGTTGCAACGTGGCCGTTTCTTATTGGTCGTATGACGTAGTTAGCTCTGATGTAGTTTTATTTAAATCTAAAGGAACAATTCATTTAGCACGCCTATAAACAAGATGGTTAGGTTTACTCCATCCTCATAATTTCTGAGGCGACGCCAAAACTCTGCCATGTCTCTCTCTCTCTTCTCAAATCTATTCTGAAATTAAAATGTTAGCCTAGGAAGATTACAAATCCATATCTAGAGGGGAGAGTCAATGTTAATAAAAGATTATTGAAAGCAAGGTAAACTTCTAAGACCAGTTTATTTAAATTATTTCTCTTTCCCTTCTCTTTTCATGAAAATAATAAATCCATCGTCGATAGGTTGTAAACCCGATTAAAAGGGAAACCATGGATGATGGAGCGGATCAGATCCAAAATTTGGGGAAAGCATGAAGGTGAGTGGGTTTAAAATATACTTTTTGAATAATACTACATCAATCGTTTGACATTCCCCATAATGAACATATTGGAAGGTTTGGTTTGATGACATTATTGTGCTAAAATGGATAATATGTTCAATTAGTTAATATGTTAAGATGCCTAAACATATGCTAATAATGATTAAAGTTGTGTAAATGACATGTGGGAATGATTAGCATGATATAACTTCAAATCGTTAATATGAGTAATTCATATATTAAATCAGTTGAAATGTTGGAATGTTTACATGTTATAATTCATATATTGGATTTGTTGGTGTGCTAAATAGTTTACATGTAAATTTGTCCCAATTATATATAGGAAATAATTGGAGTAAGTATATGATTATATGGATTCATGTTAACATAGAATTGAATAAATAAATATGGGTTTGAAGCATTGACCAAATTATATTAAAAGATCTTAAATTGGACCATAAGTATAGAAAAATGATTTGGGCGCAAATGGAATCATATGTAAAATATGAATTGGCATAGTTTGAATAATAGGAATTTAGACATATAATCCATCATGAACATAACTGGGTGAATGGGCATTAACACCTACAAAGGCTTAGGTTTAAATAATTGATTAATAATGAATGCCTAGGATTACAATTAAAAATTGTAATTGCACTTATGACATGAGGTTAGGTTGCATTAGTGGTGTAAGTCTGCCCGGACCCGATCGGCAATCCAGCAGCCACTAATGTTGAACCTAATGTGAGAGGTCTAAGTGTGCAAATACGAGATGGACTATGACACGAGGTTAGGCCTAACTTGTGGAAGAAGTCTGCCCGGACGAGACCGGCATATCAAGCATCCACAAGTTGTAGGCCTAATGTGGGAGGTCCAGCCCATTATAAACCATAAATGAACATGGTAATGAATTGGACTACTTAACCTAATCTAATCCATAGGGATTGTATGAATATGAACTAAAGTTAGGGTTAAGTAAAATTGGTTGGACAGTGGGTGGGCTAAGCAAATCTAAGGGGGTGGGTATTATTTACATGTAGACCAGCAAACTTAGCCCGATAAGGTTATGTAATTAAAGATACCTAGTGGTATACATAACTGGTAGAAATAATAAAGTTTTGTAATTAAAGACACCTTTAGGGTAAGCATAACTTGTAGAAATGATAATCAACTATTATAAGTAAGTAACATTAATGAAAATGTTGTATAATAGGTAAACTTGTCCTAGGGACAAGTGGGGATTATAACTTAGGTTATAATAAGTTAGTAAGAGAATAGGATAACTGGTGAATTGAGTTAAGAGACATTTAATAGTAAATAAAGTAATTAGTAAAGGGGAAAACCTGAAACCAGTTAAGAAAAGGGGGAAAATATATTGTACTTAATTATAAATTAAGTAATCTGTAAGCTTGGAAGTCTGAAACCCGTTGATAAGAATGTTTAGGTTTTATCCTAAGGACAAGGGGAAATTATAACATAGGTTATAATAAACGGGTAGAATAACTTATTACTAGGCCTTATTTAGTGGAACTAAGTTAATAAGTAAACAACGATGAGTTGTATTGGTGATGTAAAATGGAATTATGATTAAATGAGAAGAGACGAGGAAAACTTATGAAATAAAATAAATTATATTTTACCATACATGGTAAGTGACATGTTAATTATAAAACGTGTGAATTGGGATATACTTAGTTACATATTAAGTAAAACATGTTATTTTAATGATGAAACCAAACAAGAATATAACGGGATTGTGGATCACAGACCTTGGACCGCAATATAGAGAATAACATGTTATGGGTTTATTAATGAACTTAAATGGGTTAAGCTATATGATTGAAATTAATAAGCAAGAGAAACTTGATAATTTGAATAAGAATTCAATATGAATTGGAAAAACCAAGTTAACTGGAAACCTGATGAGGTGAGGCAAGCGCATAAAAGAATGTTTAGACATAGGGTCTAACAACATGCTAAAGTAAGGCGCTTAGACCAGTCTGTGCGGTTGAGGGTGAATAACCCAATGGGGTAGATCATCAAGGTGTTATAAGGCACGAAGGGAAGTACACATTCATCTGATTGTTCTGACGGCTCTAAAGGACTGGAAGGGGAAGCACGCGACTTCCTGAGGTATGTAAGGTGCTCCTAGTAGTCCTCTATGTGGCGGCAAATGTCTTATGTGCAACACCCCGTGTTTTCAATAAACCTTATAGTAAAGAATTAAAGAATAATTAATTTTAAATGTGAGTACTAAGGGAAACAGGATACGCCATTGCGTTCGCCTCGAAATTCTGGTTGAGATAGAGTCCGAGTTTGCATGAATTGGACTTCGTATGAAGAAGTATGGCCTTTGGAAGTTTCAAAAATTCAAAATTCAAATTTAAACACAGAAGAGGGCAGGGCAGGAAAGATTCCCGCCCAGGCCAGGTGGACCCTAGTGTCGACCTACCCCCCTCCCCCCGGGCAGATCTGAAAGGATGACGATTTCTGACTCCCTGCTGAGTCACTAGGGCTGAGGTGTTATCCTATCTTGACTGGATGGTCTAGATTATTTCTAGGGTTAATATGACGACTCTAAATTAATTAAAACTTTATAAAAGCAACCTAACTCTCAACCCAAAATCACAAAATATTCATACCAAGAGCCGCCATGCCGTCAATGGTGAACCTAGGATAGCCGTCATCTCTTTCAACTCAAAGGCAAGATTGAAGCTACGTCAAAAATTAAATCTTATCTAATTCAACTAAGAAAATTCAACGATCTACATCAAAGGCGAGCAATTCAATTTCAGAATACAGATCCCAGAACTCAAGAATTCCTTTTGTTTGTAAGTGTTGTTATCTTTCAGATGCGAATGAATTAAAGACATGGTTTGTAATGAATTCAAAAATAGAATTGTATCAAGTTGTATGTGATGCTGATTTATGTTTATTTATGTCAGTTCTATCGTATATGCCTATAAATTATTGTGGTCTATCATGTTTTATGGAAATTGGTGAATAAACCTATGATGTTATGAAATTATCAAATGTAAGTTTGGTGATATTATACAAGTTGTAGGCTAAGTCATATAGTTTATGCCTAATTGTTTAGATCAATTATGCATACATGTTTAGATCTACGACCTTGTGATGACATCTATATGTTGTATGTTAACTTAGAAATTATGCCATGTTTATGCAAGTTAAGTGATGCTATCATGTTATGAATACATGTAAGTTTATAGGTTAAAGCCATGACTATGTAAACCTATATTTTTAGACCTACAACTTTACATGTTAGAACCATATGCCTTTATGTTAGATCAATATTAACGTGATTCAACCTATGCAAGTTCACCACTACACGTCTAATTAGATTTTGGTAGTTCTATGTAATACTATTAGTTTATGATTCATGTTGCATAGATCTAGTTTGCAAGTTCATAACTAAAAGTATATTATGCCAAGTTCATGTGACACATCTGTAGTTAGATCCATATTTTTGTATGATGTTGGAATATTGCAACTTCATCTTTTTCACTTTTTAGTTTATTAGTTGGGCTAAAATGCCGAGCCTAACATCTTATTTAATTTTGCGAACGTACAACGAGGGTAGCGTTGGGGAAAACATGAGAATTATACATAATTAACATATTTGGCTCATAACCATATAAATGGTATGGCATTGAAATGGTATAATTTACTTACCAAAAAATATGAATTTGATTTAAGAGGAAAGTGGGCCATAACAATAAATTGTTGACAAATTTACATATAAGCATAAAAGGATAAATATATAAATTTAGAAAAAACGAACATGCCTAACCCGAGGTTAGACTGAGTTGTGGTGTAAAACTGCCTGGAACCGACCGGCACATCTAGTGACCACAACAATACCAGTCTAATGTGGGTGGTTAGTTCATTGAGTCCAAAGAGGACCAGAGGTTAGACTGAGTTATGGTGTAAAACTGCCCGGAACCAACCGGCACATCCAGTGACCACAACAATACCTGTTTAATGTGAGTGGTTGGTGCTTTAATAAAACTAAGTCAAGAGTAGTCGGGTTAAGTCAATTAAGGAAAGACTTAACCAATCCAACATGTTAGCTAAACTGATGGGTGGGGTTAAGGTAGATTTGGACACTTAACCAATTTAACATATTGACTGGAAAACCCTAGCAACGGGTACCCATTTCAGCAGCAACCCACGTAGATGTATCATGGGACCCTGAACTGGGCAGGGTGGGGCACGATTACTGGGCTGATTATAAGCGATCAAAAACATCGGCGGTGGTGCATCAGTGTAGGTTCCGGCGGAGTATCGGGCATGCACGTACTCCGAAGTGGAAAAAGCAGGCACTGGGCATCAGTAGTCATACACTGTGCATCTTGAATCATGTCGGGTTGCCACCATAGGATTTGATACACCCCTTGGTGGGACCAGCACAGGTGTCTACATTTAAGTGGGGGCCGAAGGACACACGTGATAAATGTATGCTTGTAGGTGCCGATCGATATAAGGGAATCATTTCACCATAAACACGTGGTGCTAGTTGGACAAGTATAAATAGGTGCTAAAGAATTAAACATGGGTGCGATGTACATTCGGTTTATCCTGCCTTATATAGTTTTATGTTAGTTTGCTGTTCTGGTACCGTCTTATTTTCAGTTTATTCCTATCATGACCTTTTCCTTATTCACACACTGAAAATTCACTAGACTTACTCAGACTTATGTCTGACCCATTTTTCTTTCGTTTTCTTTTCTTCCGTTCCCCCCCTCCCTCAGGTAACCAGGGAGGGAATAGGTCAGCTTAATTTGGACCATTCATCTTTCCAAGCTTGAAGACTTTGTGATGTACGGCTTGGAATTTCTTATCTTTGGCTATGTCTTTGGACATACTAGACTTGGGGATTTATGTAGTTTTATTTATGTTATATGATTCTTTATGTTTTAATCAAGACATAAATTATGATGAAGTGTTTTGGAAGTTGTGTTGAGACAATTTATTGTAATGGTTTTTGTATTGAACCACGTATGAAATAAATGTTAGTTTTTTTTCCGCTGCTTATATTTCTGTCTTGTAAATTTTCTGTGTCTTTTACCTATAATGCTCCATCAAAGTTAAGGCATTCCCTTTGTGAGTGACCTTAATGGAGGTGGGGTGTTTCACTTGGTATCAGAGCAAAGGTTTACCAGATCATATAACAGTTTTTGAAAACTATTTTCAAAAAGAAGCATTTTTCAAGAAAAAGTGTTATTTTACTTTAAAAGGCATAATTCCATAAAGCCACATGCACTATCTTTCAATCCTTTGTCTTAAATCTTTCCTTTTTCGTTTCAGCATGTCTGGGAATCTTAACCTTCCAGAGGGTGTACCGATACCCGGCTAGTTCAGGAGGTACCTAGATGCTAGGGCCAACGACGCAGGCCCAGCAGACATTCCTCCTCCCCCAGCTGCAGCGGTTCCTCCTCCTCCTCGTGCAAATGCTTTCTCAAAAATATGTAGGGACTTTCGAGCCATGGGTGGAAAGAACTTCAATGGAAATGAATCTTTCGTGGAAGCAAGAAACTGGCTCAAGGAAACTGAGGACTTGTTCAAGATCTTCAGAGTGGATGATAGGCAGAAGATACAGTTGGCGGTATGATTGCTCAAAGACGAAGCTTCCTATTGGTGGGAAGTCACTAACGCTGAAAGACTAATTGAAACTTGGATGCATTTTAGGATGAGGTTTGAAATGAAATTTCTCTCACAAGCTGAACGAAGCTTACAGATGGAGAAGTTCTTAGCTCTTAGATAGGGAAGTATGTCGATCAAGGAATATGTTAACCAATTTAATCTGCTAGCTAGGTTTGGATTGGAGTTAGTGAACTCTACCCATAAGAAGGCTCTCCGCTTTGTTAAAGGATTGAATGAGCCACTGCACAGCGTAGCTATGTCCCATATACCTATGGGTGCGACTTATGAAAGACTGGTGGACATGGCACTGTTACAAGAAGAAGATAAGGCTGGGAAGAAGGAGACAAAGGTGGAAGCATCTATAAGAAAGGGGAAGGATCATAGAGCAAGGAGATAGACTCCAAGAAGGGCGGGAAAAACAACAAAACCCGTGACAAGAGGAAGTGTAATTTTTGTGGCATTCCTGGACATCTGGTTAAGGACTGCAGGAAGAAGAAAAGGAAGATGGATGGTTGCTTCCATTGCGGCGAGGCAGGACATATGGCTAGGGACTGCCCAAGAAAGCAAGAGCAAGGGAGAGAGTTGGATCTACTTCTGGAGGGTAGGTTCACGCTCTCATGGCACCTCCGCAAGAACAAGGTAGAAATGTTTCTATTGAGAGTCTAGTTTATCTTTTTTTATCATCTTGTTCGTACATTCTTTGATTCTAGCGCATCGCACTCTTTTATATCTACTGCTTTAGTTGAATTTCTGCATCTAGACACCAGTTTAGTAGAGGATCCCTTGGTTGTTTAAAATCCAAATGGAGGCTCAACTTATTTGTTAATGATCTGTTTGGATTTGGAAATTTCTATATTGAGTGTGGGGTTTAGATGCAATGCCTATGTTTTGGGCTTCATGAGCCATGGGTTAATTCTAGGCAAGGATTGGCTATCCACTAATGGTGCCATCCTCGACTGTGAAAAGAGAGTGGTTAAACTCGTGACTCGCCTTAGTAACACTCTCGAAATTGCTTGTAATCCCATGAACTATGTTATGCTTAGCTATCTAGAATCTCTTGATGCATCTATTGAGGATTGTAGTCTGTTAGAGTAGTCCGTGAATACCCGGATGTCTTCGAAGAGGTTAAAGGGTTACCTCCGAAGCAGGAGATAGACTTCCGCATATACCTCGTTGATAATGCAAAACCCGTCGCTCTACCCATTAGACACATGGCTCCAAGGGAGAGGAAAGAACTCAACAAGCAAGTTAAAGAGATGCTTGAGAAGGGGTTTATAAGGCGGAGTATTTCCGAATGGGGTGCTCCACTAGTGTTCACAACTAAAGCGGACGGTTCGCTTTGCCTATGTGTTGATTATAGGGAGCTAAACAAGCTGACCAAGAAGAATAGGCAACCACTCCCAAGAATAGATGACGTGTTCGATCAGCTTGTAGGTGCATCGGTTTTCTCCCAACTAGATTTAGCTGTCGGGTTTCATCAGCTGAGAGTGGCTGAAGACAGCATTGACAAGACCGCGTTCAGAACTCTGGATGGTTTCTTCGAGTGGCTTGTCATGCCTTTCGGCTTGACAAATGCACCCGCTTACTTCGTCGATTTGATGAGCAGGGTGTTTAGGGAGTTCCTCAATAAGTTTGTAGTGGTCTTCGTAGATGACATTTTGATTTTCTCGAAGAGTGAGGAAGAGCATACTCAGCATTTAAAGGAAGTCATGGACACTCTTCATGCACACCACTTAAAAGCCAAATTCTCCAAATGTCACTTCTGGAGAGAAGAAGTAAGGTTTCTTGGACATGTGGTGTCCAAAGAGGGATTAGCTGTGGACCCCACAAAAGTAGTTGCGGTGCAAGATTGGAAGGTCCCACAGAATGCAGCCGAAGACGGAAGCTTCCTCGGGTTAGCGGGCTTTTACCGGAAGTTCATCAAAGATTTTGCGAAAATCTCAGCTCCACTTACAAAGTTGACAAAGAAGAACTTAACTTTCACTTGGGATTTGGATTGCGATATTGCTTTCCAACGCTTAAAAAGAGCTCTAACGACAGCCCCAGTTCTGACATTGCCGGATGGAAGCAAGATGTTTACCGTATACACGGATGCTTGTGGTACAGGATTAGGAGCTGCCTTGATGCAAGAAAGGAAGCTTACGGAGGCAGGCAGTTGAAGATACATGAGAAAAACTACCCAACCCACGATCTAGAGTTGGCTGCCATCGTCTTTGCGCTTAAGTCTTGGCGCCATTGTCTCCTAGGTGAGAAGTTTGAATTATATACTGACCATAAATCGTTAAAGTACCTTTTCTCATAGAAAGATAATAACTTGAGGCAACAAAGGTGGATGGAATTCTTGGCATCCTACAATTTCGAGATTTCCTATACTCCTGGCGAGGGCAATGTAGTAGCAGACGCCTTGAGTATAAAGAAGCTGACCTTAAACCCTCTCTTTGTAGAAAGGCAGAGCTTGGAGTATATAGCCAACTTTGATTTTAGACCCTCTGTCGATCATGTTACTGGTTTGTTAGCATTGCTAGAGGTGCGGCCTACTCTTTTGGACTTAATAGGGACCACACAACGTGAAGACCCACGGCTAGTTAATATGATAGGTAAGTTGAGTAGGGGTGAGACTTCTAGTCACCTCAATAGATACTCCATCGATGATAAAAGTTAGTTGAGATGGGATGGAAGGCTATGCGTCCCACAAGCAAGGGAATTGGTGAAGAAGGTTCTCGAAGAGGCACACCATTCCAAGTTGACCATACACCCCGGTGGAGACAAAATGTGCAAAGACATCAAAATGGTTTTCTTTTGGGATGGCTTGAAGAGGGATGTAGCTGAATTCGTCTCGATGTGCTTAGTTTGCCAGCAAGTCAAGGCGGAGCAGAAGAGGCCTGGTGGTTTGCTTCATCCTCTATAGGCCCCATAGTGGAACATGCTCATAAAAAGCGCTCACTTTATACCCGTTAAGAGTAGAAGGACTGCCTCATCTTTAGCATCCATATTTCTTAAAGAGATAGTCTGACTCCATGGGATACCCTCCAGCATTGTTAGCGACTAAAATCCTATCTTTACGAGCGAGTTTTGGAAGAGCTTGCAAGAGGCTGTAGGCACACAGTTATACTTAAACACGACCTATCACCCTCAAACCGATGGCCAGACAGAAAGAGTGAACAGAGTGTTGGAAGACCTCTTGAGATTATGCATTCTCGACTTCAGAGGAACATTGGAAGATCACCTTCCTTTGGCGGAGTTCGCCTACAACAATAGCTACCAAGCCACCATAGGCATGGCACCCTTCGAAGCTTTATATGGAAGACCGTGCCGATCACCAACTTGTTGGTAGGTGTCTACAGATAAGCTCATACTTGGACCAGATATGATTAGATAAACATCAGATAAAGTGGACTTGATACGGAAAAGAATGAAGACTGCCCAAGATAGACAAATGTCCCACCTAGATAAGAGAAGGACCGACCTTGAGTTTGAGGTTGGGGACAGGGTTTTCCTTAAAGTATCTCCTTTGAGGAACGTCGTTCGTTTCGGATCCGCAGGAAAGTTGGCACCAAGATTTATAGGGCCGTTTTCTATCATTGAAAGAATTGGAAAGATGACTTATAGAGTAGAGTTGCCCGAAAGATTGCTTGGAGTCCATAATGGCTTTCACATTTCTCACTTACAAAAGTGCTTACATGAGTCTGCGGAAGTGGTGGAACCAAGCATATTAGAGGACGTAGAAGACGAGAGGCGATTGTGAGGAGAGTTCCAACTCGTATCTTGGGTACAGATGTAAAAAAGCTACGCAACCGCGAAGCCAAACTTGTAAAAGTTCAATGGAGTGACACGGAGGAAGACGCACTTGGGAGACTGAGGCCAAAATACGCACAACCTACCCTTTTCTTTTTTAGGGTAAATCTTTGATCTCTTTCTCCTTAAGTACGTTCATACTCGTATCTATCTTTTTTTAGTATTTTCCTCGGTGCCGTTCTCGATCCTTAGGTAGGAACCAATGGATGTAAACATGTATTTGAAACATGTTATGATTGATAGTTGCAAGTGGTTGCAAGTGATTGCTAGTGGTTGCTCGTGGATGATATACACACACTTTAGGTATTAGATCGGCTCAGTCACTTTCATATTGCATATGCATATATGTACTTGTATGTGATTGAAACTTGATGTGTTATCATGTGGATGTTGCATTTGTATGAATGATTGTGCACTCATGTAAAAAGCATGATTAGGGAACATTGCATACATTATGGACGCATGACACCGACATGACTTACATTAAGGAGGTCAATTGAATCAGTAGACCACCTGATTTTGCATTAGATAAGGACATGTACATACACTATGCATATGATCATGAAGCATAAAAAGTCTTTTAAGGACAATGGATGCATGTGTTTGATGGTAGAATAGATGGACGATTGGATGGTAGGATATACGTTCTTCTTGACTTGAAGATTTCGGGGATGAAATCCATTAAGGAGGGGAGAATGTAACACCCCGTGTTTTCAATAAACCTTATAGTAATGAATTAAAGAATAATTAATTTTAAATGTGAGAATTAAGGGAAACGGGATACGCTATTGCGTTCATCTCGGAATTCTGGTTGAGATAGAGTCCTAGTTTGCATGAATTGGACTTCGTATGAAGAAGTTATGGCCTTCGGAAGATTCAAAAATTCGAAATTCAAATTTAAACACAGAAGAGAGCACGGCAGGAAAGATTCCCGCCCAGGCCAAGCCAGGTCAACAAGGAGGTTGACCCTAGTGTCGACCTACCCTGGTCGACCTAGGGGATGACCTAGGGTCGGCCTACCCCCACCCTCTCCCCCCCCCAAGGCAGATCTGAAAGGATGACGATTTCTGACTCCCTGTTGAGCCATTAGGGCTGAGGTGTTATCCTATCTTGACTGGATGGTCTAGAATATTTCTAGGGTTAATCTGATGGCTCTAAATAATTAAAACTCTATAAAAGCAACCTAACTCTCAACCCTAAATCACAAAATATTCATACCAAGAGCCGCCATGCCGTCAATGGTGAACCTAGGACAGCCGCCATCTCTTTCAACTCAAAGGCAAGATTGAAGCTATGCCATAAATTAAATCTAATATAATTCAACTAAGAAAATTCAATGATCTACATCAATGGCGAGCAATTCAATTTCAGAATATAGATCCTAGAACTCAAGAATTCCTTTTTTTGTAAGTGTAGTTATCTTTCAGATGCTAATGAATTAAAGACATGGTTTGTAATGAAGTGTAAAATAGAATTGTATCAAGTTGTATGTGATGCTGATTTATGTTTATTTATATCTGTTCTATCATATATGCCTATAAATTATTGTGGTCTATCATGTTTTTTTATGGAAATTATTGAATAAACATATGATGTTATGAAATTATCATATGTAAGTTTGGTGATATTATACAACTTTTAGGCTAAGTCGTATAGATTATGCCTAATTGTTCAGATCCATTATGCA
Source organism: Allium sativum (assembly GCA_030737875.1). Classification (NCBI taxonomy): domain Eukaryota; kingdom Viridiplantae; phylum Streptophyta; class Magnoliopsida; order Asparagales; family Amaryllidaceae; genus Allium; species Allium sativum. The sequence continues at coordinate 720,270,943 of CM060918.1, read as the reverse complement.
TACATGTTTAGATCTATGACCTTGTAATGGCATCTATATGTTGTATGTTAATTTAGAAATTATGCCATGTTTATGCAAGTTAAGTGATGCTATCATGTTATGAATACTTGCAAGTTTATAGGTTAAAAACATGACTATGTAAACCTATATGTTTAGATCTACAACTTTACATGTTAGGACCATATACCTTTATGTTAGATCAATATTAACATGATTCAACCTATGCAAGTTCACCACTACACATCTAATTAGATTTTGGTAGTTCTATGTAATACTATTAGTTTATGATTCATGTTGCATAGATCTAGTTTGCAAGTTCATAATTAAAAGTATATTATGCTAAGTTCATGTGACACATCTGTAGTTAGATCCATATTTTTGTATGATGTTGGAATATTGCAAGTTCATCATTTTCCCTTTTTAGTTAATTAGTTGGACTAAAATGTCAAGCCTAACATCTTATTTAATTTTGCGAATGTACAACGGGGGTAACGTTGGGGAAAACTTGAGAATTATACATAATTAACATATTTGGCTCATAACTATATAAATGGTATGGCATTGAAATGGTCTAATTTACATACCAAAAATTATGAATTTGATTTAAGAGGAAAGTGGGTCATAACAATAAATTGTTGACAAATTTACATATAAGCATAAAAGGATAAGACGAATATGCCTAACCCGAGATTAGACTGAGTTGTGGTGTAAAACTGCCCAGAACCGACCGGCACATCCAGTGACCACAACAATACCTGTCTAATGTGGGTGGTTAGTGCATTGAGCCCAAAGAGGACCCGAGGTTAGACTGAGTTGTGGTGTAAAACTGCCCGGAACCGATTGGCACATCTAGTGACCATAACAATACCTGCCTAATGTGAGTGGTTGGTGCTCTAATAAAGCTAATTCAAGAGTAGTAGGGTTAAGTCAATTAAGGAAACACTTAACCAATCCAACATGTTAGCTAAACTGATGGGTGGGGTTAAGGTAAATTTGGACACTTAACCAATTTAACATATTGACTGGAAAACCCTAGCAACGGGGACCCATTTCAGCAGTAACCCACGTAGATGTATCATGGGACCCTGAACTAGGTAGGGTGGGGCACGATTACTGGGCTGATTATAAGCAGTCAAAAACATCAACGGTGGTGGATCGGTGTAGGTTCCGGCGGAGTATCGGGCGTGCACATACTCCGGAGTGGAAAAAGCAGGCACTGGGCATTAGTAGTCATACACTGTGCATCTTGAAGCGAGTTGCCACCATAGGATTTGATATACCCTTTGGTGGGACCAGAACAGGTATCTACAGTCAAGCGTGGGCCGAAGGACGATAAATGTAAGCTAGTAGGAGCCGATCGATATAAGGGAATCATTTCACCATGAACACGTGGTGCTAGTTGGACAAGTATAAATATGTGCATAAGAATTAAACATGGGTGTGATGTACATTCGGTTTATCCTGCATTATATAGTTTTATGTTAGTTTTCTGTTCTAGTACCCTCCTATTTTTAGTTTATTCCTATCATGACCTTTTCCTTATTCACACACTAAAAAGTCACTAGACTTACTCATACTTATGTCTGACCCATTTTTCTTTCGTCTTCTTTTCTTCCGTTCCCCCCCCCCTTAGGTAGCTAGGGAGGGAATAGCTCAGCTTAATTTGGACCATTCATCTTTCCAAGCTTGAAGACTTTGTGATGTACGGCTTGGAATCTCTTATCTTTGGCTATTGCTTTGGACACACTAGACTTGGGGATTTATGCAGTTTTATTTATGTTATATGCTTCTTTATGTTTTAATCAAGATAGAGATTTTGATGAATTGTTTTGGAAGTTGTGTTGAGACATTTTGCTGTAATGGTTTTTGTATTGAACCACGTATGAAATAAATGTTAGTTTTATTTTCCACTGCTTATATTTTTGTCTTGTAAATTTTCTGTGTCTTTTACCTATAATGCTCCATCAAAGTTAAGGCATTCCCTTTGTGAGTGGCTTTAATGGAGGTGGGGTGTTTCATTAAGCAATGTTCGTAGAGGTTGGGTTTGCGCGTAACTACTAGGTGGGTGGGCCTTGACTGCAGATGTAGCTATGCAGTCAGAATGCTGTGATGAGATGACACCAGGGTGGTTCAGCGGTTGCCTCATGAGGAGGCAGAGCGAGGTAGAGGGTCACGACCAACAAGGATAGTAGACCGTCGGATACCCGTCATAGGCAGCCAGTGGGATGCGGAAATACTAGAGCTAAACCCAAGATACCATTTCACCCTTCACTATCGGGGTTAGGGGTTGAGAGGACACGCCACATGGATGTTTAGATTGTTTGTGTAGGGGCGGTCGCTTAGCTCTTGTAGTCTTTACTAGTTGAGGGAAGGGCGGAGGTGGGGCCATAGCCACCATGAAAAAAGACCCTAGGTATATCTGTAGAGGCTCTTTAAAGACGAGCCTGTGCTGATATGGAAAATCTCTCGACCGAGTTCCGTGTTTCTTGTATCGCCCTACCATGGAACTCAGTGCACATTAGAGAAAGTCTGATTGAGGCATCGAGCTACAAATGAAGATACATATGGTGGACATTCTAGATACATGCATATCGGCTCTGGGTGGTGTACCGTAGACTTGAGGGCATTACTCCGTTATGGAGTTTGATTGGAACAAAAGGTGGTAGTCCGTACGTTTGCGTAGCTTAGTAATGATAGACATATGCGAAACGTAATATTGTTGTTCGTATGTCACTACGGCGTAGTATGAGGGACTACATATATTGCGATAATGTTACGATGGAGACCGTGCGCATGGGGTTCCATAGGGTGTACCTAGATATTGGAGGTAGCTACACATATACTGTGTTAGGTTAATTCACTGGGAAGTAAATGGGTACTACATGTGTGTAAGCGTCGAGTGCTGTTAAACCAAGTAACCTAATAAATAAGATAATATGATTGAACGGTATATGTAGGATTATCCAAAGTGTATAGTTTGAATCCAGTCACTAGAACTTGTGTTTTGAACCCCACCTCATAACATACTCGCAGGTTAGATTGTGGCAGGGGCATGAGACATTATAGCTTTGGATACTGGTTAGGCAGTATTATTAATACGGTAAGGCTATACTTTGATTTATATTATATATTATCCATTTCGCTGTGAGATATTTTCTAAGCTCTGACATATTTTATGTCTCTGTCTTCTCTGTAGGATACCAGAGCAAACCAATCCAAGTTTCAATAGATTGGAATTTAAAAAAAAACGGTCTATTGAAATTGGGGTTGTCACAGGGTTCATCAAATCTTTGCATGATTTGCCGTGATCTAGTGTTGTCGAGTCATGGTTGCTCTTTTGTGCGTGATTGCTTTGTTCTTAACTTCGTTTGGTTTGAGATCATCTTGGGCATGTACTGGCTCAAGAGGTATGCAGTAAGGGTGAATTGCGAGAAGTTAGAGGTGAGAGTCGAGTATGTGGAAGGGAGAAAGGTGTTGATAAATTGAAAGCGCGAAGAGGGTGTCTTCGTTAGCTTGATAAAGTGTAAGCACAAAGAGGTATGTGGCAAGGGTGAATTGCGAGAAGCTAAAGGCAAGACTTTATGTCTGACCCATTTTATTTCCTCTTCTTTCTCTTCCGTTTCCCCCTCCCCCCAGGTCCTCAGGGTGTGAATACTCAAGCTTGATCAGGATTCTTCTTTCATTCTGCTTGGAGATGCTTAGATGTATTGCTCGATTTTGCATTTGCTCTACTATGGCTATATTTTAGGGATTATGCTCTTTTTATGCATTATTTTACTCTGATGATGATTTATGTTCAAAGTAGAAGTTTTATGTTTTCAGTATTCCATACTTATTGTGTAATTGGGTTTGAAACACTAAGCTTTTCTATTAAATAAAGTTTTAATTCTGTTGTTATTTTATATCTATCTTGTAATATCTCTGTTTACCTATAATGCTTCACGAAACATAAGGCATTCTAATAATGAGTGACATTAACGGACGTGGGGTGTCACATTAAGAGTGATTCCTTATTTTACTGTAACTAGCCTGCAACTTTCTACCATGAAATTAACCTGGTAATTAATTCCCTTTACATCAAATCAAAATTGGTCAGATATGAATCATTATGATGGACCACCCTAGCTGTTGTGGCCTTTAGCTTCGCATGCCAAATCCGTTCGTGTATCTGTTAGATGAACATCTATCTACTACGCTAAGAACCAACATAATCTTATTTTCCGCATCGATGCCTACATGCCGGATCACCGTTGGGGCGCATTGCCTCCAGTCTTTTTCTCTATTGGTTCACTTATTTTACCCAGTGACGTTACCATAAATTTTCAAATTAATAATAAATTACGGTTAATTTGTAATGTTTGCAATTAGGTACAGTCAATTTACAGTTTTATTTACATTTTTCTATCCTAGAAGATTTTTAAGATGAATCTTGTAAGTGTGGATTGTTACACACATTTACATTAAATTTCACTTTCTTTTGATCTTACAAGCATAAGGGTTGTGGAAATAGCTTATTGTTCAATAGAAAAGCAGATTGCTGACATTATAAACAAAGTCTTGAAGCTGAACACTTTTGAGTGGGTTACAAGGAAGCTTGGTGTCACTACATTGATAGGTTCAAATTGTGTGCAATATGCATAACAGTTACAAGAGGGAATTGTTGAAGAATTCACATGCCAAGAGAAGCCATACTAGAAATTTAGGAGTTGAGGATAATAAGAAGACCTATATCTAATGGAGTTCCTAGACTTATGGAATTAGGATGATTGTTAGTTTGGTTTTTGGCTCTAATAAAGTTGTAACTTATTGAACTAATAAGATTTCAAGTTTATATTTGCAAATGATCTTGTAAGCTTCATGTAATTGAAGTTTACTAGGATATATCCAAGAATTGAATTTACCCAAACTATCACACTATTTGCTAGGTAGTATTAGCATAATATATTTAATAAATTCTAACAAATACATTCAGTGTAATTTTCATTTTATGATTTTCTTTAAAACATGTATTTATAAAAAAATTCTGACTGTCGCTTCAAGTGCACGCTGTGAACATACTAAAACTTCGTGATAAAATAAAAGGTTAATTAGAAATTTTGTTTATGCTCTTAGTCATTTTATGAGTTACTTCTTGAATTGCAGATAGATAAAATGACAACATTAAAATTTGGTAGCCTTATATGTTATTCATGTCAACTATATAACAAATAACTACTACTTTAATTTCCCTCTGTTGTTATTATTGTTAATTTTATTTGTCATTTTGTTTCATATTATTTTATTTTTTTTGCTTGGTAGACATTCATGCTTTGTTATTTTAAAATGCTAAAAACTAGATGCTAAGTGCAGAATGTAGAAAGCTGATCATTAGTGATTGTTGAACGTTGCATTGCGATAAGTTTTTGTTCACAATTTAAAAGCTTCTGATCGGAATTAATGGTAATATCTATTTTTGACAATATTACCGTTTGTATTATTTGGTTATTCATGCGGTAAATATTAAAATTAAAATTTGGAGTTGTTAATTTATTTTTTCAAACAGGCTAAAATTTGTGATTTTAGGTTTTGAAAATACTTGAGTTATGTGGAAACTGAAATAGTAAATGATTATTTGGAAGCGTTCATTTTGAAATTTATAAATTACATTTTTTTATAGTAAAAAACGTACAAACAAGATGAAGCTAAGCCCAAAATCGAAGCGGGCAATACAAAATGGGGTATAACCCGAAATGCAACTAAAACAACCAATACCGACACTTCAAACCCTAACTCTCTAGAGCTTTAATGGCAAATCTGAAAAACTTTCTAAATTTAATTTTTTACCCCTAACTTTCATTTAAGGAGGCTTTAAAACTTTCTCCATTTTGATTACTTCATTAGATTTACTGTTTAAAGCAGTGGGTGCTCCTGAAGTTTTGTAGTGAAGATCCTTGAATTTGCAATCAAATAGATGTTTGATTTCATACTTTGAGATATTTCTACAATATTATCTATTTCTTTGTATTAGGAAAAGAGCTAAGGCCTTCTCGATTCGAACTGACAACATTCAGATTGTTCAGATTTGAAAGAAATTTCTGATCTTTGTGGCTTGAGATGCTCAAATATCCATAACACCACTCGGATAAGTGATTTACTTTATTATTCAGTAAAATTTTGTAGTGGGAAGTTCCAATTATTTAATTGTTGCTTTCTAACTGAGTAATAGCTATTTGATCTGATAAATAGCCATTGTCTTAAACACTACTAAGGAGCATGGACTTTACTCTGTGAAAAATAGGTAAAAAGCGACTCGTAATGTCTATTTTTTTCATTTATAGAATCACTATAATAACAAATGACCCATTTACTTCCCTAAATTTGACTATTGTTGTTTGCAGGTTAGTTCTCCTTAGCACGGGAGCAAGACAGTGTGCTCTAATAATATTATGATGAGCCTTATTATGAAGCTTATCCTTATCAACAACGTTTGGAAAAACTTTATTGTTGTCCTATTCCTTACAATTAATAGGTAAAAGATAAGAACCTTTTTTTACCTTATCTATGTACTTTTCAGATTCATAATTTGAGCTATGTCTATAATATGGATGATTCTTATTCACAAGCAGGACATCATCAAGTAAAGAGTCGGATATTTGATTCCTTTTGTGGGAAAGAGGACCTGAAGATCTATTATGTATGTTAGAATAGGATCTACTATTCCTATAAGTAGGAATATCAGAAGTGTTCCTGCCATTTTGTGAGTATCCTTCGATTGTATCTTCATAATTATCTTGTTCATACACTGGATCATCCTAACAGTTATTAGAATCATACATACATCTTAAAGACGAATGTTTATGTCAATTTCAATATTTTTTCAAAGTTGAAAGCTTGAGCTTTCAATATCGTTGTGTAGTCTATTATTCCTTTCTCTCCAAATATGATAAATTACAGTAGTAAGAGTAATACAAGCTTTATTATAATCTAGCTTGTTATTATAGTAGTCATTTTGAATATAATGAGTAATATCTCTTTTATTTTGTAAAGACTTTTGCTGGTAAAAATTGAGCTTACCCTTAGCTACAAACCATATATGTCTTGTATAAAACAGTCTAAGTATAATTGATCAATGGTTTCCAAATCATTTGTACAAATAATACATAGAGTAAAACCATTGGTCTTCCATTTATAACATAGTTCTCTAGTAGGGAGTTTATTTAATATTGCAAAATATGCACAATGAGCCATTTTAGGGCAGTTGGAACTATTCCAAATGACTTTGTACCAATCCACTTCAACCTCCTCCCCTTTTACAAAGTACCAAGTTTATTTCAAAGATAATTTTATTTTAGAAGTAAACTTCCACATCCAATAATCTTTTTCAGAGTTTTTGTCTATATCTATTCTACTTATAGGAGAATTAAATATAGCAGCAACATGATGAAGATGTAATGACCATGTATTATTATTTATAATGTTGTCCACATTAGCATTGGCTTTACCAATAATTACTAGATTATCCAGCTAACAAGACTAATCAAATAATTTCCATTGATACAAGGATCAAACCAAAGTCTAGTATTCTTTCATCCTTAAATTTCCTTTCAATAAGTTTGATACCTATGTTTCTGCATTCAAGAATATTTTTCCATGAATAAGAAAAATGGTTTCCAGAAGACATAGCCCAATTTTTTTATTTTTGGTATATTTGCTACGCATCTATTTAACCCAAAGGAATTGCGTTCAAGAAATTTCCAGAATAACTTATAGTTGCAAGTTTGATTCATGACCCTGAAATTTCTTAACCTTAATCCATCTGCTTTTTTAGAAACAGTAACTGTAAGCCAAGAGAATTAATGATGCTTGTTATCCCAAATAAAGTTAACAAACAATCTCTCTAACATTTCAATAGAAGAAATAGAAATATTACGAGTCTGAACCCAGTATAAATAAATGGAAGTAACTACAATATCGGTGAGATCAATTCTACAAGCTATAGAGAGATATTTACTAGACCAATGCTCAATTTTATTTGAATGATTTCAAATAATTTAGTGCAATCCATGTCTTTGAGCCAACTGGTGCTTAATCACAAAAACCAAGTTGATGAATCGTATGAATGATAAGCATTCGGTTAATTTTATTGAAAGTATTATGCATATCCACTATGATGTTATCTTATTCTTATCTTTACGACTAAAAACCCTAAGTAATTCATGAACTAATAGAGTGTTATTGTAACACCCCATAATTTATAACACATTAAGATGAAAAACTAAGGAATACTTAATTAAATATTGGGAAGTAAATAAAACGGACTCTGCCATTGCGTTCGTCTCAGAATTCTTCCTGAAATAGACTCCAAGTTTGCGTAAAACGGACATCATATGAAGAAGATATTAAGGTTTGAAGTTTGTATAAACATAAGATATATATATACACATATATACATAACCAAGTCAAAATTGTTCAAAATAATCAGAAATCAGAAGGCAGGACAACGCGGGAATCAGGCACATTGGGGGTCGACCCCAGCCCTAGGGGTGTCGACCCATGGGTCGACAACATAAGGGGGTGTCGACACCCATGTCGACACCCTCTTATTCATTGATACATTTCAGCGTATGTGGACTGAATTCTTGGCTTGATTCATTGACCCTAGACTATAAATAAGACCCGATTCTCATTGTTTTATTCATTCTAAAACAATGGAGAACTAGATGATGCCTCTGCCTAGATTAAAATAGCCCATCCTTCTTCGGCAACAAGAGTTATTCAAATTCAGAGATCTGTTCTTCAATCAATTCCCTGTTCTTTAGATCCTATCACAATGAGTCTATGTTATTTTTAGATAGAAATAATTAAAATATAAGCTTGACATGCCTATAAGTTTGTATATAAGCCTATGTCTATTGAGTAATCTAAATCGTAACAGATCTACCATTATTTGTACATCTAATTCACTATTCAGATCTCATCATGCTTGTTTAGGATATCCCTATTATGCTAGTTGCTTAATCATATTACTATGCCTAGTCAGTTCTAGTATCACATGTTCATAAAAATCTGTTCCTATATGCTTATCTTGTCATTATGCACAATTCTGTCGTTTTATGCTTATTCTGTTGCTATGCCTATTTCTGCCATCATATGTCTATCTTGTTATTATGCTTATTTCTGTTCTTCTCCCTTCTTCTTTTTCCTTTTTATTTTATAGTCAGGCTACCTTCGAGCCTAGGCATGCCGCTGAAATATGCAAATGCGTGAAATTAGGAACGAGGGGGAAACGTTAAAATTGGGGCATAACTTGAACTGAAAACATGAATATAGACTTAGAGCATAAACCCAAACGTTAAAGATCTTAAATTGAGGGATATGGTACATGAAAAATATGACTTGGAAAAGGGGCATGAAAAACTATAATGAAATAGGGATAATTTTTAAATAATGAAAATGCCTAGATTTACAGAACTGTAACCATGCTAAGACACGAGGTTAGATTACACTTGTGGTAAAAGTCTGCCCGGCCCCAACCGGCATATCCAGCGACCACCAGTGTTGAATCTACTGTGAGGGGTCTAAATGCATAAACACATAACGTGCTAAGACACGAGGATAAGTCCGACTTGTGGAAGAAGTTTGCTCGGACCTGCCTGGCATATCCAACATCCACAAGTTGTAGGCTTAATATGGGAGGTCTAGCGCATTATGACCATAAATAAATAAATTGTAATGGGCTTGTAATACTTAATCTATTTGAATCCATAGGGATTACATGAACATGTTAACTTGAGTAGGGGTTAAGTAAACTTGTTTGAAATAGTGGGAGGGTTAAGTATATCTTGGGGTGGTGGGTAATATTTATATATAGGCCCACAAACTTAACCTATTGGGGTTATGCAATCTTGTTGCACTAGTAAGGCATAACCTATGGAAATCCTAGTAGTGGGGATGTAAGCCTGGGGGGAACCTTGTATCATTTTGTGTATTGGACTTGTTTCAGTCAGTAACCCATATATAGGTACCAAACGAATACTCCGAACTAGGTCGGAGTCAGGGCACGCTTACTGATCTGATAGTAAGAGATCCAAAAGAGGGGACGGTGTGGACGGCGCATTCCGACGGGGTGATGTGCTTGCACGGGTCCGGATAAGGGAGGCTAATACGCCATGACATCAGTAGATATGGTTGTGCACATCCTATAAAGGAAGGGTTGCCACTTTATGGAGTGATACATCCCACTGTGGGGCCAGCACATGGTATTTATGGAGTAGGGAGACGATCGATTGGGGTAGTAATTGGGGTACATCTAGTCTTTCTTGTTTAGGAGCCCATTATTATCCTTAGGGGTAACACCGGTATGTTCAGTTGGGCTACCTGTTATTTTATAAGGTAAAACCTCTTACTAGAAGTACGCCTAAGTCTACCATCTTGTACTTGTTGGGGATCATCTTGTTCATATGATGCTAGTATTGGTGTAGAGAGAAATGTGCTATACATATATGTTCTATTCAGTTTATCCTTTTCACCTTGTCATTCCTGCCTTATATGTTGTTATCCCTCTTATCCAGTTTATATGCCTGTCATGATGCTTCTACTTATTTATATGCTAAAAGTAACTGGACTCGCAAGAATTATGTATGACCTATTTTGTTTCGTCTTCTTTCTCTTCCGTTCCCCCAAGGTTCTCAAGGTGGGAATATTCAAGCTTTATCAGGATTCATCTTTCCTTCTTCTTGGAGCTGCTTAGATGTACTGCTTGATTTCGTACCTTCTCTATTATGGCTATGTTTTTGGGGATTATGCTCTTTTCATGTTTATTGTACCCTGATGATTTTTGTACAAGACAAAAGTTTTAAGTTGATGTTCTGGGTTTTATATATTTCAGACTCATGATTTAACTATGTTTGGACCACGATGTTTTCTGCTCAATAAAGTTTTAAATTCCACTGTTATTTTATATCTGTCTTGTAATATTTATGTTTTTGTTTACCTATAACGCTTCACGAAACTTAATGCATTCTCCTAAAGAGTGACATTAATGGACGTGGGGTGTCACATTTGGTATCAGAGCTAAAGGTTACTAGATCGAATAAAAGATTTTGAAAACTGTTTTCAGAAAGTTTTTAAAAAGAAAGCATTTTCAAAAGAAAAGTCTATTTTGAAAAATGTATTCCCCAAAGCCATATGTAATATCTTTCGATTCTCTGTTTGAGTCCATTTTTCTTTTTCTTTTCAGCATGTCTGGGGAACCTAATATTCCTGATGCCATTACAACCGGGTTGGTTCCGTAGGTATCTAGAGACCACGATGCCTGTTGGTGGTCAAGCAGACGTTCCTCCCCCCGCTGCACCCGCTATTCCTCCTCCTCCTCCGCGTGCTGAAAATTTCTCTAAGATTTTAAAATATTTCTATGCTATGGGCGGAAAGCCATTCCGAGGAACTGAGACCTTTATAGAAGCAAGGAATTGGTTTAAAGAGACGGAGGACTTGTTTGGATTTTTTGAAGTTGACGATCGTAGGAAGATTCAGTCGGCCGTTTGGCAGATGAAAGATGAGGCTTTAATCTGGTGGGAGGTGATGCAAGTGGGACGTCCAGTTGAGACATGGGATGATTTACGATAGAGGTTTGAAATGAAGTTTCTTTCTCAAGCCAAGCAAAGTATGCAAATGGAAAGGTTTTTGGCGCTTAAGCAAGTAAGCATGTCTGTGAAAGAATATGTTAATAAATTTAATCAATTGGCGAGGTTTGGTTTGGAGCTAGTGTATACCCCGCACAAGAAAGCTTTGAGGTTTGCTAGAGGATTGAATGAACCCCTCCATGGGTTGGTTATGTCTCATATTCCGATAGGAGCATTTTTTGAGAAACTCGTTGATATAGCGTTAATGCACGAGGATGATAAAGGTGAAAAGAAGGAGGCTAAGGTTGAGGAAACACAAAATAAGAAAATGTGGCCCAAGAAAGGACAACAACAACAAAAGAAGGGCAGAAAGGATGGAAAGGCTGGAAATAAGAGGAAGTGCCTAATTGTGGACACGAGGGTCACTCGTTCAAAGACTGCAAAAGAAAAAAGAATTCTTGTTTCAATTGTGGAGAGGTCGGGCACTTTTCTAAGGAGTGCCTAAAGAAGCAAGGACAAGGTCAAAGGGAAGGATCTTTGAGAGGGCAGGTGCATGCTCTCATGGTCGGTGTGCCAGATAGTGGTAGTACAGTTTCCGTTGAAGGTTTGGTATCCCTTTCCTATCATCATGTTAGAACTCTTTTCGATTCGGGTGCTTCACATTCTTTAATATCTGATTCTGTGGTTGAGTCTCTACATATTAGTACTAGTATGGTTTTGGATCTCGTTGTTGTTTCTAACCCCATTGGTGGTATAACTCATTTGTCTATGATTTGTCGGGGTTTGAGAATATTTGCGTTAGGTGTCGAATTTGAGAGCGATGCATATGTGCTTGGTTTCATTGGCTATGGTTTGATTCTAGGGATGGACTAGCTAGCTATGTATGGTGCCATTCTGGATTGTGAAAGGAGGGTCGTTAGACTTTTAACTTGCCATGGGAGGACCCTCGAGATTTCTTATGACCCTAAAGGGTCTACCATGCTTAGTTTCCTAGAGTCGCTTGATGCATCTATCACTAATATGCGATCTGTACCAGTAGCCTGTGAGTATCCTGCTGTTTTTGAGGAGGTCTGGGGCTTACCTCTGAGGTGCGTGATCGATTTCCGTATATACCTGGTGGACAATGCAAAGCCAGTTGCATTGCCTGTGCGCCACATGGTTCCAAGAGAAAGGAGGGAGCTTAGCAATAAAGTAGGGGAGCAACTTGAAAATGGGTTTATTAGGCCAAGCATATCTGAATGAGGTAGTCCGGTGGTATTTGCAGCTAAGGCGGATGGTTCGCTTTGCTTATGTGTGGATTATAGAGAGTTGAATAAGCTCACTTAAAAGAATAGGCATCCACATCCGAGGATAGATGATCTATCTGACCAGCTCGTTGGTGCATCTGTTTTCTCTCAGTTAGACTTGGCTACGTTATTTCATCAGTTGAGGGTGGCGGAGGACAGTATAGACAAGACTGCTTTTAGAACTCTAGATGGTTTATTCGAGTGGCTCATCATGCCTTTTAGGTTGATGAATGCACCTTCCTATTTTGTTGATCTGATGAGAAGGGTATTTTGGGAGTTTCTAAATAAGTTTGTCGTGGTCTTTGTTGATGACATCTTGATTTTCTCGAATAACAAGGAAGAACATGCCTTACGTTTAAGGGAAGTTTTGAAAACTCTCCGTGCACACCAGCTTAAGGCGAAATTCTCCAAATGTCATTTTTGGAGAAAAGAAGTGAGATTTCTAGGGCATGTGGTCTCTAAAGATGGGATAGCAGTGGATCCTGCGAAGGTAGTTGCAGTTCAAGATTGGCAGATCCCAAAGAATGCAATAGAGGTGAAGTTTTCTTGGATTGGCGGGATATTATAGGAAGTTTATTAAGGACTTCGCAAAGACATCAGCCCCACTTACCAGGCTGACAAAGAAGAATATGACATTTTCATGGGATGTAGACTGTGACGATGCTTTCCAGTGATTGAAGAGGGCTCTGATAACAGCCCCAGTCTTGACCTTGCCCAATGGGAACAAAGTGTTCACATTATACACAGATGCATGTGGTACAGGGCTTGGTGCGGTTCTGATGTAAGAGGGAAGGGTGGTATGTTATGGAGGCAGACAACTAAGGGTTCATGAAAAGAACTACCCTACCTATGACTTAGAGCTAGCTGCCATGGTATTCATGCTGAAGACTTGGTGCCATTATCTACTTGGAGAGAAGTTCGAGTTGTACGCTGATCATAAATATCTAAAGTACTTGTTCTCGCAGAAAGATCTTAATTTAAGGCAACAAAGATGGATGAGGTTTCTAGTATACTATGATTTCGAGATTGCGTATACCCCTGGCAAGGGTAATGTGGTGGCAGATGCATTAAGTAGGAAGAGGATGACTTTGAGTCCTCTTTTTGTGCAGAGGAAAAACTTGGAGTTCATATCAACTTTTGATTTTAGACCCTCCACCGAGTTTAGACCTGGTTTATTGGCATCACTAAAGGTGCGACCCACTCTTTTTTTGGATCAGATAGGAACTTTGCCAAGAGAGGTCCACAAATTTTAGACATCTTAGGTACCCTCACTAAAGGGAAGACTTCTAGTCGCCTCAGTAGAAATTCCACGGACGATAGAGGGTGGTTGTGACGAGATGGAAGCTTTGTGTTCCCCGAGTTGGGAGTTTGTTGAAGACAGTCCTTGAGGAAGCCCATCATTCTAAGATGACTATTCATCCAGGTGGTGATAAGATGTATAGTGATATGAAGAGGGTTTTCTTTTGGGCTCGGATGAAGAAAAATGTGGTGGAATTTGTTTCTCGATGTTTGGTTTGCCAGCAAGCCAAAGCTGAGCAAAGGAAGCCTAGTAGTTTACTTCGTCCTTTGGAAGTACCACAGTGGAAGTGGGAGAGCGTCTCGATGGATTTCATTGATGGGTTGCCTAGATCAAGGAAAGACAACACTAGTATTTGGGTTATAGTAGATAGACTTAATAAGAGCGCTCATTTCATTCCTGTTAAGAGTAAGAGGACGGCAACATGGTTGGCAGTAGTTTACGTTCGTTAGATAGTTCGTTAGATTGTGTGTTCTTAACTTCCTTTCCAAAGCTTTTATTCATGCTGTTTTCTATCAATTAAGTATGTCCTATCGATCGAATCTTGGACCTTTAGGTAGAATCCCATAAATGTGAACATGTATTTAAGACATGTTATGTTTGATGGATGCAAGTGTTTGCTAGTGGTTGCTCGTGGATGCATATGCGCACACATTAGGCATTAGATCGGCTCAATCACTTTCATGCTGCATATGGATGTATGTGCATTATTTTCTTCTTTTAATGGATGAAAGTGAGTGTATCATCATACGAATGTTGCATTTGAATGAATGACTGTGCACGCATATAGAACTTACATGTTATAATAGGATTATTTGCACACATGTTGGATTCATGGCACTAACATACATTGCATTAAGGAGGACGACTGAATCAGTAGACCGCCGGATCTTTTGCATTAGTATAGGGACATTTTCACACACCTTTGCATATGTTCATATAAGCATTAGAAGTCTTTAAGGACAACGGATGCCTGTGATTGATGGATGAGTAGATGGATGATGGATGTTAGGATATACATTCTTCTTAACTCGGAGATTTCGGGGACGAAATCCTTTAAGTAGGGGAGAATGTAACACCATAATTTATAACACATTAAAATGATAAAATAAGAAATACTTAATTAAATATTGGGAATTAAATGAAACGGACTATGCCATTGCGTTCGTCTCGTAATTCTGCTTGAGGTAGACTCCAAGTTTGCGTAAAACAGATATCGTATGAAGAAGATATTAAGGTTTGAAGTTTAGATACACATAAGATAGATATATATATATATATATATATATATTCATAATCAAGTCAAAACCATTCGAAATAATCAGAAATCAGAAGGCTAGATAGCACATGAATCAGGACTGTTGGGGGTCAACCCCAGCCCTAGGGGTGTCGACCCATGGATCGACACCATAAGGGGTGTGTCGACACCTCAAGACCCAAGCCTGATACATTTCAACATACGTGGACCTAATTCTTGGCTAGATTCGTTGACCCTAGGCTAAAAAATCTATTGGACAGGCAGATTCACATCTTTTACAACCTACACATTATTCCGTTCTTGGAGTGGAAGCAATTTGCTTAGCTTTACATCCGTACTATGTAGGTTGTAAAAGATGTGAATCTGCCTGTCCAATAGATTTTTTAAGTGTCCGTGTTTATTTACGGCTTGAAACAACTCGCGGCATGGGTCTATTTTATTGATACATTATAATAAATTCCACTTGAATCAATTGATTCCTTTTTATAAACAAAAGCCCGTGCTCGAAAGAATATATTTTCGTGAGTACGTGCTTTTTGTTCAAAACGCATCTTGTCTTTATCTTTTTTTAATTCATTCTAAAACGATAGAGAACTAGATGCTGCCTCTGCCTAGATTAAAATAGCCTATTCTTCTTCAGCAATATGAGTTATTCAAATTCAGAAATTCTGGTCTTCAATCAATTCCCTGTTCTTTAGATCATGTCACAGTGAGTCTATGTTATTTTTAGATAGAATATTTAAAATGTAATCTTGACATGCCTATAAGTTTGGATCTAAGCCTATGCCTATTGAGTAATCTGAATCATAACAGATCTACCATTATTTGTACATCTAATTCACTGTTTAGATCTCATCATGCTTGTATAGGATGTCCCTATTACGCTAGTTGCTTAATCATGTTACTATGCCTTATCATTTCTATTATCACATGTTCATCAAGATCTGTTCCTATATCCCAATCTTGTCATATGCCCAATCATGTCACTAGATGCTTATTCTGTTGCTATTCCTATTTCTGCCATCATATGTCTATCTTGTTATTATGCTTATTTCTTTTCTTTTCCCTTCTTCTTCTTTTCCCTTTTTATTTTATAGCCAGGCTACCTTCGAGCCGAGGCATACCGCTGAGATATGCGGACGCGTGAAATTGGGAATGAGGGGAAAACGTTATAATCGGAGCACAATCTGTATTGGGAAATTTGGGGCATAACTTGAATTGAAAACATGAATATGGATTTGGGGCATAAACTAAAAATTTAAAGATCTTAAATTAGGGGATATGGTACATGATAAATATGACTTGGAAAAGGGGCATGAAAACCTATAATGAAATAGGGATACTTGTTAAATAATGAAAATGCCTAGATTTACAGTAATTAGAAACTGTAACCGTGCTTAGACATAAGGTTAGATTACACTTGTGGTAGTAGTTTGCCGGGACCCGACTGACATGCCCAACGACCACAAGTGGTGAATCTAATGTGAGGGGTCTAAGTGAATAAACATGTAACGTGCTAAGACACGAAATTAAGTCTAACTTGTGGAAGAAGTCTGCCCGGACCCGCCCGGCATATCCAACATCCACAAGTTGTAGGCTTAATGTGGGAGGTCTAGCGCATTATAACTATAAATGAATAAATGGTAATGGACTTGTAATACTTAACCTGTTTGAATCCATAAGGATTACATGAACATGTTAACTTGAGTAGGGCTTAAGTAAACTTGCTTGAAATAGTGGGAGGGTTAAGTATATCTTGGGGGTGGTGGGTAATATTTATATATAGGCCCACAAACTTAACATGTTGGGGTTGTGCAATCTTGTTACACTAGTGATGCATAATTTGTGGAAATCCTAGTAGTGGGGATGCAAGCCTAGAGGGAAGCTTGTATCATCTTGTGTGTAGGACCCGTTTCAATCAGTAACCCATATATATGTATCAAACGAGTACTCCGAACTAGGCCGGAGTCGGGGCACGCTTACTGAGCCAATTGTAAGAGATCCAAAAGAAGGGATGGTGTGGGTGGCGCATTCCGACGGGGTCATGTACGTTCATGGGTCCGGACAAGGGAGGCTAAGACGTCGTATCTGAGTTGTCAAAATTTATATCATCCTGTAGAACAACACATTTTTGTCTAATCAAATCTGATTTGTTTTTAGACTAGCAAAATTTTCAATTTTAAGATAAGTTTTTGTTAAGTCAAGCATTTTTTTAAATTTGAATTGACCAGTGCAAATATGAGGGAATATAAAATAGTTCTTAATAATATCTTTGTCTCTTTTAGAACCCAACCATTTTTGCATTTGAAAAGGAAATTTATTTTTGTTTTTAAGATAGATTCGAAATTCAATAAAATTGGAGTATGATCACTTGTCCTCTGTGGTAAGGTAGAACAATAAAAATTAGGTAACAAGTCAGAAAATAATTAATTGATTAAAATTCTGTCTAATTTACAATGGATGTTTCTAAACTCACCTGATTTCTAAGTAAACTTATTTCCACATACGGTAGGTTCAAACAAACCTGCTTTATATAAGAGAAGAAAAAAAAATCTAGTTTCCAATATGAAATTGAAACTCCCCTTTTTCTCAGCAACATGCATAATGGTATTGAAATTACCTAGGACTTCCTAAGGATTTTTTGTTAAAGCTGATTAATTATAGATGTTGCTAAAGGGAGGATCTATCCTTTTCTATGTTAGATGCATATACAAAACTGACACTGATGCATAGACCCCCTTTATTATTAAACTTGTGTGAATATATTGTGAGTCTAAGTAATATTGAGATAATTGCCATATATTGAAATTCCACATAACCATAATTATGTCATTCCCCCATTCAATTATTACTAAATGCATTCCAATTATTGGAATAATTGTGTGTAAATTTGGAGATGTCAAAATTACTAAGTTTATGCTCAACAAGCCCAATAATACTAGGCTTATATGTTTTTAGAGATTGGATTAATCCAATTCTCTAGGGAATTAACACCCCTAACATTCACAAGTGATGATCAACATTAAATAAAAATTTATAAAATATAAATATAATAAAGGATACTCAATCCTGTTCCATTGAAGATTTGGAACAGTCAGCCTCAATTTTATCAGTATTTTTCATCCAACTTCTCTTAGTGGCAGTTTTGTTATGTATTTTAAATTATCCTACCAATTAGGGTTTTTGATGATATATCTTTTTGTGAAGCTTTTGTTGTTGCCTTCAGAATTATAATCTAGATCTTACATGCTCTTCTTTCTGCTTTTCTTTTTATTGACAGTATTCAGGTGTAAGGAAGGTGATAATAGAAGAAAAGCACACATTTTAATTAACTTTTCAAGATCTACAGACTGGATATATCGCAAACAAGCCTAGCCAGATCCACTTTTTTGGGATAAATAGAATTTTAAATTATTTGTAAATGAATCTATAATTAAGCTCGGTTCCTCCTACGGAGGGGGAGGAGCTATGAACTATACACTGTGATCCTCTGCACATACTTACATGTCTTTAGTTTCTTGAATAATTTTCCTTGCGCCCTGATTTAACAATTTTTGAGCAGCTAAGATTTGATTTTTCTGATGTATGTTATCAGAGGCAATCACTTTCTTACTTTGAATCGGAAATTTTTAATAGATTCCAAATGAGAAACTTCAACATTTTCTAATTGTTTTTCCATTGGCTTCGAATTTAGAATACTTGCAGTGAAACTGTCCATAACCACTGGTTTTTGAAGAACCTTTTCTTTCCAAACTTGATTTGATTGACACGCTTCAGTAGAGTGCCAAAAAAATACATTTCACATATTTTGGGGGAATCCATTCATATACTACTTTTTGTGTGATAATCTCCGTCATACATATTAATTTGAACAACTTCAAGGAAATCAGAATCTACCAAATTTCTACTATAATTCTGGCGTAACTTATCCTAGATTTTGTAGCAGTTGGTTCATCAAACTTTAGGGGAATTCCTATAGTGCTAGAAATGGCACTAAGGGCTTCCCTATCCCAAAGCTTCAGATTAAGCTCTGGCAGTTTGATCTGGATTGGGAAAGTAGAGAGAAGATGTCTGTCAAAATTCATCTACTTAGATCATTTGTTTTAGATAATGAGTTTCCCATTGAAAAAATATGGTCCTTCATTATTAAGATCATTGCAATCCTTAGGGTTAGAGAATCTAATGACGAAAAACTCATTATCACATGTAAAAATATCAAAATTACCCATAGGATTCCAAGTTTTAACAACAAATGCCCTAAAATGTGATAGTATGTCCAGGAACAAAGAAATAGGCAAACACAGAATTACACATTTTTCTTTTGTTCTCTTCCTAACTGTAACTTTAATTGCAGTTACCTTCTTGTCACCCAATTCAATGAGAGGAACATAATCTATATCGAATGTAGAAACTTGCATACCTCCATTCTTTTCAAGATCTGCATAAGTGGATGAAGAACCCTTGCTGAATCTATTATTGACATTTTTTCCAGTATGAAGGCAGACCTTAGGCTCATTATTTCCTGGGTTTACAATTGAGGGAATAACCCTTTCTTTCTTCTTTTCTAGAGATAAATTCTCTTGTCTGGAAATTTGTGTAGAATTATGAATTTTTTTCTATTTGAAATCTTTTTTGATTTCGTACAGTTTGAAATCCATTTTGATCAATATCAGAAGACAACTCCTTTTCAAGAGGAGGGGGATATTGAAGGAGAAATGAGATGGAGAATAAGAACTCTTGGAAACCATTAAAAACTTGAAAGTTTTTTTTTAAAATTTTATTTGTTATTGTTCAGGATTCCAATTCTCAAAAATAAAAGAATAAGCTTTCGATGATCCAATTTGTAAAAACAATCTTTTGGAAAATAATGAGTATTGTTAATGTCACTCCAAAAACAGATAAGGGGGGTCATATTTTATTTTCACTATATTAAAAATTGAATTGTTAAGGAGGGGGCCAAACACAATGGAAAAAATAAATAAAAGAACCCGATTTTACCCTCCATTCAAATACACAAAACACGGTAAAAACCGACAAGACATACCGAAATTCATTATAAAGTTTGGAAATAACATGCCGAAAATAGATTAACCGGAAGAAAAACCAACATAATCGATGATAGTACGTTAGAAAACACTATTTTATTGGGTGGTCTATCGCCAAATTTGTGTTATTGTGATGACCGCCCAAATTTGTGTTATTATGATGACCGCCGACAACTCCTGCACTTAAATAGGGAAATGATGCGCTGAAAGGTGTGCTAGGTGGGTGTGGACGATCATCAGGGTAAGATAATACAAGTGGAACGTGTCGTATAACTCACAGCGCAAAGATAAAATATAATAGAACATATACAACAGGTAATAATAGTGAAGCATAATCGCAAAGAATTTTAAACTTCCATACCATCAAGGAATTTCCATAACATCTTTGGATTACATCATCAAACAATGTATAAAAGGCCTCACAACAACAGTCTGAGAGTACATCAAACAGCGGAAAACAACATAATATGTATAATAAGAAACTGGTACGTAAGCCTCCAGATCTGCAACATCATCACCAAGATCTGCTACCTGTTACCTCCTACCCAATCTGCCTATCCAACACATGGATAAACATCCCAAGGTAATAAGAGGGAAACATAAAACCTTGAGTCAGACAATAGACTTAGTGAGCGATAAAACACTTATCTAGCATCATCAATAAAGTATATGAGAATAGACAGATTATTCAACTAGTCTACCAAAACACTAGAGAAGAACTCAACCCGTCTTCCCCACAACCGACAGCGATAGCCTTTACAACAAGCATTTAGAAATAATAGTACATTTATGGCAAACAACTATCAAGCGTGGACCATTTTAATCGACATTGACATCTCCCAAGCAAAAGCCCCAGAGGCCTAAATCAATATCAGACAAGCACCTTAGAGATATCTACTTCGACGTCGAACAATCTACACAAGACGGTACAAGCAAAATAATCAACATCCATGACTCTGCCTATTATCACCAATCCTGCTTTGAAATCATCGTTATCCGTATGACAGGCTCAACATCTTGTTGTCCGTCAAGGGCTAATGGTAAACCCCGGTTCTAGCAAAACTCCATATGCCATCGTGACTCGTATCTCTGGGCCTATCAGGACTGCCTAGGGTACTCGACTAGCCACTTCTAGTATTTGGCTTCCCCCATTGTACCCCTTCTTTGAGTTTTCTAGAACCTAGGACAACGATAATCTCTCAGCCTTCATTATCTCTAGCTATCCAACCTAATGACTATTTATAAGCTCAAGCCACTTCTCGAGCAACCACTATCCATGAACTCACCACCTTCAGTCTTCTTCATATTCATTGCATTTCGACGATCAACGCATACATCACATCACTTCGAACATTCCCACTTGATTTCACTTCGAAGTCACAATCATTACTGAACCAAAATAACACCATATAATGGCCCACCCATCCTTAACATATGAGGTTATACTATCCCCTTAGGTCGTCCAACGCTATGCAGTTAAAGCCCCGTTAAAGCCCTGCTAAAGCCCCGCAAAATCCTCGCTATAGCCCATAGAACTCTCCCACTGCTACGCTATTTCTATTTAGCGCTAGTGGATAGTAGATCCGCAGTTAGCCCCCTATTTTCCACTACACCCGCTAAATTGAGGATATTTAGTATCCTTTTTAGCAATATAAATAAACAAAGGATGATTTGACCTTTTTTTTTAACTAAACTAAAAAAATTAGTGTAAAGATCTAATTTGTGGCAAAAGTGCAATACATAAGGTAAAAATTTATAGTAATTTTCAAATCAAATGTGCAAAACATGATATTCTTTAATTTTGTTATGTAACATTATTTAAATTGCTTCCTCTACAAAAATGATGAGAGAATGATAATTAATTAATTTTAAATATCTTGTTTTACATCTAATGAACTTTTTTACACATCCGCTATATCCCGCTATTTCTCCGCTTTATCCCCGCTACAGTTTTTTGCACCTCCACCCCAATAGAACCGCTATGCACTTTAACTGTGTAGGGGCAACGACCTAATGTTCTATGACCCATCTTCCTATGAAGCCTCCACGACCTGAAGCTCTCGAGGCTTCAACGACCTGGTTACGTAGAAGCTTAAATGACCTGGTCTCCAAACCCCTCGGCCGACCCAAAACTCCTTTCCTGACCGACCTATGCACAATCCAACTCCATAGGGAATCGAACGACCTAAGCCATAACGGTTCGACAGTCAAACCCCAAGCTCGAACAACCCGCCTCACTTCTTTCTGGATAGACCCGATGTATATCTGAACCACCCGAAGCTCCAATATCATGGAGACCCATCATATCTTGAAGAACAAGTCACGACCTAATCTATCTCTGAACGACACGACTCTAGATCTGATCAAATTAGTTCCAACCTTGACATAATCATCACCAAACGACAACATTGATTCAAACAACTCATCCAAATCATCCAATCCGACCGTCAACACTTTTATGAAATCATCAACAACACCAAAATTAAAATTATTCATCAATAATCATATGAAATTCACTAAATCATGATAAATCAACGAATAAACTAAGCAATTGATCTAAATATATGAATTAACATAAGTGTTGATGTCAAAAATGGACAATAACACCCAAGGTGTAATTTCTACACTTCACAAGCAATTAAAATCTAGATAAGTGGAAGCCACAAAACAAAAAGCAATGGTTCGACCTAGAATTGGCCTACGTCCACTTTGAAGAGAATTCTCGTTATCACCATCAAATTCACAAGGTACATGATTTTTTCTATTTCACTCATTTTCTCTCTTTTTACAGTGATCTTCTCTGCTTCTTCTCTTTTTACTTTTGATTCACTCGAATTCACCAAGGAAATGATGAGATCTCTAAGATTGCAATGGTTGTTAGAGTAGATCTTCAACAACTTTTGCACTTAGATGATTTTAGCAAATCCATGGTGGTCGAGATGTTGAAACTAAGCTTGAAGGAGGACTAATGGAGGTTTGAATGAGTTAGAGGAGTTTAGAAATGATTTTGGCAGCACTTCGTGGAGGGAAAATTCAGTCCCTTCAATGGTCGAAATGTGAGTAAAAATGAAGTGGAGAGGTCTAAATATGGCATGTGCAGGTTCCTAGGTCGTTTGGCCGACCCAACACTTTAGGTCATAACCAACATAGTGTTCTTAGATCGTAACCGACCTTATGATCTAACTCGTTACTTGACCTCCACGAAACGACCTAATGCATAGCGGCCTAATACCAGAGTGATGAACACGACCTGTCTTGGCTCTAAGGGAAAACAATCTGACTATTGCGACCTATGGTTAATTTTAGCTACATGACTCAAGGCACGAACGCTTTGACCCCTCACGATCTGAATGGCCCGACTTAAGCTTAAAAACGTGAGGATGACCTAACTTGAAAGGACATGAACGGTTTAACCATGATGCGACCTGACTTTGTGAACATGCCTTTGACGACTTATGGCTTTAACGACCTGAAGCCACAACTAAGGCATGCGACTCGATTTTACAATGGCAAGAATGACCTGAAGCCTTGGGATCGATAACAACCTGATGGAAACGACCTATCTTTGAGCCATATTTTTATGGATTAACATTTGTCCCTCGAAGTATGTATTGTTCGAAATAATACGAGCTTTGATATGCATGATTTTGACATCGCCTGGGCACCTTTTGGTTAGGTCGTCGTCATGTAGTCAACACTAGGTCGTTCTGGGCCTTTTATTAGATCGCTCATAGCCCATACACACTGGCCCTTTATAATCCCTTTTTGGATCGTCGGTTTCTTTATCTTCTTGTTCTTGGAGAAACTCGTCAATGGCGGCTATTTGTTAAGAAGTTTCATCGCAAGTTCAACCTTTTCTCCTCAATCTAATCAAATTCACCTTCAATTAGATTCATGCTTTCGCCATTTGCTAAAGATTCAAGTATCCTCGTATTTGATTGTCTTCTTCAACATAATCAATTCGATTCAAGTTGTCACCGAAACCCACCATTGCAGAGTTCCTAGGAGTTCTTAAGAACCAGATTCTAATTTCCTTTAATCACTGATAATCAACGCAGGTACCGAAATTCTTTTTATTGCTTTTATGTTGAACCGATTCTTGTAATTCCAGGGTTCTTGAGCTGATTTAGGGAATCTCTAATGTTGAAGTTTTGGAAATTGAATTAATTTTGGGAACATCTTCGAATTTGATGATGATCATGTATTCTTACTGAATTGAGCATGTCTGATAGTTTAAGTTTTAACTTCAATTTGTATTCACCTTTATATTCAGATTTGGACATAGCAATGTCAACATTCACTGTTGTTGACTTCTTTGAACTGATTGTGTTTCTTAGAATTGTTCTTTTGGATCTGAATTCTTACACAAAAATCTATTGTAGATGATGCATCAATTGTGTTTGTCACTTTGAACTCTACGAACTGTTTAGCACTTTCATATGATACCTTTATGATTACACATTTTGGTTTAGAATCCCATTTATGAAAAAAAATTATAGGCTCACAATTCTGAATATCATGCGTTATGCTTCAATGCATAACCTCGCTATAACTTGTTTATATAACGATCCATGGTCTTGATTTCAATGTGAAAACATGCGAATATGTAACTGCAAATTTTATTACTATGACCTGGATTGGTTCGATCGAATTTGTTTAGTATATTTTTTGGAATTCACTGCTCCAACATTTGTAGTATCTCCAAAAATTTAGATCAAGGGCCAAACTTCTTTATCAGATAGCTATAACGATCTATGGATGTTGCCGCATGAACGACCTTAGTCTTAGATAGTGGAAACGGTCTGATCCTCTTGAGCATCACAATGACTTGACTCCTTTAATGACCCGTTGCTTTGTCCCGCTTGAACGATTTAAAGCTTCATCCTGCTTGGATGATCTAAAGCTTCCTCATGTTACACGGTCTACGTTGTTGGAACGCTAAGATGACCTACGAACTCTTAACGACCCAAGCCCTTTGAGAGTCTGAACGATTTGAGTTTTAGTTAGGTCGGTGAACGACTAATCCGTTAGGTCATGGAGCGACCTGACTAATAGGTCATTGAACAATCTGACTGTTAGGTCATGAATGCCTTAGTTTTCCTTGACCCGAATCATGCACTTGAGACCTATGCTATCACACATCTTGAATTTTGACCAAATTCAAATGATGTCTTGGGAACAAAGTTCCCATGTGCCTTATTTCCTACCTTACAATAGCAATAAACATTGACATATTTTGGACCTATACGTCACCATCGATCACCCACTTCAATAGCGGAATAGATAATAAACCATATCACAATAAATTTTAGGGTTTAAACTAGTTGGTGCATGTATACAAGCTTATCTCGCTTAACAGTTTAAAGATGTTAACCTTTTCTTGAATACAAATGACACTTTAGTTTAAGTTAATAGCGATTGTTTGAAATCAACTAATTAACATAAGCCAGATTATAGATTTCAATCCTCGCTTTTGTATAACTTGTATAATTTTGCATTACACTTCGCTTTTAAGGAGTGTGTACCTACGATATGGTTATTAATAAGATTGTTTGTGTAGAATGACTAATAGGGAACAATGTCGCTTTCAAACTGAAGGGATGTCTTTGTCTGCTCAAAACGATACTTCTACAACTACACTAGAAGCTATAACAACTACAACCTCTAGTCTGGTTTCTGATTAACCATTTCTAGTGCCTCGTCTTCTAAGTGCCCCGCCATCGGAGAGACACTCTACCACTCTTAATCAAGATTTATTCGAACAATTGTGCGGTCAATATGGTATTCCTACCACTGATGCGATATTACCGGAAGAGGGCATATTCGCTTATTTACCCTCGACCAGATACATAGTCATTAATCGTCATATGCTGGCGGGTGGCAGTATCACTCCCTTCAATCCTTTCATAGAGACGATCTTGAATCATATGGCCATTGCTCCTTTCCAACTTCACCCAAATGGCTACACCATTTTGTTAGGGCTTAATTTGCTTTTTACGCAAATGAAGGATCGCGAGCCTAAATTTCAAGATATCTGTTATTTGTGTTTGTTCAAAAGGAGAAAAGAAACCTTATCCATCGTACACGTTGAGGGTTCACGGAACCAAAAATTTCTACTCAGCTTGCCAGAGAGTGTTTCTGGATTCTTGACTCAGTTTTTCTTTGTTCGTTTCCTTGAGATTTTTCATGGAAATTGGACAGAAGGAGGTGAGCATATTTGTAAAGAACTCTTCCAATTTTCTTAATTTTTGCTTTCGCACGTATCTATACTTTGCCCTAGTACTTTTTAATTGAAGTACTGAAATCCAGTTTTTTTTATTTCAGGTTCAGATATGAGTCGTCAATTTATGAAAAACTTTAAGCACCGAACTGACTCTTATAATCAAAGGCTTCTCATACAATCTCGTCATTCACAGCAATCTCGATATTCTCAATGCTTGCAATATTCTTATCAACCTCAGCAAACTCATGGCTACATAGAAACTGAAGAACAAAGGAGGTGGAGGCTCGAGGCTTTTGGAGCAGCAAGAAAAAGAAGACCGGGACAGAAGATCTTACGGTGACCGTGATCGATATGATGACCGTCATGAGCAGAGTGGACGGGAAGAAGAGGAAAGCCGAAGGAGGTAAAGGGATGGGGATGGCCAGGGCAGGGATGATCCTCAGAAGCACCCCAGATTAGATAAACTTCTAGTTCCCGCAATTCAGACTACTTCTGGGTATCTTCCTCTCGCTACACCGTCTGTTACTCCACCCTCTGCCGATATTCAGAAAATCACCCAGAGGCCTTGCTATGAACTTGGACCAGCAAATACCGCACTAGATGAATGATTTAAAAATTGGTGTCTGAAAGGAGTGTTCTTTGACCTGGATATATACCCATCTGACAGGAAAGATACACTTAAAGAGATGGATGCCTTGAAGGGCACTATTAAGAAGCAGATGGATATTGTCAAAAATCAGGTCAAGAATCAGCTAGACGTAGTTAGGATTCAAGTTGATAAACAACTATCTCTATGGTACAAGCTAGCCAATGATCTCCAAAGAATTAACAGGCGTAACCTTTATCAAATCACTACATTGGAGAATGATAAGGTTGGGTGGGTAATGGTTCTTGAGTCTCGGTATGCCACCATTGCATCTCTTATGCAAAGGAATACAGAGCTAGAGGGACTAGAGGTCAAGAATCGAAGGCTCAAAGAAGAGCTTGCCGCTGCTAAACTAAGAGAAAATGCGCTGATCGCAAGTTAAAAATGCTCAGTCTGCTCACCCAACAGGCCATGGAAAAAGAAGCTTCTTGAAACACCCCACCTCCGTTAAGGTCACTCACAAAGGGAATGCCTTAACTTTGGTGGAGCATTTTAGGTAAAAGATACAGATAATTTACAAGACAAACATATGAATAGCAGAAAAACTAAATTTATTTCATAAGTACGTGGCTCAGTTACAACATTACAACAACTGTCTCAAACCAACTTCCAAATCATTACAACAAAATCTCTATCTTTATTAAAACATAAAGAAGCATAAAATAACAATAAAGCAGCATAAATCCCCAATAATAGAGTATCCAAAGCCATAGCCCAAGGAAAGAGAATCCAAGCAATACATCTACTTTCTTCAAGCTGGAAATGGTCCGAGCTAAGATGAAGTATTCCCTCCCTGCGGACCGGGGGGGATGGAAGAAAAGAAGACGAAAGAAAAATGGGTCAGACATGAGTCTGGTAAGTCCAGTGATTATTTAGCATGTAAATAGGAAAAAGGATCATGATATGAATAAACTGAACCAAGGAAAGCACCCTAGAAATAAGATAATAAGACTGAATATGCTATCGCACTCATTACTATTTCTTTGCACCCACTTACAAGTGTTTCAACTAGCACCATGTGTTCAAGATAAATGATCCCTTTTATCGATCGGCTCCTACTCGTATACGTTTACCACTTGTGTCATTCGACCCCGCTTGATTGTAGATAATTGTGCTGGTCCCACCATGGTGTGTATCAAATCCTATGGTGGCAATCCAACACAGTTCAAGATGCACAGCGTATAACTACTGATGCCCAGTGCTTGCTTTTTCCACTCCAGAGAACGTGCACGCCCGCACACCGTCGGAACCTACACTGACGCACCACCCGCCATTGTTTTGACCGCTTATAATCAATCCAGTAATCGTGCCCCACCCTACTTAGTTCTCGGTACATGATACATCTGTGTGGGTTACTGCTAAAATGGGTCCCTGTAACTAGGGTTTCCTAATCAACATGTTAAAATGGTTAAGTGTTCTCAAATTAACCTTACCCCACCCATCAGTTTAGTTAACATGTTGTATTAGTTAAGTGTTGCCTTAATTAACTTAACCCTACCATTCCTGTCTTAGCTTTAATTCATTCATTAAAGAATCAACCACTCACATTATATATGTATTGTTGCAGTCGCTGGATGTGCCGGTCGGTCCCGGGCAGTCTTACACCGCAACTCAATCTAACCTTAGGTTCTTTGGGGCTTGTTGCGCTAACCTCTCACATTAGATCTATATTGTTACGATTGCTGGATGTGTCGGATGGTTCCGCGCAGTCTTACACCGTAACTCAATCTAACCTCGGGTTAGGCATATCCGTCTTTTAATTAATTTGCATATTTACCCTTCATATTTATATGTAAATTATCCACAATTATTGCCATTCAAGTCATGCCCCATTTACCCACTAAATCATGTTCATAATTTTTAGGTATATAAATTTATACCAATTTATGCCACTAATCATTTATATGATTATGGGCCAAACTATGCCAATAATTTGAAATTCAAGTTTTTCCCAACGTTACCCCCGTTATACGTTCGCAAAATTCACATAGAACGTTAGGCTCGCAACTTAGCCTAACTTATATACAAAAGGGGAAAGAAAGGAGCATGTACCATTCCCATAACATAAAATAATAAGGATCTAGCTAAACATGTGTCATATAAATTTAGCATAAAACAATGAACTTGCATTTTTGAATCCAATTAAAATGAATCATGAATCTTAAGCATATGAACAGGGACTTACATAGAATTGTACAAATCCAACTAGGCATGTAAATGTAAACTTGCATTTTGGATCCAATTAACATGAATCTTAAGCATATAAACAGGGACTTATACAGAATTACACAAATCCAATTAGGCATGTAAATGTAAACTTTTATTTGAGTTGGATCAAACATAGATCTAAATATATGAGAATGTAGATATAAACATAATAGGAATATATGACCTAGCCTAAAAACATGCATGTAACATAACATTAAAGAGTCACCCAATTTTATATAATACATGATTGGTTTAACATACAACATAATAAGTCCAATAAACCACAATAGTCTCATAGGCATATATGATAGAATCGTTACAAGAATAGACATGAATCAGCATCACCGTTATCTTACAACTTAGGCACAACTCTAGTTTTCACTTTATTACAAAACATAACTTTTAATTGTTCACATCTAAATAATAAAAGGACTTACAAACAAGAGAAAGTATTATTATCTGGGATCTGTTTTCTGAAAATGAAAAGCAATCCCTTGACGTAGACTACCGATTCTCAAATTTAGATTAGATTCACAGCTTCTAACTTGCTTTCTAATTTGAGAAGAAATGGTGGCTAGGCTAGGTCGATCATGGACAATATGGTGGCTCCTTGGAATGAAATTGTGTGATTTAGGTTTGAGGACTAGGGTTGTTTTTATAGAGGATTAAACTTATGTGAGCCGTTAGATCAACCTAGGAGCAATCACAACCATCCAAACTAGATAGAGTTACCCAGAAATTGCCACCTATGCCCTAGTGACTCAGCAATAAGTCAGAAATCGTCATTGTTTGGATCTGGGCAGGGGGGTCGACACCCCAGTCGACACCCCTTTTGGGGGGTCGACACCTATGTCGAACCCCCTGGGGGGATTCGACCCCTATGGGCGGGAATTTTCCTCCCCAGCTGACCCACGTGAGTTTTAAAATTTGAACTGTTTTGTTTATTAAATTATTTATTTATATAATTTTCTGTTTAAACATGAAATTTTCTGAACTCCATAACTTCTTCATACGGAGTCCGATTCACGCAAACTCGGACTCTATCCCAAGCAGAATTCTGAGACGAACGTAATGGCGTAACCCGTTTCCCTTAATTCTCAATTTTACAATTTAGTATTCTTTAATTTCATTACTTTAATAAACATAGAAAATACAGGGTGTTACACTTCTGCAGCTTATTGACAAGAGAATGTCGGTCTTCATGAGAGGAATACTGCTCGTAAATTGGTTGTTTCTGGGCTGACAACTAAAGCATAATTTCTCAAGGAGGAGATAGATAAAGCTTTGGCTGGTAAAGCAGCTGCTAAAGAAGCGTTTACTAATGCTGAGACAGATGCCAATGCCACTTTATTCATATTTTACGTCTTCATTGCCATTAACCGAGGCAGCTTGCACTATTTTTGACCTAATTTTCCAGTGACTTTGGCTCTAGTCTGGGAGTCAGTGCTTAAGAAAGTTGAAGATGCTTACAACGAAGATTACCTCTTGTAGAATCTTTTGGATGAGAACTCCCACAAGGCTCTGGCCATGGGGAAGAAAAAAATTTATGAGGGAGTGAAGATTATTGGGTGATGAAGCTAAATCCTATGAGGAGGAAGTCCTGGATGCAACCACTACCGACGTCCCTACTGATTCTGTTAATGTTGAGGTTTCCAATTCTCAAACTCCCACTATGCCTCCGGTGGTCCTTCTGAGACTCATGAGGAAAAGGGCATAGCTACTGATGAGTATACTGTTAAGGAGTGCATCAATGAGGAGCCTACAGGAGATGGTGAGGGTGATGAGGACAACCCGGATAAATACGAAGTTGAGAACATAAATCTTCCGACTGTAGGTAAAACTAAAATTAAACAAGCCGTATCAGACTTAGACTATCTTTGTACTTCACCTGGGTCAATCGCATTCCATGCTCATTATTCATTTGTATTTAGCTCGATGTCGCCACAGCCCCTCCTGTAGTGATTCGAACAATGACCGAAGCTATTATGACAGCCTCTACTCGAGTGTCGACCACTACCGCTTTCATTACCACTCCTCCTCCAGGCGATGCATTTTTACTTGCTGCTTCTATTCCTGATTCACAACCATGGTCATAAGATGCAAATATTAGTGCGATCATTGATTTGGATGATGTTTACTACACTCCTAGTGATGAAACAGAAGATGTTGATGATGAAAATGAAATCCCTGGGAAGGGAACCGATGTCTAGGAAATAAAGAATATTAAGCCTTCGTCATACTCGAGGCACAAAAGGAAGTGAACTGCTCTTAAGAAAGGAGGACCTATCATTCTGCTTTCTCTTAAGAGTCCGTCTGGTGGCACAGAAGTTAAAGAGGGAAGTCAAACAATTGATACACCTCTTCCTTCCTCCATCAAGATTAATAAACCATCTTTGTGGTCTAGCGAATGCAGAAAGGAAGAAGAATTAGTGCTTATGGCTTCCTTACTTTACTTTCTATAGCTCCATTTTCTGTGTTTCATTTAGACCAGTTGCATATGCGAGTTTCGGTCCTCGCTTATGACTTTATGGATGACGTACTCGAGACTTGTGCTTTGCATTTGTGTTGATGTGATGAAACTATGTTTTGCTTATTGTACTTTAGCCTTCTATTTTAGCTTTGGCGTACTTTTTTGTCTGTACACTTGTCTCTTTACATATTACAAGTCTTTTGTTTGGCGTGAAGTCGTGATGAGCTTGTGGTATGTATTGTAAGCATTATTAGTCTGCCTTGATGCAGTGGTGATGCCCCCATACCAAAGGTTGTCACGAACTTCTTAGGTCAAATGTGATAAACTTTACTAGCTTTCCTTGGTTATCGCTAAAATACTGGAAGTTATTTCCCTATTTGCTAAGTCTTTCTCTTTTTACCATTACGCTTAGAGCTTCTCAGCTTGCCAATTAACCGTGAAATCTAGTTTGTTTTACGTCTTTCATTGAAGTCATTTTCTAATCTTCGTGCCTCTGCTTGAGAGGTCTTATATTTCTAGCCCAATGTTCATCTGCTATCTAGGTAGTTAATTCAGGCATTGGAAATTTTCGTCTGCAGTTAGAATGATTAGCTCTAGCATTAGCGATTTCACTAGGCGCCCACGGAGAGGTCTTTGGTTAAATCCCAACAGTCATCGCAACCTGAATGAATCAAGTGCTAACTAAATTAATTGGACGCCTCCGAAGTGGTCATTCAAGCCCACCAATCCTCGCAACTCGATATGCTCGAGCACTAACTGAACTAATGGATATCTCCGAAGACATCAATCAATCCAGCTGATCGTCGAGTCTGGGATTAGCAGACACTAACAAACTAATCGAACGCCTCCAAAGAGTCTTTTAAAACCCGTCGATCACCAAGTCTGAGATGATCATACACTAACAAACTAATCAGACGCTTACGAAAAGGTCTTTTAAATCACGCTGATCACCGATTCTGAGATGATCAGACACTAACGAACTAATCGGACGCCTACGAGGAGGTCTTTTAAATCCTGTTGATTGCTGAGTCTGAGATGATCAGACACCAACAAACTAAACGGAAGCCTCAAAGGAGGTATTTTGAAGCCCAGTGTTTGCCGTAATCAGGTCAGGTACTTCCTGGCATTGACGATCAACTGGGTGCCCTCGGAGAGGTCTTTGGTTTTACCCCAACATTTGTCGTAATTGGGTAAGGTAGTCCTAACACTGACGATCTTGTTGGGTGCCCCCTTATCGCTGGGACTTCTATAGGCTTCACTATAAGAGGCTTTATTATTGAGTAATTTCATGAAGCGGATGCAAATTCCTTTACTGGTCGCTTATTTTAACAAGCTATCCTAGTAACAAGACTAGGATCCTGGATCTCTCTTTTCAGGAGATGCCCCTTCTGTGAAACTTGCAACTTTTATCTTTAATTTGCTTGTTGCACCTTATCATTGTTCTGACTCTGGATGCCTTTTTTGCAAGGCGGTGCTTTACACCTTCGTTGTTGTGAATGATGTTTGTGGCACTCAACACTTGAGCTGTCCCCATTGGGATGTACTATAAAGGTCACCAGAACTTATCAAGTTGTAGGTGAACGAGGGATCTTTAAATGACCTGCAGTCAAAATCAACCTTTTAGAAACTTTTGAATAATTTAAACAAGAGTTTGCAAGTGTACAATTCAGGCAAGCAAATCTACTTTTTCATTCATATGTAAAAGGTTTGATTACAACGCTTGCAAAGTATTTTCAACTTTTTTAAATGAAATATGAATGAAAAATCGAGTAAAATAACAACGGAGATGGTTGTTGTTCCATGATTTGGGGTTTTGAATTCCATCCGTTGTCTTCAACTTGAAGGTGTCATCTAGGAGCTTTTGGCTTATAATGTAGTGTCCTTCCCAGTTAGGCCTAAAAACTCCAATTCCAGTCATCACTTTATTCAATACTAGAGCTCCAACCTCGAAGGTCCTTTGCTTAACTTTGGAGTTGAAATGCTTGGAAATCCTTCTTTGATGAGCAGTAACTCTGAACTCTGCTTCATTTCTCCTTTCTTCGAGTTGGTCAGGCTCTTCAAGCTGCAGCTTTTCATTCTCTTCTTAGTTGAAGTGAATCCTGCGGTGAGTGGGAACTTCCAGCTCTATGGGGTTCATAACTTCAGATCCAAATGCTAGAGAGAACGTAGTGTGCCCAGTCATAGATTTGTGAGTTGTGCGATACGCCCATAGTGCAAATAGAAGCTTATCTACGCAACCACCTTTAGCTTTCTCAAGATGTTTTTTGATGGTTGACTTTATGATCTTGTTCACTGCTTCGACCCGGGCATTGACCTGCGGATGGGCCACAGCTGAAAAACTTTTTTGAATCTTGTACTTAGCACAGAAGCTTTTGAATTCATTGCTTTTGAATTGTGTTTCATTGTCTGTGATTATCTTCTATGGCACACCAAACCTGCAAATGATATTCTTCAGCATGAAGTTGATCACTTTCTTTGAGGTGATAGCGGTTAGTGGCTCTACTTCAGCTGAAGTAATCGACAGCTACAATGGCATATTAAAAGATAGACTTTGCTGTTGGAAGTGCTCCAATCAAATCAATGCACCAAACAGGAAATGGCCATGGGTTGACCATTTGATTCAATTCTGTGATGGTGCTCTTGGAATCTTCGCAAATCTCTGACTTTTATCACACTTATTGGTATAGGTTGCGGAATCCAGGTTCACATTAGGCCAGAAATAGCTGTATCACATAATTTTCTTGACCAATGTCTGTCCACCTGTGTGACCTCTGCATTTCACGTTTGCGTAATTCCGCCTATCCTTAGTCACACAACGAAGCAGAGTCATAGAGAAGCCTCACCTATATAGTCTAATGTCCTGGATAAGATAGATTGGAGCCTTCCACAATATCTTCCTTTGCTTTTTCGATTCTTCTAGGAGTGTTCTGTTGAGAAGGTACTCCTTGATTGAAGCCATCCACAAGTCCAATTCTTCAACAGTTTCCATAATCAGATCAACTTCCACATCTTCAGCACTAGGATTCGAGAGGACCTCAACGGGTACTAATCAAAGTAATTGTTCATCTCTTGAACTCGCATATTTAGCGAATGAATCTGCTTTCATATTCTCTTCCCTAAGGATATGGGATATTGTGTAGTAGTCGAGGTCATTAAGAAGTTCCCAATTTTTAGATAGGTAAGCTGGAACATTTCTATCCTTGGCTTGGAACTCTCTTCGGATTTGACATACCGCTAGCTGTGAGTCACGGAAGAATCGCAAAGTTCTCAAATTTAGCTCCTTCACTATCTTTAGCCCTGCGATAAGTGCTTCATACTTGGCTTAACTGTTGGTTAGCAAGAACTCTAACCTCAAAGAATAGCACACGGAGCATCCTTCAGGATTTTCTAGAACCACTCCTGCCCCTTAGCGATAATCATTCACGGACCTGTCAACGAACAACTTCCATCTGACAACAGTCTCGACTGGTTCCTCCTTCTCCTTCCCACTATCTTGGAATTCAGCAATAAAATCCATTAAAGCCTGCCCATAAATAGCTCTTCAGGGATGATAAGCGATGTCATGCTGACTGAGTTCAATATCCAATTTATCAAGCTTTCCGAAGTTTCTGGGCGGAATAGAACTTGCTTTAGGGATTGGTCTATAAGAACTTTGATAGAGTGGGCTTGGAAATATGGCCTAAGCTTTTTCGAGGCGATGAGCAAACAATATGCAAGCTTCTCCAACTTGGTATGATAAAGCTCTACCCCGGCATGCCTTTTACTACATAGTATATCGGCCGTTGAACCTTTGCATCTTCTCGAACCAGTGTTGCACTTAAGGCATGAGACGAAACTGCCAAACACAGAAATAACTCTTCTCCATCCTTGGACTTCGACAAAATCGGAGGTGATTCCATGTGCTTGATTAACACCTCGAAAGCCACTTGACATTCGGGAGTCCATTAGAAGTCCTTTCCTCAATACACCGAAAAGCGGAGTGCACCAATCTATTGCCTTTAAAATGAATCGACTCAATGCAGCTACTTTCCCTTTTAAGTTTTGGAGTTCCTTCTTCGTTCTAGGAGCACGCATCTGTCGCAAAGATGAGACTTGAGCGGGATTGGCTTCCATACCCCTGAAATTAATCATAAAGCCAAGGAATTTTCCTGCTGTGACCCCAAGCAAGCATTTAAACGGATTTAACTTCATCCCGACTTTTTTAGAATATGAAACATTTCAGCCAAATTTTCCGAGTGATCTTCGGCCCTTCTCGACTTCGCCAGCATATCATCGATGTATACTCATCTATGCATACCTCCATGGTTTTGCCGATTTGTGATTTGAATATTACATTCACAAGGCGTTGGTAAGTCGCTCCTGCGTTCTTCAATCCAAATGGCATAACTTTGTAATAGTATAATCCCAGATCTGTTATGAAACTTGTGTTCTCTTGGTCTGGTTTATGCATTATTATTTGATTATACCACAAATATGCATCCATGAATGATAACAATTCATAAGTCATTGTTGCATCGACTAGCTGATTGATTCTAGGTAGCGAAAAATATCCTTGGGTCATGCTTTGTTGAGGTCTGAAAAATCGATACACACTATACATTTGACATTGGATTGCTTCACAAGCGCTGGATTACAGATCCAATCTGGGTACGTGGATTCACGTATGGAATCATTCTCCATAAGCCTATCCACTTCCTCTTTGAGAGCCCTGGATCTTTTGAGTCCCTGAATCCATCGTTTTTGCTTTACTGGTGAGACGCTTGAATCTATATTCATGTTATGAACTGTGACATCAGGAGAAATGCCACACATGTCAGAATGGCTCCAAGCGAATACATCCAGATTGGCGTTTAGAAACACAATCAACTCCTTCTGCAGCTTCGGGCCCAGCTGAGAGCCTATCTTTAACACTTTATTCAGATGTTCATCATGAAATGGAACTGAAATTGTGACCTTAATTGGTGCCACTCGCCCCTCCCCTGCACTGGCCTTCCTCGGATCCATCACCTTTTAGGCCCCACTATGCTTTTTAGTACAAGGGTCGTATCCTTAATTGTTACAAGGCATTCCCTCAAATGCGGAGGGGACCCTCCACATCCTTTCCTTTTTCCTTCTTGCTTGCTTCCCTTTGCTCATTAATGTAGCATACTATGGCAATCTCCTGGTCTACTTTAACCATACCAACCCCCTTATGTGTTGGAAACTTCATCGTCAAGCACCAGGGGGCTAGTATAATCCTAAAAGATGCCAGAGCTGGTCTTCCCATAAAAGCGTTGTACACAGACAATTCATTTACAAGAACAAAGGATTACATCAGAGCAGCTTCTCTTTCTCCGTCTCCATGTTCCACAAAAAAAATCAATAATCCCAATGGGCTGCTTCGGTTCCCTATGAACCCTTGGATTTTCTTCAAACAGGCTGGCATATCTGACATAGAAAGCTTCACTTTATCGAAAGTGTTCTTGAATAGCACATTTACCGAGGTTCCACAATCGACTAGTACCCTTTTCACAGTGGTTGGGCCTATCCCAACCGTTACTACCATAGGGCCTTGAGTTGTAGTGACACTCCTTCCTCATCTTCTCCATTGAACATTCATGAGTGCATTGGCATATCTTTCGATATCTCCCCAATTTTCCCCTACTGGATGAGAACCCCCAGAAAGAGTGTTAATCACGGGTCTCTGACTAACTTGTGTTGGGGCCTTGTCTCCTGTTCCAGATGCATTTTCTCTTGGGCGGTATGTCAGGGATTGGCAGACTACGGCTTTTTCACATACTATTGCAGATGGTTCTTTCTAATCAATTCCGCAATCAAATTTATGAGATGCTTGCACTCATTTGTGTTATGGCCTAGTTGATTGTGGAATCGACAAAACCTCCCAGAATTTGCCTAGTTATCACCCATCTTTTGCGGTTTGGCTTTGGATAATCTTCGGTATCTTTGGTAGCGATAAAAATGTTCTCCAGAGTCTCGGTTAATGGAGTCAATTCAGCGGCTTTAAAGAAGCGTAACTTCTTTCCATTTCGATTATCCTTTCCGTCATTCCCTCGCTTTATAGATCCGTTGTTCTTCTTACCACTTTGAGCACCATTATCTTTCTTCTTTGGTACCGAACTACCCTCATCAACATCCATAGGAAAAGAAGGATTATCATCCATACTGATGTATTCTTTTGCTTTTGCATAGAACCTGTCCAAAGTGTCAGGCTTCTTCATCTTAATCCATCTTTCGAACTCCAATTTTTTATTTATAGCTTTTTTTTCCAATGCCATCAATACTAGTCGAGGTTCTTGATCCCCAACTTCTACTGCAGTTGCATTAATTCGTGTAAGGAAGGCTTAACTGGCTCGTCCGGTTTTTGTTCTATGTCATTTAATGACATTACATCTTTAACCTTCGTGGTCTACACCCTAAACTCTCCCTGAATTTCTTAGCCAAGAAGGAAAAGTTATCCACGGACCTTGATGGTAGCTTGGTAGACTAAAACGAAGTTACTCCCTCCAGATATACTGGGAAGTATAAGCATTTGACTTCATCTGTAGCTCGCGCACCATCCATGTGCTGATTGTATTTATACAAGAACAAATTAGGGTTGCCAGTCCCATTATAAGATTGAATCGTTGGAGGATTAAACTTCCTTGCGAACTTGGTAATATTAATCCTCTCAGTCAGTGGAGTCTTAGTCGGAGCAAACTCCCACTCCTTCTCACTATCAATTCGCATCATACTTTCTTCCATAATCTGTCAGATCATTTTTTCAAGACGTTCCTTCTCGTCGTGCCGATCCGTAGGGCATACTCCATCTCCTTTACCGGATGTTCGCCTAAGCAAACGGCTACGGCTAGGGATCTGCGACCCTATGCTGCCCTCATGGGAAGTTCCCTTTGGCGGAAATATTCACTTTTTGAGAAGTACCTCTTTCAGAATGGTTCTAAGCAGGTGGCTTAGATTCTTCGTGACCAACATTTTCCGGATCGTCGATCTCCTGAACAGATCGATCACGATTTGGACTTAAAGAGTAAGAGTTAGCACCCTCTGCACGGGTGACATTAGCATTATCTTTCGCCGTATTGGATTGGGTAGCAAAGAGAGCCTCTAATGTTGCCATCATGGCATTATTTAAGATTCCTATCTGCTGTGTCAAACCAACAATAGCTTCATTTAATTCATCTCTAGTCACACCAACTCCTGCTCCTGTGGATTAGCAAACTTCATGAAAATTAGCTTGTGGAGTTATGGGATTATCCGCAACATTCTCAGAGCCCGAAGCTCTTACAGACTTACTAACCGGCTTCTTCGGAGGAATTATCTCAGACAATCTCTTAAACTTTGAAGACGATCCTTCAGCCGGCCTGGATCTTAGATTTGGAGAATCTATCGAAGAAACAGGCTTCGGAATTCAATGCCTCCACAAAGCACTTGACCTTGGAGAGTGGATGTGGCCCCAGGGTGGGAGCCAAAATGTTGATGTCAAAAATGGACAACAACACCTAAGATGTAATTTCTACACTTCACAACTAATTAAAATCTAGATAACTGGTAGTCACAAACATAAAAGCAGTAAAGACATGAGAATTTATAATGGTTCGGCCTAGAATTGGCCTACGTCCACTTTAAAGAGAATTCTCATTATCACCATTAAATTCACAAGGTACATGATTTTCGCTATTTCACTCACTTTCTCTTTTTTTACAGTGATCTTCGCAACTTCTTCTCTTTTTACTTTTGATTCACTCGAATCCACCAAGGAAATGATGAGATCTCTTAGATTGTGATGGTTGTTGGAGTAGATATTCAAAAACTTGAGCACTCAGATGATTTTAGAAAATCCACGGTGGTTGAGATGTTGAATCTAAGCTTGGAGGAGGAATAATGGAGGTTCGAATGAGTTAGAGGAGTTTATAAATGATTTTGGCAGCATTTCATAGTGAGAAAATTCGGTCCCTTTAACGGTGGAAGTGTGGGGTATTTATAGGAGTAGAAATGAAGTGGAGAGGTCTGAAAATGGCATGTGCAGGTTCTTAGGTCATTTGGTCGACCCAACACTTTAGTTCGTAACCGACGTAGTGTTCTTAGATCATAACCAACCTTACGGTCTAACTCGTTTCTTGACCTCTACGAAATGACCTAACGCATAGCGATCTAATACCAGAGTGATGAACACAACCTGTCTTGGCTTTAAGGGAAAATGATCTGACTGTTGCGACCTAGGGTTAATGTTAGCTACACGACTCAAGGTGTGGACGCATTGACCCCTCACAATCTTAATGGCCCGACCTAAGCTTGAAAACGTTAGGACGACCTAACTTGACACGACATGAATGGTCTAACCATGATGCAACCTGACTTTGTGAACATGCCTTCGATGACTTAAGGATTTAACGACTCGAAGCCACGATCTAAGGCATATGACCCGATTCTACAATAGCAAGAATGACCTGAAGCCTTGTGACCGATAATGACCTGATGAAAACAACCTACCTTTGAGCCATATTTTTATGGCTTAACATTTCCCCTCGAAGTTTGTATTATTGGAAATAATATGAGCTTCAATATGCACGATTTTTACATCGCCTTAGCATCTTTTGGTTAGGTCATCGTTATGTAGTCAACATTAGGTCATTCTGGGCCTTTTATTAGATCGCTCATAGCCCATACACACTGGCCCTTTATAATCCATTTTTGGATCGCCGGTTTCTTTATCTTCTTGTTCTTGGAGAAAACTCATCAATGGCGACTATTTGTTGAG
This sequence comes from Allium sativum, assembly GCA_030737875.1. NCBI lineage: Eukaryota > Viridiplantae > Streptophyta > Magnoliopsida > Asparagales > Amaryllidaceae > Allium > Allium sativum. Next base: position 720,230,158 of record CM060918.1, on the reverse strand, counting down.
AAGTTTCTCTGCAAGTTCAATCTTGTCTCCTCAATCTAATCAAATTTCACCTTCAATCGTATTCGTGCTTTCGCTGTTTGCTAAAGATTCAAGCATTCTCGAATTTGATTGCCTTCTTCAATATAATCAATTCGATTCAAGTTGTCACCGAAGCCCACCATTGCTAAGTTCCTAGGAGTTCTTGAGAACCAGATTCCGATTGCCTTTAATCACTGATAATCAGCGCAGGTACCGAAATTATTTTTATTGCTTTCATGTTGAACCGGTTCTTGTAACTCCAGGGTTCTTGAGTCGATTTAGGAAATCTGTAATGTTAGAGTTTTGGAAATTGAATTGGTTTTGGGGACATGTACAAATTTGATTTGGTGATAAGAACCAATGCTGATCATGTATTATTATTATATTGAGCTTGTTTGATAGTTTAAGTTTTAACTTTAATTTGTATTCACCCTTCGTATTCGGATTTGGATGTAGCAATGTCAACGTTCACTGTTGTTGACTTCTTTGAATTGATTGTGTTTTTGGATCTGAATTCTGACAACAAAATCTGTTGTAGATGATGCATCACTTGAGATTGTCACTTTGAACTCTACGAATTGTTTGTCACATTCATATGATACCTTTGTGATTGCACATTATGATTTAGAATCCAATTTATGAAATTTGTTTGTTGGCTCACAATTCTGAATATCATGCGTTAAGCTTCAATGTATAACCTCACTTTAACTTGTTGTATAACGGTCCCTGTTTGATTTTAATGTGCAAACATGTGAATGTGTAACTGCAAATTTCATTACTATGACTTGGATTGGTTCAATTGAGTCTGTATAGTATATTTTTTGGAATTCACTACTCCAACATTTGTATTATCGCTATAATGACCTGTGGATGTTGTTTTTTGGAATGACCCAAGACCTCAGACCATGAAAACGATCCTAGCCTTAAGCGGCATGAACAACCTTAGCCTTAGATTATGGAAACGATCTGAGACTCTTGAGCATCACAATGACTTGACTCCTTTAACGACCCGATGCTTCGTCCCCCTTAAAATATTTAAAGCTTCATCCTGCTTGGACAATCTAAAGCTTCCTCTTATTACACAGTCTATGTTGTTGGAATGCTGAGACAACCCACGAACTCTTGATGACCCAAGCCCTTTGAGTGTCTGAATGATCTGAGTTTTAGTTAGGTCATTGAGCGACCTATCCTTTAGGTCGTGGAGCCACCTGACTATTAGGTCGTTGATCAATCTGACTGTTAGGTCATGAATGCCTTAGTTTTCCTTGATACGTAAAATGCGGCTGTTTCATTCCATCTCATAGGAATTTCACCCCTGAAATTCCAAGCAAACACAAGAAACCAAAACAATTTCGCATGTCTATCATCCATAGGCAGCCAATTTACCATCCAAACTAGCATCCACCAATCCATGCATCCATAGCCTTGACCTAGCATGTGGAATTCTAACAAGAACAATACAAGTTACAATGATGTAAGGTGACACGATATCGATGGGTCATACCGACGAAGAGTTCTGAATGGGTTGTCTTCATACTCTCTTTTGTCTCCCATGTACAATCGTCATCATCCTCACTCCATCACACCATAACTAGCTTAATTGTCTTCCTCCTAAGTTGTTTTGTGTCATTCCCCACAACGCAAACTAGCTTATGAGGTTTTGTAACTATGTTCTCGACTTCTAGGTCTTCGTAATTTTTCATAGATACCACCACATTCGAATCATGCACACACTTCCGTAGAAATGACACATGGAAAACATTGTGCACACTCGATATATTCTTGGGTAAATCCAATCTATATGCGAGCTTTTCAATCTGCTCGTCTATCGGAAATGGTCCAACAAATCTTGGAGCTAACTTTCCTTTGCTTCAAAACCGTACAACATGCTTTAACGGAGAATTCTTCACAAAAACCATGTCGCCAACGTCGAATTCCAAATCATTGCGACACTTATCAGTGTAACTCTTCTGACGATCTTGGGCCGCCTTCATTCGTTGTTGAAAGATCTCGATACAACCTGAAGTTTTCTTATCATCTCTAGCCCAAGTATCAACTTATCTCCAGCTTCTAACCAACATGCCGTAGAATTACATGGTATTCCATACAAAGCCTCGTATGGTGCCATCCCAATGCTCGACTGGTAACTGTTGTTATACAAGAATTCAACTAAGCGTAGATGGTTTTCCTATGATTCCCCGAAGTCCAATACACACGCTCTTAAGAGATCTTCTAAAACTCGGTTAACCCTCTCGGTTTGACCATCAGTTTGGGGATGATAAGCCGTACTCAAACATAACTCGGTTTCCAGAGCTTCTTGCAAACTCTTCCAAAATCCACTCATGAATAATGGATCTTGATCACTCATTATGCTCTTCGAGATACCATGAAATCGAACTATCCATTTTATATAAAGCTCAGCCAACTTTAATGTTGTCCTAGTCGATTTGACTGGAGTAAACCTTACTTTTTTGGTCAAGCGATCCACGATGACCCAAATTCCTTCATTTCTTACCCTTGTTCTAGGTTGTCCATCGATAAAATCCATCGATATATGCTCCCACTTCCACGTATGAACTTCCAATGGCTGAAGCAATCCACTTGGCTTCTTCTATTCATCTTTCACCAACTGACCGTTCATGCACTTGGAAATAAACTTTCCAATATCCCTTTTCATCCCTTCCCAGTGGTAGGCTCACTTCAGGTCTTGGTACATCCTATTACCACTAGGATGAATTGTCAACTTCGAGTTATGACATTCTCTCAGAACCACATTCTCAATTCGTCGATATCAGGAACAACCATTCGTCCTTGCTTTCGAAGCCAGCCCTCTCGATCGACCACGAATTCCTTATCATCTGGTTCCAACTTCTGGATAATCTCAACAAGCTTTGCATCCCGCTTTTGACTCTCGCCAATCCTTTTGATGAGAGTAGGTCTTATCAATAAGCTTGCCAACATTTCAGGTTCCAACTCACACCTTGGTCTGAAATCAAATCTTGCCAAGTACTCGAGGAAACATCGCTCCCAAACTTGTGTGTCTTCGACTCAATGCATATACCACTATGTCACCTTTACCAGTAGTATAGGCTATACCAAAATCATATGATGCCAGAAATTCTAGCCACCGTTGCTGCCGAACATTCAAATCTTTTTGGGAGAAAAGATACATCAAAGGCTTGTGATCCATAAACAACTCAAATCGAAATCCAACAGGTAATGTATCTAAATCTTCAGAGCAAACACGATCGTTGCTAACTCCAAATCATGAGTTGGGTAATTATTTTCATGTGGCTTCAGCTATCGACTCGCGTAAGCCACAACCTTATACTTCTACATCAACACTGCTCCAGGTCCAGTACCACATGCATCGATGTATACAATCGTCTCTTCATTCCCACTTGGAATGGTCAAAACAGGAGCATTCATCAGTCTCTCTTTCAGGATTCTGAAAGCTTGCTCACATTTCACATCCTATGTGAACACTTGGTTCTTCTTCGTCAATCCCATTAATGGTGCAACTATCTTGGAGAAATCCTTTATAAAACGACGATAATATTCCGCTAACCCAAGGAAACTCCAAACATTCATCGCATTCTTTGGTCTATCCTAGTCCTAAATAGCTGCCACTTTAGCATGGTCAACCAATATTCCATTTACAGAAACAACATGGCCTAAGAACCTCACTTCAATCTTCCAGAAGTGACGCTTCGAAAACTTATCTCTTAGCTGATGCTTTCTTAAGATTTCTAAACAAATTGCAAGTGCGTCTTATGCTCCTCCTCATTCCGAGACTAACCAGAATACCATCCACGAACACAAGCAAGAACTTGTTTAACTAATCTCTGAAAACCCTATTCATAAGATCCACAAAATACGCTAGCGCGTTAGTCAACCCGAATGGCATCACCAACCATTAGAACAAACCAGATGGTGTCCTAAAATCAGCCTTTGACACACTATCCTTCGCCACCATTAACTGATGGAATCCTGCTGCCAAATCCATCCAAGAAAATATTTTGGCCTCGTGAAGCTGATTGAACAAGTCATCAATCCTTGGCAACGGATACTTGTTCTTCTTGCTCACCTTGTTAAGCTCACGATAGTCCGCACACAATCTCAATGAGCCATCCACCTTGGTTGCAAACATGACTGGTGCACCCCATTCAGATACACTTGTTCGAATGAATCTTTTTCCTAAAAGGTCACGTACTTGGACCTCTAACTCTCGCTGTTCCTTAAGCGCCATCCGCCTAATAGGCATGACGATAGGTCTAGCACCCTCGACCAAATCAATTCTGTACTCAATCTCACGATGTACCGACAACCCTTTAACCTCGTCAAAGACATCCTTAAAATCATTAGTGATCATCACAGATGACAAGTCTTCCTATGGAATCACAAGTGAATATAAAAAGCTCACGAAGACACCATATTTTTGCTTACATCGAATCAAAACCCTTTTCCCTTCCATATCCCCGACTCTCACCTCAAGCTTCCCGCAATTCACTCTTGCCGCATACCTCTTGATCCAATCCTTACCCAAGATAATCCCTAACCCAACGAAGTTCAAAACAAATCAATCACACACAAAGGAGCAACCATGACTCGATAACACAAGACCACGACAATGCGTACAAAGGCTGGACGAACCCCCAACTGGATTAGTCACCATCACAAATATCAGGTTTCAAACCCAAGCGGCACACCAACTCATTACAAACGAATGAATGCGATACTCCAATATCGAACAACACATGAACTGAAACACCTTTAACTGAAAGAGTACCTTGGACAATGACACCCTACCCTTTCTCCTTTGTAGTAGGATCCCTTGAAGACGATGGCACGGTTTTCAAAGCATACACCTTCACAATATGCTTTCACTTTGCCGGTTCTGGACAGTCCTTCTTTAGATGCCCAGAAGGCCAGGATTGCCATAGTTGTGGCACTTCCTTTCAACTTTCGGATTCTTACAATCCTTGGAAACATGGCCCTTCTGCTGGCAGTTATAACAAATCACCTCGCCTTTCTGGTTTTTCTGACCATCCTATCCTTTCTGCTATTGCTGCTTCATCTTCTTGCTGTTACCACCATGTTGTGGTTTCTGCTCTTCCTTAGTTGCAACAACAGATTCTTCCTTAGGAAACATGCTTTCGTGTCTCAAAGCCTTCAACGATCTTCTCATAAGTGTTATCGAGATAATCAACTAGCTGATTCCCAAGATGTTTGTCCAAACATATAACAAACTTCTCGTTCTTCTGATAAGGAGTCTCAACATATGAACAAGCATACTTTGACAAAGCTTCAAAGTCGGAAACATACTTAAGCATGGTAGACCATTCTGCTTAAGCTCAACAAACCACTTAAACAGGATAGACTTCTGAACGGTAGAAATAAACTTCGTCTCAAACTTTACTTGGAATTGGTCCCATGAAATCTCATCTTCCGGAGTCTCTAGAGTGACAGAGTTCCACCAGTCCATAGCTCTGCTTTGTAGTTGTCCCGATGCAAGCTTCTCTTAGTTGCATCGTCAATTACCAAGTCTCCAAAGATCCTAATACAAGTACCAAGCCATCCTAGAATTTTTTCAATCGGTTCCGCCCCTTTAACCAGCTTCCCTCCTAAAGTAGTAAAGTCTTTGCATAGCTTCGCGAAGTCTACGGCTCTAGGAACCTGCTCTTGAACTCCTACATCTACCGCGGCTGTCTCCTGAGCGGGTACCCTTCCCATGATCGCTGCCATCATGGCCTCGAACATAAATGGATAATCCGGTATACTGCCATTACCTCCTACAGGAACACTCTCCTCCCTAACAACGTGTCTCGATGGTCGACAACTCATTCTAAATTTGCAATATAGAATGATTAGTCCATGCAGGAGAAAAATTGCAAACGGAGTTCAAGCGCTATTATACTATACGCTCATATATAGTAAACATCTATTAGAAATCTACAAATACATCTCTCATACATAATTACGTCCTTGAACATTGGCCAAAATTGAAAACCAGAGCTCTAATACCAAATGTGATGACCGCCCACAACTCCTGCCCTTAAACAAGGGAAATGATGCGCTGAAAGGTGTGCCAGGCGGCTGTAGACGATCACCAGGGTAAGATAGTACAAGTGGAACATGTCGTATAACTCACATCGCAAGGATAAAATATAATAGAACATATACAACATGTAATAATAGTAAAGCACAATTGCATGGAATTTTAAACTTCCAGATCATCAAGGAATATCCATAACATTGTTGGATTACATGATCAAACTCTGTACAAAATGCCTCACTACAACACTCGGAGAGTACATCAAACAGCGAAAAAAAACATAATATGTATAATAAGAAACAACTACGTAAGCATCTAGCTCGTCATCGATCTGCAGCATCGTCCACCAAGATCTGCTACCTTTCACCTGTTACTCAATCTGCCCACTCAACACATGGATGAATAACCTAAGGTAATAAAAGGGAAACATAAAACCTTGAGTCAGACAACAGTCTTAGTGAGCGATAAAACATCTATCTAACATCATCAATAAAGTATATGAGAAAAGGCAGGTTAATCAACTAATCTACCAACACACCAGATAAGAACACAACCCGTCTTCCCTACATTCGACAGTGATAGACTTTACAACAAGCATTTAGAAATAACAGTACATTCATGGCAACCAGTTCTCAAGCGTAGACCATTCTAATCAACAATGACATCTCCCAAGCACAAGCCCCAGAGGCCTAAACCAATACCAGATAAGCACCCAAGAGATATCCCTTTGACATCGAACAATCTACACAAGACGGTACAAGAAAAACTATCATCAACCATGACTCTGGCTATCACCACTAATCCTGCTTTGAAACCACCGTTATTCGTATGACCAGCTCAACACCTTGTCGTCCGTCAAGAGTTAATGGTAAACCCGGTTCTATCAAAACTCCATACATCATCGTGATTCGTATCTCTAGGCCCATCATGACTGCCCAGGGTACTTGACCAACCACTTCTAGTCTTTGGGTGCCCCCATTGTAACCCTGCTTTGAGTTCGTTAGAACCTACGACAACGATAATTTCTCGACCTTCATTATCTCTACTCATCCAACCTGATGACTATTTATAAGCTCAAGCCACTTCTCGAGCAACCATTATTCACGAACTCACCACCTTGAGTCGTCTTCATATTCGTTGCATTTCAATGTCAACGAACACATCACATCACATCACTTCGAACATTCCCACTTGAATTCACTTAGAAGTCACAATTATTACTGAACCAAAATAACACCATAATGGTCCATCTTAGTCAAGTCGTCTCACTTTAGGTCGTGACCGACCTATCAGTTCTACGCGACCTAACCCCGCCCATCCTTAACATCTTAGGTAGTCCCATTCCCTTAGGTCATCCAACGACCTAATGTCTTACGACCCATCTGCCTACGAAGCCTCCACAATCTGGCACTCCCGAGGCTTCAACGACCTGATTAATTAGAAGCTTTCACGACCTGGTCTCTAAACCCCTCGGCCAACCCGAAACTCCTTTCCTGACCGACCTATACGTGATCCAACTCCTTAGGCAATCGAACCACCTAAGCCATAACGGTCTGAAGCCAATCAAACCCCAAGCTCGAACGACCCACCTCACTTCTTTCTGGACCGACCCGATCAATATCTAAATGATCCGAAGCTCCAACATCATGGCGACCCATCATATTTTGGAGAACAAGCCATGACCTGACCAATCTCCGAACGACCCAACTCCACATATGACCAAAACAGCTCCAACCTTAACCAAATCATCACCAAACAACAATATTGATTCAAACAACTCATCCAAATCATCAAATTCAACCATCAACACTTTTATGAAATCATCAATAACACCAAAATGACAAATATTCATCAATAATCGTATAAAATTCACCATCACGAGCTCAACCAAATGAGAGAATGAAGAAAGTAAAGTATTCTCCATGCCTCTAGCCCCCTGTTTATAGCCTCCCACCCGCCCACTAATGGGCCATCCCAAATCATCCCATCACTGGCTTTCAAAACCTAAACAGAAATTGTGCAGCACTAAAACAGTGATTCCTCCCAAACTGCTGATCCAAATCTTTAATGTGTTGGCAACACCATTTCCTTTCGAATGAAATCGATCTCAACACCTGATTCGAACCCAATCAAAAGTTATGCCCTGTATAAAATTAACATACCATGCTCTCTACATTGGTCAACCAAGCCTCGTACCAAACATACCATGCTAATTCATGTAAAGTTACAGCTATGACATATACATATATATATTTATATAATGTAAACTTTTAAGTTGGTCTATAAATCTCTAACTGGACACTGGGCGGTTACTCAGACAGCCCAGGCCAAGGACCGGCCCTGCACATAAGTGATGATAAAAGCCCAATATCATTGTTGGCATGCATTCTTCTATTTTTAATTGCCATCTTTCTTTTATACTTATTGACACACACTATCGCTGCCATTTACATGTTTTGCGAGCTAGAAGGTAGTATGTACACTACAAGATGAACAGTGAATAGCGACGGCAAATAGCCGTTGGCGGCCGACGCAAGCTGTCGCTAGCCGTCGCTATTTGCCGTCGCTATAAATGTCGTCGCGAGGGAAAAAAGTGACGGAAAAAGCGACGGCTCCGTCACTCGTTTAGCAGCGGCTTGCAACGGATACTTGCCACGTGGCATCATTAGAAGGCAGGTGGTTTTTTTTGCCGCGAAGCCGTTGTAAGCCGTTGCTAATGTTGTCCAACAAGCCGTCGCTATCTGTCACTCTCGTTCGTTGTTTTCCGTCGCTAGCCGTCGCTAGCCGACGTAAAAAAATAAGCAAAAATCCGTCGCTAGCCGTCACTAACCATCGCAAATTTGGAACCCTTTTTCTGCACTATACAGCCATACCTTTCCAACAAGCCTCCACATCAAAACCAATCTACTACCAATCCATCAATATCATTCCAAATTCATCAATACACACTCATAAATAACTACAACACACAATATATCCAAAACTTTACTAAATTCATCACAATACCATAACATACCATCGTCATACATCCAAAAAGCAATATCATCACTGTATATCATCGTCCCATCATCGCAAAACATCAAAACACATCAAACCACACCCTACCGTCATCAAATATCATCGTAGGTACATAAAGCAAATAAAAAAGTAAGTGTATATACATACCCAAGCACAAGAACAAACAAACTACTCGTCATCTTCTTCTTCTTCGCTTGTAGCATCCCCACCATCGTCCTCGTCTGGCATCGATCCATGCTCGTCATAATAGCGTGCAATGCGCTCGTCTATCTCCTAAGCCAGCTGGCTTCTTCTCCAATCGTTCATCTCTTCCAGTTGCTCCTTCAACTGAGCTGTCGGCTCCTGCTCCATAGACTTCCTATAATCCTCGCTGAAAATCAATAGCCTGCGAAATAGTTCAAGTTCACATTTATAAATGGACTTGTAATATATACATGGACTTTGAAGATCAATACACATGCCAATTTGAAGCTTCTATAATTATAATGTCAATTTAACATGTTAGTATAAAAAGAAGGTAAAAGAATGCATGTTAATTGAATACATTTTAAATGTAAACTTAAATTAAAAAGGGTACCTCCTGATTGCCGAAGCCGTATCGCCTATTACGAGTAGGCGGCTTAATAATAGCATCCCAAATACGATCGCACTCTGCAACCGTAAGCTCATCTCGTCCACTGGCCTGAGTCACTGTAGCTGACTCTGCTTCATATGTCTCCTATAGTACCAATATAATTTCAATACAAATGCCATATAATTTAATAATATAATGTGATATGAACGAAATATGAAATATTTTAATTATTAATAAGTATATTTACCATTACGCCCGCAGCCTTGTCGTCCGCCCAATCATATGTCATGTTCCCTTCGTCATCAGTATGCTCCACCGCATGAGTATGCCTGAAAACCTCTGCCATCGTAGGTTTTCTTCTATACTTTGCCATCTGAGTATATATAAAGTAATAAAATTACTAAAAATAAAAATGAATGATATGCACTCATTTTTTACGTGAACATATGCTAAAAACTATTTCAAATTTATACCAATTCTCTCCTATGCTGCTGGAATGATTTTGAGCCACCGCGATGTAAACCAGGATTCTTAGCTCTATTTTCTTTATTCCTTTTTGCTACTTCCCATTAAATTTGATACATTATTGAATAAAAGAATGCAATCAACATAAATGTGATTATTTTCATTATATCTTACTTTCGCTGCTTCAGTATCCCAGTATGCTAGAAATCCAGCCCAAACATCGTCAGCCATCCATTTAGGCTTCTTCCGTGATGTCTTCGCCCTGGAAATTGTTTCTCGGTAATTCTTTCGCATTTTGATATTCCAGTGTGTCAAAAAAACCTGCATGTCCTGCTCCTCCACACGGACAACCGTTTGCAAATTAAATTTATTTTGAATTATTTATAGTATATATGAATTTCCAATAATAAAATAAATAAATACTTACCAGCAAATTGGCTAGAATGGCGTTCTTGATATGAGGTGGGATACTTACCCAGCACTCTTCAGAACAACCTCTGCACATCGTTGCAGATCTGGCTCAGAGCTGCTAGGACCTACACCTGGCGCAGGAGATGGTGAAGGAGTCGGCTGAGATGAACTCCTCGAGCGGCGTCTATCTGACATATCTGTTACAATCATATAATGCATACAAAATAACTTGAATTATTAACATCAGTCATCGTTATCATTACATAAATCGTACATGACAAGAATAATGCATAACACATATACATATTCAACATTAACATTGTTATTACATAGCTCAGAAGAGTACACAACATGATACATAGCTCATAATAGTACATAACATAAATACATAACATCGGTCTTCATCATCTTCGGATGCAGACTCGGTCTCATACTCTATATCATTTTCTTCAGTACTTTCAAATGCATCTACTAACACATTCGCTTCATCATTCAACGACCCGACATCAATGTCATTGGCTATTATAACAACAGTAATCGGCTCAAGATCCGCTTGATACGCTGCTTCGTCTGGAATATTATTTCCATCAAATGTAAATTTTGCCTTTGTTTTAGAAACTGCCCACCAATCTGCTTTATATTTTTTTAAGGATGGATACGGAGCAAAATACACTTGTAGTGCTTGCTTGGCTAACACGAAAGGATCATACTTATAGTAATGCGATGTATGGCTTATTTCTATTAAATTGTAATCTTTGTGCACGTTAACTCCAGAACCAGGAACATTGCTAAACCAGTTGCATTTGAATAGATAAATTTTCTCTAAGGGACGAACATAATATGTCAACTCTACAACTTGCGTTAAGACACCATAAAAATCTTATATATGCTCCTCTGGATCATCACTACCTTTGACAAATACACCGCTATTATACGTTAATTTTTCAGCTCTATAATCATTGGTGTTGAATTTAAATCCATTGACAAAGTATATTGGATAAGTCTTGACATTTCTTTTTGGTCCAATAGCAAGATGTCGTAATCCTTCGTTAACAACACAGTTTTTGGGATCATGAACATAGTCTGAAAAACATACAGCAAATTCTTTGCTGAGATCACCAGATGGATGCTGTGATTCGTATATACTGCAAATATGTGTTATGTTCCTTTTCTATTAATATAAACAAATAAATATAGATGTATATATAATTGAATTGAACATGAATTTTATATAACCTGGCAAATGGTGCAACTTCCACACAATTTAACAGAACATATGTGTGTGCCACATTGTAGTCTTTATCGCTTAACCATATTTCTACACATTTTCCAGTAGGTCTTCCGTGTTGTCTAAAAATAGATAACATTGTCTGAGAAGACTCCTGTTCAATGGTTTCTTCATTACGAGGAACAGATATGAAAGACAAGTTCACATCTTCACTAAAGTAATGAGAAAAAAAAAATGAAGCTTCTTCTTCAAGGTACGATTTGCAAATCGAACCTTCTACTGGAGCTTTTTGCCTAATTTTTTTCTTCAAATGATTCAAGTACCTATAATAAGAGTAATTTAATTTATATGTTGGTACAAAAATCAAAGTTGTAATCTATCAACAGTATAAAGTATACACAAAATTACCTCTCAAATGGATACATCCTTCCATATTGCACTAGACCTCGAAGGAGTGCTTCGAACAGAAGATGAATAGGTAAATGTTCCATTACATTAAAAAAAACCGGTGGAAATATTTTCTCAAGTTTGCAGAGCAGTACAGGGATTTCTAATTGAAGCTTACGTAAACGATCTATCTTCAACGTCGTTGAACAGAGTTGTTTATAAAACATACTTAATTCTGTTATAACACTCCATATTTTTGTGGGCAACCGTTCCTTGAAAATCATAGGTAAAAAGTATTCCGTCATTATATGACAATCATGGCTTTTCATCCCACTCAATTTACTGTTTTTAAAGTCCACACATCTACGGAGGTTAGAAGAAATCCCATCAGGACATCGTAATCCTTCCACCCACTTTAGCATGAGTTTTGCTTGCTTGTTGTCTAGCTCATAGCATGCTTTGGGTTTTTTATTCTCGGCAAATAAGTGAAGTTCCGGCCGTTTAAAGAAGTGTAATATATCACGTCATGAATTCGCGTCGTCCTTGGTTTTCCCCTTCACATTCAAAACTGTATTAAAAACGTTATCAAAAACGTTTTTTTCATTGTGAATGACGTCAATATTATGCCGAAGTTTTAGATTTTTCCAGTAAGGTAACTCCCAAAATATACTTTGTTTGCACCAATTATGAATGTCCGATTTACCTAGAATTTCAACCTGCTTACCATTTTCGTGTATCTTTGGGTACTCACTTACAATTTCATATATCTCTTCACTTGTCCAAACTTTAGGCGGTAGCATATTCTCTACTCTGTTAGCTTTGAAGTTCTTTTTATCCGTTCTAAATTTATGATTAGGATGTAGAAAGCATCGATGACAATCAAACCAAGATATTTTTTTCCATACTTTAATGAAAATGCTCGTGACTCATCCATACAATGAGGACAAGCTAGACGCCCGGATGTGCTCCAACCTGAAAGCATTCCATACGCAGGAAAATCACTAATAGTCCATAATACAAAAGCAAACATACGAAAATTCCTATTTCTCGAAATGTCGTATGTTTCGACCCCTTCATTCCATAGTGTTTTCAACTCTTCAATCAACGGTTGCAGATAAACATCAATTCCTTGTGTCGGATCATCGGGACCAGGGACGACAACCATTAGAAACATATATGGATTTTTCATACACATCCATGGAGGTAAGTTATATGGAGTAACAATGATAGGTCATGATGAATATTTACTACCAAATTGAGAAAACGGCGAAAATCCATCCGTACATAAACCGAGCCTAACATTACGGCTCTCTGCAGCAAATTCAGGATAAGTCCTATCAAAGCGTTTCCATGCTTCACCATCAGACGGGTGTATCAAAGTTCCTTCTTCTGCTGTTCTCATGCTATGCCATCGCATATGACACGCTGTAGCAGAAGATGCATACAGTCGTTGAAGTCTGGGAGTTATCGGTAGATAATGCATTCTTTTACATGGAACTTCTTTTCCTTTCTTTTTCCTTGGTTTATATCTATCTTCGTTGCAAAATTTGCATTTTCTAAGATAAGCATCTTCTTTCCAATACAACATGCAACCTTTAACACATGTATCTATCTTCTGATACGGTAGTCCAAAAGCAGACATAAGTTTTTTCACTTTATAATGACTATCGCACATCAAATTATTAGGCGGCATATGACGTTTTGCAGTTTGTACAACTGCTGTAAATGCAGCTTCTGTAAGATTGAATTTTGATTTCATAGTGATGAATTCAGCGGTTACAGATAATTCGGTTCCGCTTGTACACCCTTCCCACAATGGCCTCTTAGCAGAATTCAATAAATCATAAAAAAAAAAATTGCTTCCTCCATTGGTTCTTCAGCATTTTCATTCTCATCGTCGCCTTGATCAGTGGTGGGAAACATTGATCGTGCTGCATCTTGCACCATATTTTCTATCGGATTCGTCGTTGTATTATCGTTCATCATTGTACTTTCGTCCTCTACCACTACAGGGTTAGATGTATGTTGAACAAGCTCTCCATGACGATCCCATAAGTAATAATTCGACACAAAACCAAATTTATACAAATGTACTTCTACTACATCTGGCTTCCAATGCCTCAAATGTTTGCACTTACTACACGGACATCGAATGTCTAGGTTACTCCGATTATTAGATTTAGCGAATCTAATAAATTCTTGGACACCGTTACAAAAATGTTCCTTTATCGATCCTTTCTTACCGGTTAATACATCCAACTACGATCACGAAAATAATCGAACATTTTCCTGATTTTCAACAAATATGTTAGAAAATTCGATCAAACACTTTGTATTAATTGAAATCTTGTAAAATTTCATTTACAACTACTTCATGTTTTCAGTTTTTTTGTTTATTTCTTTCTACTTTGACGGCCGGTCTACCTACTTCCCATTACAAATATAATAACGTAAGCATTAAGCATATTTTATAAATCCTTTCAGGTTAAACGGTTCAACAAAATTTCGGCAGCACTTCCCTTTGGTCCCTGTATCGTACACAAATGCGTGTACACGGGGAACAAAAAGGAAGTGCCATCGAAATTTTGTTAACCGTTTAAACTGAAATGATTTATAAAATATGGTTACGTTATTATACTTGTAACTTGTCCAATACAAGGACAAATCCAACGAATATTGTATCAGATGAATATAGATTTCCGTTTTGTGGAAAAACGAATATCCATATAACGATCATATACAACACTTGTCGGACGGGGCCAAATTTATCTAAGGGGTTCACATAATTAGTCAAAACACATTCAAGCTAAGTTTAAAACAAGAAACACACATCAAATGAAAAAGCGCGCCTTTTGCGCTTTGGACCTTTTTGCACTTTTTTTGCGCTTCAGTAAAAGGTGCGTCTTAAACTTCAAAAAAGCCCATTACTTGCGCCTTACGCCATTTTGCACCTATGTGCGCGCCTTGACTATATAGCGTCTACATAATAATTTTTCATAATTTCAATTTGTAAACTAACATGATAATTAGTTTTAGTAAGTTTTGATTCATTTTAGTTTAATGTATAAATTATAAAATTAATTTTAGTTAGTTTAAATTTTTGAAAGATAAACTAAGCTTTCAAGTTAATTATTTCATTTCATAAAAAATTCAAAGAGTTGAGTTATATGATTTTCATTACATTTAACAAGATTCTTACCAATCTAAACCTAAATTACGAACCATTTTGAATTAACATTTTTAATCAACATTTGATTACTAAATATTATAGTAACGAAACAATTTTTTTTCAATTGCAAGTGCATTCTTTTGGACCGACCATTCTTGCATCCGATGGGGACATAACAGTGCATGCATGTAGACTAGGGACATCATTGCACCATTTGAATAATAATCAATTTACTACCATTAAACAATTACATTAATTACATTCATTTTCAGATCATCATACCACACATTCTACATACAACACAATCATCGTACGTTTAATTAAACACGTGATAATCATTGTTTTCTACCTACTAAATCAATTACATATGTAATATTCATCGATTTTACTCTCCTTATGAATTGCACTTACCCCAAATCAACTTACAACACAACCGTTATCATAAA
The DNA here is from genome assembly GCA_030737875.1 of Allium sativum. NCBI lineage: Eukaryota > Viridiplantae > Streptophyta > Magnoliopsida > Asparagales > Amaryllidaceae > Allium > Allium sativum. The sequence goes on along the minus strand of CM060918.1, from coordinate 720,214,387 downwards.
CATCCCTCAAGACAACCAATTTCATATCCATAAACATTCAGTTTTGCAAACTCATATAAATTAGCAACCAAAGCCTCTAATTAACCCTAATTAAGCATAAACTAGAGTTAGAAGACATAGTAGAATGAAATCAATACCTTGGAAGCGAAATTGGAGGCTTGGAATCGGAGCAACAAGAAATGGCGATGGGTGGGGTTTAGGAATGATTTTGGGGAAAAAATATAATGAGGAAGATGATGGTTCGGCAGTTATTATTCTGCAGATCGAGCAACGGTTAGCGACGGCTAGGGACGGCCGCTTTTTTGGCCGTCGCTAACCGTTGCCCCATCCCGTCGCAATTTAAGCTGTCTTTTGTAGTGCTACGAGATTCTTTTTTATATTATTGCCTAACTTTAGAAAATTGTCAGGGCAATGAAAGGATGTGTTAGGCTGAAATTAGTTAAGAGTATAAAATACTGAATGTGTAATATTAAATTATTAATGCATATTAATATCTGTATAAACAAACTTAAAGTACATCATGCAATATGTAAGCGCATATCTTTGAAACTTCAACTTCGAAGATATAATTATCATATGGTATTATCATATAATGGTCATGGATAAGAATCTACGGAAGGCATGATTTAATAATAATAAAACATGCACAACGTACTATGGCGGCAGTCAACAAATGTTAAAATATAAGTACGTTTAATTACATTCGATTCCAGATTAAAGTAAACAGATTTTAAAATATAAGCATATCTAATTGCATTCGATTCCAGTTTAAAATAATAATAACAATGTCAGCTGTTTAATATATATTGTTGTTATATTATTTTACTGCATGCATGTCAAAATTCGATTGTGCATGTTTTTGGTAATCAATTAAAATATGGAGGCATGATTATACGAAAGTCCAATGTAATTGTTTCAGGATCGGATTAATTTAGTGGCAAAAGTCATCATAAAAATCTGATTAAATCTGACAAACCTGACTGGATTATAATCAGTATATATGAATCCCATATATATGTATATACATATATATATATATATATATGTATATATATATATATAGATATATATATGTATATGTATATACATATATATATATGTATATATATATATATATATACACATACATATACATATGAACAATATGCTTAGTGTGCATGTTGTCACTTGTTACCCAGCCAAATATAGATCAGCTGTTTCCAGTCCAAACAGATCTTCGAATTGGACTGGATTTAGTTTTATTCTATATGGTTTCGACTTTCGATATGGTAAAATCTGAAACAACTAAACTTGACGCCTTGAATCTAGTTTTATATCTTTGATCCGCATCTTTATTGCAGTACCAATGAGGTTTTGGTTGGATTCTGTATCACTTGTTTTGAAACTAATCTTTATTGCTGTACCAGTGAGGTTTTGGTTTGATCCACATCTTCACTCAATACCAAATTGGAATTCCGACTTGGATTTATATAGACCTTTAGTCAGAAGAGGGAATCAGTAGAATGGCTTTGATTCCTGGTCATCCTCTAAAATTAGATAATGTCACTGAAGATCTAGTTCATATCTAGCTTAGTAAGCTGCTAAGACTTTGGGTACTTCCCTAATCCTAGCTGGTGAATAGCTAATCGCTCAAGTGGGTTACAGCTATTCCATAATAATCCGTAAGGAGCTGGTGCTGGGCAATCTCATTACTTAATGAAATGGTTTCATATGCCAGAATATTGGTGGAAGTAAACATGAATTTTAACTTTTCCTGATGAAGTGCCAATTCAGTGTTACCATGGAAATATTTGTATGCTAAAAGTCTCTTACGAGTGGATTCCATTTCCATCAACATGCTCTAATGCTTTTTGCAAATCCACTAAAACATGGGTACCAAAAGATGATTCAAATAAGGAAAGTGGAGTGGATATTGATGATATCTTGAAAAACAGAATAAAAACAGCAATGAAAAATGTGCCTCATAACAATAGCAAGATTCCAGAGAAAGTAATAACAGATAAAGCTACAACTTCTAATGCAGTGAGGGTAGTAGCGGAGGTTCGATCTTCTAATGCAAAACAAACTCAACCCCCAGTTAAAAAAGTTAATGTGCTAGCAGAAAACGATGATAGCATGTAAGAAGAAAATGAAGAAACTAAAGGTACCCCTAAATTGTGCGAAAAGCCTCTTGCATATAATGATAACTTCAACTTTAATTCAATTAGACTTTGGAGCCAATATAGAGACCGATCACTCAAATTATGAAGACATTACTATGGATGACTCTCTGACAGTTCTATAAACAGTTTCAAGAAAGAAAAAAAGAGCAAGTTAAATCTTAATAATTTAATCGGTAAGGAGGTTGTTATTGGAGGGGAGCCGTTTGTAGAATCTAACCCAAAGTGGAATAAACTAGCATCTCAAATCAAAACTAGTGGAAAAAAATAGCAGCCTACCCAGTGGTGTGATTACTGAGGCCATTTCTAAAAACAAATAAAATTCATGTCTCCTTTTCTGTAATGTCTTAGGGTTGAACTCGATCACCACAGGCAAAGAGACTTGTATGATTTAATACGAGCTAAAGAAATTAAGTTGTAGCTGCTGTCGAACACAAGCTCTCAAATTCTTTAATTGCTAACTTCACAGTAAAAATTTCAGAATCGGGAATTCATCAATGATAATTATTCCTCTTGTAAAGGTAGAATTTTGATGTGTTATGAACTTATGATAGAAAATATTGGAAACATCAAATCATATGCATTGACCATTATTGGATATGTCGGCTGTAGTATACTTGTATTAGGTTTTTATATTTCATTTGTGTTAGTGGGCTTAGCCCTTGGCTTGGCCCGTTTATCTCTACATAGGCTATAAATAAAGCCTATCCTGTACATTATTTTGTATGGTCAATTCAATACATTCTCTGTTCCTTTTTTACACATTAAACATTATTTTACATCTTCACAAATCAGAGAATTCAACTTATCTTTCATGGTATCAGAGCATAGAATGCTTCGCAGCAATTGATCCATAATCTTGTGAGATCCACTGCATCCGCTTTTGCCTCCAATCTTGATATCATTGATCTCTGGAAAGTCTTAACTGCCTCTTCCATTCAAGAATCTCAGTGAGTTTGTTAATTCTCCCATCAGATTCAAATTCATCATTTGGGAGATATAATTCAGTTTACACTTTCGAATTGAGTGCCGTGCCTAAGAATCAAATTCAATTCTTGGCTGCATCATCAATTTCTCAAAGATAAACTGAACTGGAAATCAATAAAGCCAGTTCAAATATCACATTCTCAATTCAAGAAATCAGATTCACAATTAGAAGCCGTCCTAACTTTGCTGAAAACAGTTTTCAACAAAGTGGTTGCATTCTAATTTCAAGTTTCTCTTCACTTTTCTTGAAAAAAGAAATAAATACCTGAAGGCTCAGTCCATTTCCTATTCTTTTCTTCGCTTCTCGTTCCAGAAATTGAATTATCATGTCTGGAGATTCACATTCAGAAACTGGAAATGTTTCATCATCTTTGGCTGCTCAACAAAATAACCCAGATCTTGCAACCGAAGCCAACAACCTGATCAAAACTGTTATTAGTCCACAGAGTCAATTGATAACAGTACAACTAGAAGAAGACAATTATCTGTTATGGAAACTGCAAGTCCAAACCGCAATACAAGGCTATGGCCTTGAAGGGTGCATCTTTGGCACAATATCCATCCCGCCACAATTTGTTACCGATACTGAAAACAAGATTGTGAGCAACAAAGAATATACAAAGTACTATAGACAAGATAGATTGATAAGTTCTTGGCTATTATCATCTATTAGTACTAGTCTCCTACCTCAAGTCATTGAATGTAATTCTGCACATGAAATATGGGCTACAACAGAAAGAGTTTTTAGCACTCAATCAGCGGCAAGAGCAATGCATTACAAAAGAGAACTTCAGACTATCAAGAAAGAAGACTCTGAACACATGAGAGAGTATCTTGCTAGAGTTAAAAAACTATACAACTTGCTAAGCTCTGCAGGCTACAGAGTAAGGGAAGATGAACAAGTGCTAACTATACTAAATGGTTTAAGTCATGATTATGAAGCAGTTGTTGCAGTTCTGTCATCAAAAAGAAATACACCAGACATGCAATATGTATATTCTACTCTTCTTGCTCACGAAGCAAGAATTGATCATATGAAAATTATTGACCCTGAAATGTCTGTCAACTATGCTGCTAACAACAAAAATAAAAATTCAAGAAATGAACAAACCAGTCAAAGAGGTGGATTTTCAAACAGATCAAGGGGAAGAGGTAGGTGGAATAACAATTCAAGACCAAAATGCCAGATTTGTGAAAAACTTGGTCATACAGCAGCAAAATGTTATTTCAGATTCACTCAAGGCTTTATGCCAGGTCAGAATTCAGGCAATCAAAGAAACAACAATGGAAATGTCAACCTTTCACAAGCTAAGGATGAAACAGATCAGAATAATGCAAGTAAAAGCTGTCAACTGAGTGAAGTAGCAAGACCAGAACATGTTCTTGATGATGCTTGGTATCCAGACACAGGTGCAACTAATCACATTACTAACAGTCTAGAAAATCTCAATGTCAGAAACAGAGAGTACAAAGGTAAACAACTTATTTGTTTAGGTAATGGTGACTGCATTAATATTACACACACAGGAAGTGCACATATCAAAGGGAAAAGACAGTTATACTTAAATAATTTGCTTAGAGTACCAAAAATCAGAAAGAATCTCATTAGTGTGTCTCAATTTGCAAGAGATAACAACGTGTTTTTTGAGTTCTATCCAAAATACTGTTTGATAAGAGACATACTAACTAGAGAAGTGTTATTACAGGGTGAAGCTGATCAAGGACTTTACAAATTCTGCTCTGTAATATGCAATAAGTCTGCTAGATTGAATTGTAATTGTAATATTTCTGAAGTTACAATTGATGATAATCATAGCAAAAACATTGATGAAACTGTTACTAATAGCAGACATATTAGCACATTTGATGTTTGGCATAGCAAATTAGGTCATCCTAGTGAAAAGATTGTTAAAAAAATTCTTATGGAAAACAATATTCCCTTTGATAACTGTACACTTCCATATGTTTGCACTTACTGTCAATTAGGCAAAAGCCATAAATTACCTTTTGCCAATTCAGAAACTGAATATAGTCAACCTTTAGAAATGGTTGCATCGGATTTATGGGGTCCAGCACCTATTAATTCTGACTATGGATTCAGATACTATATATCATTTGTTGATTCATGTACTAGGCATACATGGATTTATTTTCTAAAGAACAAATCTGATGCTAGTAATGCTGTTATACAATTTATAGTCATGGCAGAAAAACAAACTGGCAGTCAGATGAAAATATTTCAGACTGACGGTGGCAGTGAGTACAAAACCCTTACTAATTATTTTCACAAAAAAGGGATAGTTCATAGGACAACTTGTCCCTATACTTCAGAACAAAATGGTTTGGTTGAACGAAAACATCGACATATAGTGGAGTCTGGTCTAACTTTGCTGGCTCAAGCCTCAATGCCATTAAAGTTCTGGCCTGAAGCTTTCAGCACAGCAGTTTACCTAATTAATAGACTCCCAACTAAAGTATTGAAAGGTCAGTGTCCTATTGAAAAACTTCTTGGAGTTAAACCTGATTATAGAACCCTCAGGACCTTTGGATGTTTGTGTTTTCCTTGCATTAGGCCTTACAATAGAAACAAACTCAATTTTAGGTCCAAATCTTGCACATTTATTGGTTATAGTACCAATCAAAAAGGATATAAATGTTTGGATGAGTCTGGTAAAGTCATTATAAGTAGGCATGTGGTGTTTAATGAGAAGGAATTTCCCTTCAAAAATCAGTACATAAAAACCACACAAAAGGTCTATAATTCAAGGAAATCCATACTTGTATTACCTCTATACCCTGAAGCAACCAAAGTAATGGAGTCTGAAGAAGAAAGTGAAACTTCAGACTCTCAACACAATTCATCTTCAAAGCCAAGTCAAGAAACTGAGTGTTCCTCCAGACAAACAAATCAGGCTCCTAATACGACTTCAAGAAGCTCAGAACAAAGTACTGAAAGAAATTCAAATACTGAAGTTAGATCAGATCAGAATAATCCTGAAAACTCACCATCAAACAATGTTCAACCAGTGGTAAATGTGCCACAAGTAGTAAATGAACATCCAATGATGACAAGGGCAAAAAGAGGAATATTCAAGCCTAAAGTATACACTGCTATGTCCTCAAATATTGAACCAGAAAATTTCACTCAAGCCATAATCAACATACAATGGAAGTCAGCAATGGATGAAGAATTCAAAGCTCTTGTCAAAAACAAAACATGGGAGCTAGTATATCCACCAGAAAACAAAAATATAATTAACTGCAGGTGGACATACAGACTGAAGAAGAATCCAGATGGAAGCATAAACAAGTATAAGGCCAGACTGGTTGCTAAAGGTTACACACAGGAATATGGGTTTGATTTCACTGAAACTTTTTCTCCTGTGGTGAAACCAACTACAATTAGACTTGTTCTTACTATTGCTGTTTCTAGAAATTGGATTATAAGGCAATTAGATGTTAACAATGCCTTCTTAAATGGTGATTTACAAGAAGAAATTTATATGCAGCAGCCACAAGGCTATGCACAGGATAAAAATCTTGTTTGTAAACTTAAAAAGGCTATTTATGGGCTTAAGCAAGCTCCTAGGGTCTGGTTTGATAAACTGAAAAATACACTCATTAACAAAGGCTTTCAGTCTATCAAATCAGACACCTCACTATTTGTTAACATCTCTGCCACATCATCTATTTTCATACTAATATATGTTGATGATTTAATTATCACAAGAAATAATGAAAGGCAGATCAAAGACTTGATAATTTACTTACATCAACAATTCTCCCTTAAAGATCTTGGAGAATTAAACTATTTTCTAGGCATTGAAGTTATCAAGTCTCCTACTGGCATTATTCTCAATCAAAAGAAATACATTTCAGAACTACTGGACAGGGCAAAAATGGCAAATGCTAATTCTCAACCTACTCCTATGATAAGCAGTCAGAACTTCTCAAAATACAGGGGAGAACCCATAATTAATGCTAAACAATATAGGAGCATCATTGGTGCTCTTCAATATGTTACTGTTACAAGGCCAGATATAAGTTTTAGCACTAACAAACTGTCTCAATTTATGCAGAACCCTATGGACAGCCATTGGAAAGGCATAAAAAGGGTACTCAGATATCTAAAAGGGACATCAAACTTGGGTCTACACATCAATAAAGGAAAGCATTTAAACATAACTGGCTACTGTGATGCAGATTGGGCAGGAGATCTAGATGACAGGAAATCTGTTTCTGGTCACTGTATATACATTGGAGATAACCTAGTTTCCTGGAGTTCTAAAAAACAATCAACCGTGTCCAGATCTAGCAGTGAAGCCGAATATAGAAGTGTGGCAAGTGCAACATCAGAAATTATGTGGCTACAGTCATTATTAATGGAACTAAAGATACAAAACGAAGACAAAGCAACGCTTTGGTGTGATAACCTAAGCACAGTGTACATGTCAAGTAATCCAGTGTTACACTCTCGAACTAAACATATTGAGATAGATCTACACTTCGTTCGAGAACAAATAGCAAAAGGAAAACTTGAAGTTCGTCATCTACCAGCATATTATCAAAAAGCTGACATTTTTACGAAAGCGCTATCAGTCAAGAATTTTCAGAGGCTCAGAGATGAACTCAAAATCAAAGAAAGCTACATAGAAGATAAAAAGGAAAAGAAGAACTGATTACTTCCCTTTTCTCAGTCGATTTGCTGAAGACGAAGACATTCCCAAATCATGGAGACCCCAATTCGTCAGAGACCTTTATCCTTCTGCTAATCATTGCTCTCATCTTCTTCGCAATGTTTTTTTTTTTTTTTTGTGTCTCTGGAGATAGTATGCTCTCGATTTCATCTTCCGTCGCCATGGATGTAAACCCTAGTCACGCATTGAATTGAGAGGGGGTATTGGATATGTCGGCTGTAGTATACTTGTATTAGGTTTTTATATTTCATTTGTGTTAGTGGGCTTAGCCCTTGGCTTGGCCCGTTTATCTCTACATAGGCTATAAATAAAGCCTATCCTGTACATTATTTTGTATGTTCAATTCAATACATTCTCTGTTCCTTTTTTACACATTAAACATTATTTTACATCTTCACAAATCAGAGAATTCAACTTATCTTTCAACATTGTATTACATGTAAAATTACTAATGTTGGAGGCTTTCTATTACAAATATCATCTGTGTATGGCTCCAATTCTCAGTTCCAAAGACTTCAATTATGGAAGCATCTTCTAGGTAATGTCCCTAAAGAAAATATAAGCTGGGTTATTGCTGGTGATTTTAACGATGTAATTTGCGCTTCTGATAGAATTAACTTCTCTCGTTCTTTATCAAATATCTGTGATGACTTTTTCAATTGCATCTCCCAACTTAACGTCATTGAACCATGTACAAAACGCAGTTTTTTTAGTTGGCGTAGAGGACAAATTTTTTCAATCCATTCCAGAATTGATGGGCATTTCGTAAATTAATGTTGTGCTCCTAAATTTCCATCCTTAACTGCTCAATGTCTCCCTCATTCTACTTGTGATCACACTCCGCAGTTAGTCAATCTTAGCAGTAGCATTACAGCAAACCTATAACAAAAAAGGCCCCCTTCAGATGTAATAACAGCTGGTACTTAAAAGAGGGAATATTTTAATTTAATTGCGGATGCGTTGAAGAATCTGTCTCACGGCATCCTTCTCTTTGATTTTATTTCTAAGCAAGAAATCATCAAATCTCTACTGAAGTCATGGAACAAAGCTCAAGTAAATCAGCCAAAAATTATTGATGACTTAAGACATGAAAATGACAGAATCTATAATCTTATTATTAAATACCTGGATGATAACCTCCTCCTGAGGTAGTATCAAGAGATTTTGATCAGTAGCCTTGAGAAGGCTTTATATCAGTAAGCCATTGATCTTAAGTAGAAAGCAAAATTAAAAAGATTAACAGATGTTGATATTCCCTCTGAATACTTTTATTCCAAATTATCTGCAAAGCATGAAAAGCTCAAAATCAAATATATACTGAATGAAGAAGGGAGATCAATTATCGATAATAATACATTATTTATCAAAGCAATAGATTATTTCCAGAAGCTTTTCAACTCCCCTAAAATATCTTCTAATTTCCCTAAAATTATTCTCAAACATGTAATTTCTGATGTTGTTAAACAAATGATAAGAAAGCAAATCGGTATGGAAGAAATTCAAAATGCTATGTTTAATATTCATGATGATAGTTGTCCTGACTCGGATGGTTTTGGCGTCAAGTTTTTCAGAATTCATTTTCAAGACATTAAAACATTCTCCTCCACGCCATTAATGAATCCAAGGGTAAAAGAATTAAATGATACTTTCATCACTCTCATTCCTAACTATAGAACCTAATGACTTTGGACATATCTTGTCCTATTTAACAGAATTAAGTACCATATCTTGTCTTTGAAAATCAGAATGCTTACATAGCTGGAAGATATATGATTGAAAATAACTTATTAGCTTATGAAATGGTCAGATGTTTCAACTAATGAGGTACAAACGGGTTATGTATCAAAATTGATTTGCAAAAAACCAATGATCAGATTAGCAGAGAATTTATCATTTATGTCATGAAATAAATGAATTTCCCTAATAATTTATCCAGTTTTATTTATGAATGCATATCAACTCCCTCCATCTCTATATTAATCAATGGAATTTTGCATGGTTTCATAAAGAGCAACAAGGGGTTACGTCAAGGTAGTCCATGGTCCCTTACATATGCTCAATAGCCATGGAGTCTATTTCAATTTCCCTGGACTTGGAATTAATTCAAGGACATCTTACCCCAATATACAAAAAACCTACTGTTATTTCTCACTTAATTTATGTAGATGATATTTTGATTTTTTTTTTCTTTTTCTTTTTTCTAAAGCCAATCATAACGGTGCCCAAGCAATCAAAAGAGTTCTCAACTCTATTTCTTATTTTGGCCTAAATGTAAATCAGCGTAAATCTCAACTATATTTTAGTAAAGGTAGCTAAGAAAAAGATTATATCACTACTTATCTTAAACATAATACCTTCAGTGCTACCTGTTAAATATCTGGGTCTGCCAATATCTAGGGCCGGATCAGGGGCCAGTCTGAGCAGCCGGCTGCCTGAGGCAACCCCCCCCCCCCCCCCGAGGGGCAACCACCAGAACATGTGTTTAGTCATAATTATAAATTAAAATTGTGATCAAATAAAAACCGATGAGCAAACTTAAATGTGTAGTTACTGATGAGGTTGGTAGTGCATGGGCTTCCATAGTCTAAGATCCTGCGATCGGCTCGCCCAAGCATTGCAAATTTTTTCCCTTGCGCCTAAGGCAACCCATTCTTTTCCCATTTTCTAAGCCGGCACTGCCAATATCTAGTAAGAAAATCAACTATAGAGACAATCCACAACTTTTAGACAACATCAAAAATAAGATAAGATGCTGGGGTAATAGTCTTCTCTCCACAGCTGGGAAAATAGAGTTAATCAGATCTTCTATTTACCCCATTATTATGTTTTGGTTGCAATTATATCAAATCCCAATTCAAATCACAAACAAAGCTGAATCTATGTGTGAAAATTTCACTTGGGGGTAATAAGCACCACAAGTTTGCGTGAAATCAACTATGTCAACCAAAATCTAGTGGATGCGCTGGTTTAAGAAATATTAAAGATATTCAGTGTTGTAACCGTTGTGATTAATCCGATCCAAGACCACTCGAACCCGATATCTAAACCACAAAGCGCTAGGGGAAGACTAGACCGTTGTTAGATTTGCAAAACAAACCAAAACAATAACTCTAGTCACCAAACAAAGATCAATCAATCACGAACAATCCAAATCTCAATCACAAGCAAGAAACTAATAACAAAAGTAGCAAAAATAAATCATACAAGGATTCATAGTGGTTCCACTGACATCTTGTTAGTGTACATCCAATTAGAGAGAGTATTTTATTACCACGATGAAAGGAATACAAGGGATTGATCCAATGATCACTATATTTCAATATAGAAATGAGTTTGAGGAGAATAGAATTGAAGAATTGGAATTAGGTTATAAACCCTAATTCATCCTTGATCCCAAATCAAGTATCAAAACTCTCCCACTAACACACCTGAAAATAGCTTATATAGAGATAGGCCAAGTACCCAAATTGCCTCCAAGTCTTAACAAATCGTATTACCAAGTTTCCAGCCCGAAATAGCCCAAAAGTCACGTCAGACGTCTGTTGTGGGAGGTGACAGACGTCTGTCCCCTTCCAGGGAATAAATTGGGCTTCGACACTCAGCTCAGACGTCTGTCCCCAATATGACAGATGTCTAACCCTGTCTCAGACGCCTGTCGTGGGAATGACAAACGTCTGTTAGAACTCTCGGGAAAATCCCCTTGTAGTCTCACACGTCTGTCGGACCCTACGACAGACGTCTGTCGCTGAAGCCAGCCGACACCAAACACCATTTTAGCTCTAACTTTGCGTACGAGCTCCGATTTGTGGACGGTCAACTCCGACTCGAAGCTATCTTCATCCTCTTCAATCCAACATATAGTATCGCATTCTTCAACACTCTACCTCGATACTAACCATCTCAACTCCAAACTCCAATGCATCCAAGAATTTCCTTCAACCTTCTACCAAGCAACAAGAATACCTTCCCAATGAGCTCCGGCAAAGCCACCACTCATTGCACTCCGTTAACGAGCTCCGGCAAGGCCATCGCCTGCCAACGAAGTGTTAAAAGTATTCAAACCACGTCTCACCAAAAGATAATGCACTCGGAAGTGTGAACGAGTACTTACCATGAAGATAGATTTCCAATCTCTCACTGTTATTCCTTTCCATCATCAACAAACAAAATCACTCTCTCCCCTCGTGCCACCGTGTGGCACCTAGCAACTCAACAAGCGAATTAAGTTCGAGCAATACTCGAACTTCCCATATGTCAATGCTTTAGTAAGCATGTCCGTCGCATTATCCTTTGTGTGCACTTTTCGAAGGTATACTAGCTTACCCTCATCCATGGCTACAGAAAATGACTCCCTCACCTCAATATGCTTGGTCCGTGAGCTAAATGCCAAATTCTCCGCCAAATGTATAGCACTTTGGCTATCACATCGAACATCAACACTCTCATGTTCGAAACCCAAGTCACACAATAATCGCTTCAAGTAGAGTGCATCCTTCGCTGCTTCCACCGCGGCAATCAATCCTGCCTCCATAGTGGATAAGGAAGCTACGGTTTGCAATCCCGATCTCCAACTAATGGTTGTCCTGCCAAGTGTGAAGACATACCCGGAAGTTGATTTACTCTGATCCCTAACACCGGCGTAGTCCGAGTCACAATAACCAGCCAACTTGCAACTCCTCTCATCACTACCGCCAAAGACAAGACCATGAGATGCTATGCTTTTCAAATATCTCATAATAGCCTTCACGGCTTCCCAATGCGATTTCCATGGATTAATCATATACCGACTAACCACCCCGACGGCATTTGCAATATCGAGCCTTGTGCACACCATTGCGTACATCAAACTACTAACTGCACTTGCATATGACACTTTTTCCATATAAGCTTTTTCTTTATCCCTGATAGGTGATCCCTTATCTGAAAGCTTCATATGCAAAGGTAAAGGTGTATTTAACGCCTTTGCATCCTCTATGCTAAACCGGCAAAGCACTTTCTTGATGTACTCCTTTTGAGTCAATCTTAACTCAAAACGCTTTCAGTCCCTTCATGCCCAAGATTTTCCTTGCTTCTCCAAGACCTTTCATTTCGAATTCCGATTTCAAAAGCATCTTCAACTTATTGATTTCATTTTTATCCTTGGAAGTAATGAGCATATCATCCACATACAAGAGTAAATACACCTAACAATCATTTCCCAACCTCTTGAAATATACGCAAGCATCCTTGATGCTTCGATGGAAGCCACTTTCAAGCATGAAATGATCGAATCTCTTGTACCATTGTCTAGGTGATTGCTTTAACCCATATAGTGATTTCTTCAACTTGCAAGCCATTTTAGACTTACCATCTGCAACTAACCCTTCCGGTTGCTACATGTAGACGTCTTCATCCAAGTCTCCATGCAAGAAGGCGGTTTTCACATCAAGTTGCTCCAACTCCAAGTCTTGGATAACAAATATGCCTAGTAAAACCCGGATAGAAGTATGATGTACTACCGATGCAAAAATTTCATCATACTCCTTTCTTTTTCTTTGTGCAGACCCCTTTGCCACTAACCTTGCTTTGTACCTTCCATCATCCTTCACCTTGTAAATCCATTTGCACCCTATAATACGGTTTTCTTGAGGAAGTGGAACCAACTCCCAAGTTTGGTTCTTCATTAACGATTGCATCTCTTCCTTCATGGCGCAAATCCACTTCGATCTCTCTCTCGACTCCATGACGTTATCAAGATTCATCAGCTCATCTTGGACTACATTGAGAGCATAGTCCAAATGATCACAAAAGCTAAAGTAGTTCCAATCACCATATCTTTCGGGAGGCTTTATTGCCATCGACCAACCCAAGTAGCAATGCTATCACCTAAACCACTTTCGGCTCCACCTTGAGTCGAAACTTATCTAGTATCATGTACATCACCAACATCACTAGAGGAACCATGTGGACTATGTGATGTTTCATCAACCCCACGAGCTTCTTCAACTCTGCTACCACTTGGACAGAGTGTGGGAATGACTTCCTTCTCCGCTGATTCACCATGAGCCAAATCCGGAACATCCGATTATCTCTCGTTCTCCTTGAATAAAGTCAACTCATCAAAAGTGACATGACGAGAATTAACAACCTTCTTCGTTTTCGGATTCCAAATCCGATAGTCTTTCACACCGTCCGTGAAACCAAGCAAGACCCCTTCGAATGCTCTAGCTCCAAGCTTATCATTCTCCGGATCATGCACATAAACCGGGCTACCAAACACACGAAGATATATCAAATCAACACTCTTCCGCTTCCGCACTTCCTCCAGAATTTTGTTATTAATGACTGAGCACGGAATTCGATTCACAATATGCACCATGGTTGACAAAGCTTCAGCCCAAAATCCCTTAGACAAACCCGATGTCAATCTCAAGCATCAAGCTTTCTCAAGTAGAGTTCGGTTCATTCTCTCCCCTACTCCATTAGATTGCGGATCTTCTGGTGTAGTAAAATGTCTCTAGATTCTGTGATGCTTACAATACTCCAAAAATTCCCGGAAAACATATTCGCCGCCATTGTCGGTCCTTAACACCTTCAAAGTTTTGCCACTCTCATTCTCAACAAGTGCCTTCCACACTTTGAACTTAGCCATGCCTCCGACTTGGCCCTCTTTACATACACCCACACCTTCCGAGACAAATCATCAATGAAAGAAAATAATACCTTGCTCCTCCCAAAGAAGCAACTAGTGCCAATCGATGATTCATCATGAATTTGTTCAGATGTTATTGCATCTGTTTTTCGAAGTTTTTCTTATTCTATGGTGCAATTTGATTTTCATCGTTGTATCTTTTATTTCCAGTGTAATAAATTATCATTTTGTTTCATAGAAAATTAAGGTGTTTATTTAACCCAAAAGAAGGCTTTTTATGAAGGGTTTTTACCCTCAAGGACAAAAAGAACAAAAAAAATGTTTCATAAGTACAAGAGGGCAAAAATTTATCTTCAAGGACAAAATTTAGTGTAAAGAGAGAAATTGAGGGGACCATTATAATTCCTCCCTTTACACTAACAGTTGTCCTTACAGACAAAATTTTGTCCTCTTGTCCTTATGGAACAATTTTTTGTTCATGTTGTCCTTCAGGGTATTTTCCTGTTTTTTTTTTAGAATTTAGACTGGTCGTAAACATAAAAATAAACATACATAATTTATAACAAATAATAAATTTAGATTTCTTAACTAACAAATCTCTAAGATACCATTCACACATCAGAAATGTTTACTTGCTCTCTTCGACACATCAGACGCGGCGAAGATAAAAACTAAGGGTGTATTCGCTGGTCTAAAATGGACCAATTGACAAACGGACGCGTCCGTTTGTCAATGGTCCATTTTGGACCGGTTGCTCAATGGCTCGAATTAGAGTCGTTGAGTGTCGACGCGTCTGAGTGTCGACGCGTCTGACGTGTCGACCCTCAATGGCTCCAATTTGAGCCGTTGAGCAACCTTCCCTTCCCCTTATAACTTCTTCTTCAACCCCTTCTCCCATCCACACCTCTTCTCTACCTTCTTCCTCTTATTTCTATTTCAACCTTGAAGTAAATGTGATGGAAAATCCGGTTTCAGATGATGGTGATTCTGGTTCAAAAGATTTGGAATATATTGTACTAATTAGAGCATATTTACATGACAGACGTAGCGAAATAGGCTGTCGGATGCACACTTTGGAGTTGATGTGGAAAGACGACATATTGAACGGTCATCAGGGAAGATGTCAAAGGCAGTTTCGTATGAAACAGTTATGTTTTCTTTTTTATGCGATAGGCTAGAAAGTTACAGATTGGCTACATCGGAAAATGTTACTGTTCGAGAAGCAGTTGGTATATTTCTATACGCTATTGCCACAACTAATTTGAACAGACAAGTGGCTGAAAGATTTCAACGGTCAGATAGCACAATCTTTCATTATTTTCATGTTGTTTTGAATGTCAACCTAATATTATCTACAGCTATTATAAAACTTGTTAATCCTCAATTTAACTCAATTTCAGCTGAAATTAGGAATGATAAACATTACTACCCGTACTTTAAAAACTGTATTGGTTCAATAGACGATACACATGTAATGACACACTTACCTCTAGATCGAGTTGTTCCGTTTATCGGACGAAAAGGATATGTTACCCATAATATTTTGTCTGCATGCTCGTTCGATTTACTATTTATGTATGTTGTATCTGGTTGGGAAGGTACTGCGCACAACAGTTAAATTTTTAATTCTGTGGTGAATGAGAGAAGTTCCAATTTTCCCTGTCCTCCTCCTGGACAGTATTATGTTGTGGATTCTAGTTTTCCACTAACAACTGGGTACATACCACCATGTCGAAATGTTAGATATCACATCCTCAGTTTCGTATAATCACAAATCAACTGAAATCGAATAACGAAAATTTTAATTTCTACCATTCTAGTTTACGTATGGCAATTGAGAGGACCTTTGGAATATGGAAAAAGAAATTTGTTATACTCAGAAATATGTCAACCTTCAAGTTTGAAGCTCAAACAAAATTTGTTGTTGCTACGATGACTGTACACAATTATATACGCAA
The DNA here is from genome assembly GCA_030737875.1 of Allium sativum. Taxonomy (NCBI): domain Eukaryota; kingdom Viridiplantae; phylum Streptophyta; class Magnoliopsida; order Asparagales; family Amaryllidaceae; genus Allium; species Allium sativum. The sequence goes on along the minus strand of CM060918.1, from coordinate 720,197,955 downwards.
ATACAATATGAGTGATCTAGATTTTATGGCGTATGACGATGATTCAGATCTTATTCCAGATGAGTATGAGGAAGAATACGTCGACTTGAGAAACATAGGAAATAATGACCTTACACTGGCTCAACGCTATCAAGGCAACGCTGATATGGCAGTGCGTCGCGATACAATAAGAGACGAGCTTGTTGCAGCAGGGTTACACTAATAGATTTCTACAATGTATCACTTTCTCTACTTTTTTTGTATTTCTGCATTGTATCACTTTTGGTACTGTTTTTATGTAATGGACTATTATGTTTTGTTAACTATGTTATTCTGTAATATTTATAATGTTATATTTTAATCAGTAATTAATTAAACTACAAAATATAAATAAAATGCTCTGCTCAAATTCTACGCTTAACGCACCAAACGCATTCTTCGCTTTAATACTCCACTGAAAAACTCCGCTCAAATTTTCCGCTTCCGCTTGCACCAAACACACCCTAAGAAAATTGATCAGCTTCCCCACTGAAGAAAAACGAGCCATTGAAGTTAGATGTGTCTGACACCAGTGGATCTAATTTTTTTCCTACTCTATATAGCGGATTGTGCTAGTTAACTGTAATTTATAATTGAGTAAAATATCAGAAACAATACAAATTGAGAAATTCAGCAAGGGTATTTAGGGTATTTTGAATATGACTATGATGGGTCCTCCAACTTTTTGTTTCCACTCTTAGAATTTAATTAAAAATGATTCGGGTCAGCATTTTCGCTATAGAATCCTTGATATCTCTACCCTACTCTTCATCCTTGTTCTTCATCTTCTTCAACTTCTTATACCCTCTTCTATCATTGCCTTCATACTTTCTAGTTTCTACTTACATGAATGACAATTGATTCAAAAACAAATTCCAAAATCAAGTTATAAAAGGTGTGCCAATTATTAAAGCATATTTACGTATAAGAAGGAGTGATATCCACCAAATGCACGTGTTGGAATCTATTGATTTACTGTGGGTAGAAGACATATTGAGTTGCCATCAAGGACACTGCTAGTGAAATTTTCAAATGAAAAGGCTTCACTTTCCTTAATTATGCAACAGACAACAAAATCATGGTTTGATTACAAAGAAAGGGGCTGGTCTTGGAGAAACGTTAGTCATATTTGTATACACGATAGTTGCACCATTTCCCAATCACCTAAAGTTTAAATCAATACTATATACATTTTCGAAACCATGTTTGTGCGATAGATGGTACACAAGTAATGACACAATTACCTCAGATAGAGTTGTCCCATGTATAGGACGAAACAGTTATCATGCATAGAATATCTTAATCTCATGCTCGTTCGATTTATAGTTTTTATGCTATAACTAGTTGGTAAGGTACTTCACATGATAAGACAACTTCAAATTTAGTTGTAAATGATAGAATTTTAAATTTCTCCCATCCTCCATCCGGACAGTATTATGTAATTGATTAAGGTTTTTCACTTCAAAATATGTATTTACTACAACATAGTTAGATATAACATTCCTCATTTTTCGAGAAATTGGTAATCTACCTAAAAAAGGTAAACGAACATTTTAATTTTTACCACTAGAGTTTACGTATGACAACTGAGAGAAGCCAGACCGAAATGGCCGAGCCGGCATTTCGGTTCGGTTCTAATGATGACTGGGCTGAAATTTGATTATTATTACGTTAGCAACATCGGTTGTTGTAAAAAAGGAAAATAAACATAGAAAAAACTATTATTCATACTTTATATAACTACATCCATCTAAATAATGAAAATAGACACATGAAAGATAAAAAAAGAAAGTATAATACAGTCCAAATTAACTAAAATTTAGGGTTATTCTTAATAACAAGAGAAGTCAAGCACAAGATGAGAGAAATCGAGTAAGATGAGCGAAGATTCAAGCTTGAGAAATAAAAAACTAATACGATGAGGAGGAAACCGACTACCATAATAGGTTCTTATAAGGCAAAGATGAATCTAGAGCTTAACTATAATGTTTAGGCTTGCTACGTCAAAAGAGTATGGTGAATAGAGACCTTGTAGCTAGTGCTGCTATTGGTGAATGTTGTACATGTTGTTTATTGAGCTAGTTGGGCTCCTTTATCATAGAAGAATGCTAGTATTAAAATGTTTATGAGAATTTTATCTATGGTTAGGCTTGCTAAAATTGGAGTTTAGTAGGTTAGATGGAGTTACAATTATATTTTTATATTACAAGCACAATTAGAAAAGATAATAATGTTAATTAAGGTACCAATATGTAAAAGTTTAAAAAGAACAATCAAATCACAAATGACATAATAATGGAATTTCTAGAATTATCAAAATGCTACCAAAAATATTCAAATTACAATCGATAATACAAAACCAGAATCCATATTTTTGAACCTTGATCCAGTCATAAACATTTGTGTAACACCCCAGAATTTAATACACTATAACCATACAGTAAAGACAATAAAATGAATATTATATAATTAAATATTCAGAATTAAGTAAAACCGACTTTAACGTTGTGTTCGTCTCGGGATTCTGGTTCAGATAAACCCCAAGTTTGCGTAAAACATATAACGCATGAAGAAGTTATGAACCTTAGAAGTTTGAATCCATATAAGGAGGTTATATATAAATATATTCAAAATAATTCAAACTTGAGGCAACGTAGAAAAGTAACGGATGTGGGATGACATGATCAAGCACTGGGTCGACCCATGGTTATGTTGGGCGACGCATGGGTTGACCCAGTATGTGGGTGAGTCAACCCACCCAAATGCAAACCCGATTCTGAGTTTTGTTTCTGGAATGTTTTGTATACTAGGTTCGTTGGATGAGTTGTATGGCTAGATTTGAAACCCTAAGATCTGAAGGTTAAGAATTAGGCATGTAAATCTATAAATAGGAGACTCTCTCTCATTTCAATACATGCAATTATTCTTTATCCCTCTTCCTCCATGACTTTATTCTGAATAAATATATGAAACGAGGAGATGTTGTTGAAGCCTAGATATACAAAGATAATTCAAATCTGCATACAACCTTTTTTCAAGAACTATTTCTAAACCTAATACCTAACCCTGTAAGCAAGGTTTTAAATCTCGGATATCGGTCGCATTTCATTTCAGGGATTTTAGAGACTTGATCTCCTATCGGGAGTGATCTCGGACGAGATGAGTCTAACTCGGGGGTTCATCTCGGATTTCCATCTTGGGTCTGAAAGTTCATATGGGAACAATCTCGGGGTACATGATATGTTAAAAAATGATATTCTTACAAAATCATTTTTATGAATGCTATTAAAAACATAGTAACTCAAACTTGAATTGCAAAATTACTTTATTATTCTTGATTTACAAAAGATCATTCATACTCTAAATCGTAATATAACTAAAACAGAAATATAACACAATGAAAATAAATTAGTCCTTACATCATATAATCCATGAAGTTGAGTTATTGTTAGACATAAAACATTAAAAAGATCCAAAAAATAAAAAAAATACAGTATATGTAGACTATAAAATATATAATTTCATTGGTATCATGTATGTAAAAAAGATTACTTTGAAAATCATAAACATCGCAGAACATATATAAACATACAATATGGTCATTTAACATGCAAAATGTAAAATAGCTAGATATTATCGGGGCTAGATTTGAGTTTTTTAATTATTATTATGGTTCAAGCACAGATATAAATCTTAACCAAAAAACGAAGATCTCAGACGATATTCCAGTATTTTGTATCGTTCGATATTGTAATATCTCAGGTGATATATTTGAAAGGAGATATATAATGATATTTGTTGTTTCGTTTCGAAAGGAGCCCAAAACAAGATCTCGGAGGAGACGTTGGGAGATATTTTCGAGATTTGAAATAGTGCTTGTGAGTTCAAGTTATTTTTAGATCTGATATTTTGATAAGTATTATGACAGTAAATAAAAGTGGATCTAGAACATACAGTACCTATAAGTTGTTTTCTATACCGTTCTTTAGTGTTATTCATATATGCAGTTGTTACAGTAATATATGTTCTTTTACTGTCACTTGATTTATCAGTTACCTATCTTCCCTATCCCTGTTTTGTTGTTTAATTTATTTACAGTCTTGTTTGTATGCCTATTTCATTTAGTTAATTTGATTATGTTTTTCTCCTTCTGTTTTCCCCTTTTATTTACACTGAGCCTAAGCCATCGAGAGCCTAGGCCATTTCTGATTAAGATTGCGTATAAACTGAAATTGGGATAACATGTAATGACATGAAAAAGGAGAATTTAGGGGCATATCATATATTGAGAACTTTTAACCGTAATGTGGGAATATGATAAGAAGGTATAATATGCATACTTGTTGTAATTTGGGAATAGAATTAAAAGGGATACTATGTATATATGCTGTAGTTTGGGATAATATGCATATGCTTGTACATATTGTAATTTGCGAATATAATTGAAAAGAATAATATGCATATGTGTAAACATGTTAGGTTTGACTTAATACATATATTAATTAAAGAACATGTTATGAAATGTATGTATCAGATGTAGGTTAGTAAAGTGAATTACTATTTTAAATATGTACATCTGGGCAGGTGCCTATTTTGGTGAAAAAGGGTTATACACATAATAACATTTACGAAAAAATGTAATATTACAACCATGCTTATTACTGAACTTAAACTGCTAAGTTAAACCTAATTATAAGATAAGTGGTCCCTCGTCCAGCTGTTGTATTGGGTTTTGGGGACTCTTAAATCCTAGTTACTTGAGGGCACAAGCTTAAGGGGTTTGGCTTGTGTCAATCTTGCTATGTGTAACCTATATCAATTAGTATCCTTGTGGGTATTTTGTTAGAGGGACTAGCATCTAGTAGGGGCCATGGCACGCTTTACTGAACTAGATAGTAAGAGGTTCAAACGAGGAAGGTGGATACGTACACGTTCCGGCAGAGTCATGAGCGTGCATGGGTCCGATTAGGGAAACTAAGTCGCTGCAACACCAGTAAATATGTCTGTGTTATATATGTTGTTGGGTTAGGGAGTGATACACCCTACTGTCGGGGATGACATAGGGTATTTACGTATTAGGGAGCCGATTCTATGGGTAATAATTAGGAGGTAACACCTAATCCTATTATGTAATTAGGGTAACACCTAATCCTGCTGTTTAATCTTGTTGTTCCTGTTATGTAATTAGGTTAACGCCTAATCCTGTTATACTAGTATTGGTGTAGAAAACCTGTTTTAGGGATATAGATTAGGAGCTTTAATCGATCATTATTTTATCCTATTGTTTCTGTTTACCTTGTTTACATGTTGTCTTATATGTTACTGTACTTTCTCATCCAGTCTTGTTTATCTGTATTGATACCTCTATTTTATCCATATACTGAAAATCACTGGAACTCGACAGGCTTTATGTTTAACCTATTTTGTTTCACTTCTTTCTCTTCCTTTCCCCCCAGGGTCCTCAGAGTGGTAGCACTCCTCAATGATTTGGACTTTCTCTTTTAGCTTGGATCCGGACTTTCTCAGATGTACCGCTTTCATTATCTTTCTACTCTATTACGGCTTGTTATGAGGGATATGGTTTTGTATTATTGCACTATGATTTATAAGGCAGATTTGAGGCTCTTGATTTTTGATGTAACTGGTTTGATGATGTAACCCAATTTGAAACAATGTTTTACTTTAAATAAAAGTTGAATTTTCCGCTGCTTACTTATATCTATCTTGTGAATTTCTGTTACCATTTACCTATTGCACTTCACGAAACTTAATGCATTCTCTTATGAGTAACATTATCTTTATGAGGGCATTCCACTATCGACATGGTTCCATTGGTATCTTGAGGCTATGGCACCTGCCGAAGTTCAAGGAGATACCTTACCCCCAGCTGCAACCGAAGTAGCTCCACCTCCATGAGTATATAACTTTTCTAAGCTTTGTAAGGACTTTTGTGCTATGGGAGGAAAATCGTTCCATGGTACCGAGAGCTTTGTTGAGGTTGACAATTGGCTTAGAGAAACGGAGAATGTGTTTGGTCTTTTCGAGCTTGGAGATAGGAGGAAGATACAGTTGGCCTCTTGGCAATTGAAGGACGAGGCTTCGTACTGGTGGGAAGTGATACAGGAAGGACAACCTGTAGCTATATGGGATGATTTCAGATGGAGATTTAAGATGAAGTTTTTATCTTAGGCGGAAGGAGGATTATTGATGGAGAGACTTTTAGCTTTGAAGCAAGGGGTCATGTTAGTTGAGGAATATGTTAATAAGTTTAATCAGCTGGCAAGATTTGGTCTGGACTTGGTTAATACACCCCATAAGAAGGCTTTTAGGTTTGTGAGAGGATTTAATCAACCTCTCTGAGGACTTGCATTATCTCATATACTGATGGGGGCGATGTTTGAGAGACTAGCTGACATGACTCTAATTCAAGAAGCTGGCAAGCATGAGAATAAGGACAACAAGACTGAGGAGACACAGGCTAAGGGCGAGAAAAAGAAGTGGTGGCCCACGAAGGGTTCGCAAAAGAAAGGAGGGAAGCCTGACAAGGCTCAGATCATGAAAGATATCAAGTGTCATGGTTGCGGAGCTTTGGGTCATTTTGTGAAGGACTGTAGAAAGACAAAGAAAGCCTGTTTTGATTGTGGTCAAGTGGGACACTTCACTAAACAATGCCCTAGCAGGCAAGGACAAGGGTCAGGATCTTCTGGACGAGTGCATTCTCTTGAGGCTAGTGGACCTGATCAAGGTAGGAAAGTCGTTGTTGAAGGTTTGATTACCCTTTTTGACTATCATGTTAGAACCCTCTTTGATTCTGGCGCTTCTCATTCATTTATATCCAGTTCTTTAGTAGATAGTCTGCACCTTAATACTAGTATAGTCTCCGATCCTGTAGTAATCTCAAACCCCATAGGAGGTATGGCTCATTTATCCATGATATGTAGGGGTTTGAGAATTTCAATCTTCTGCGTCGAGTTTGAATGCTACGCATATGTGCTGGGCTTTATGGGCTATGGTTTGATTCTAGGAATGGATTGGCTAGCTATGTATGGTGTCATCCTAGACTGTGAGAGGAGAGTTATAAGGCTTTTGATGTGCCAAGGGAGAAGTCTCGAGAATTCGTGTGACCCACGGGGATCAGTTATGCTCAGTTTTTAAGATTCGCTTGATACTTCTGTTGATGATTTGCGATCAGTACCCATAGTCAGAGGTTATACGAACGTGTTTGATGAGGTTAGGGGATTACCTCCAAGGCGTAAGATAGACTTTCGGATTTACTTGGTAGAGAATGTGAAGCCAATCGTTTTATCAGTGCGCCACATAGCTCCTACAGAGAGGAGGAAGCTCAACAAGCAAGTAGGGGAGCTATTCGAGAAAGGATTCATTAGACGGAGCATATTAGAGTTGGAAGCTCTAGTCGTCTTTGCAACTAAGGCAGACGACTCACTTCGTCTATGCTTGGACTATAGAGAGCTGAATAAGCTCACCAGGAAGCATAGGCACCCATTACTGAGGATTGACGACTTGTTTAATCAGCTAGTAGGCACATCAGTTTTCTCGCAGATGGATTTGGCCAAGGGATTTCATCAGTTGAGGGTGGTAGAGGATAATTTTGATAAGACTGCTTTTAGAATTACAGATGGTTTCTTTGAGTGGCTGGTCATGCCTTTTATGTGACACCCCACGCCCGTTAATGTCACTCTTTAACAGAATGCGTTAAGTTCCATGAAGCGCTATAGGTAAGCAGAGCAGAATCTCACAAAAAAAATTAGCAGAGGAAATTTAAAACTTTATTTTCCAATAGAAAAATATCGTGGTCTAAAATCCAGTTACAACATCAAACTAAAATACTGGAATAAAATACATGAAATAAAAATATCTGCTTTGCGCTAAAAACCATCAGAGTACAGAAGTAAAATGCCATAGTCCTCATAAGTAGCCATAAACAAGAAGTCAAAGTGGTACATCGAAGCAAATCCAAATCCAACCAGAAACAGAAGAGAATCCTAATCAAGCCTGAGCGTTGCAACCCTGAGAATCTGGGGGGAAAAGAAGAGAGAGGAAAGGAAACAAACCGGATCAGACATAAAGTCTAGCGAGTCCAGTTACTTCTAACATAAAAATAAGTAAAAGTATCATGATAGACATATAAACTAGATGAGAGATAACAGTATCATATAACATGTTTAACAAACTGAATAGGATAAGCATAATGAACTGAACAGATTGCGCTTCTCAAATACATTTCTCTGCACCAATACTAGTATAACAAACATGATCCCCACGGAAACATAATGTAGACTTAGGTGTACTTCTAGTAACGGGTTTTACCCCAAATAGAAATAAAAGATACCCCAACATAAATAATGGGTGTTAACACAATCAGAAACTATGGGTGTTACCCCAACCAGAAACTACGGGCACCTAAACAGGCAGGACTAGATGTACCCTAATTACTACCCCCAATCGATCGGCTCCCTATCCCATAAATACCTTGTGTCGGCCCCGCAGTAAGATGTATCACTTCCTAAAGTGGCAACCCCCAGAAGGACACAGACCTATTTACTGGTGTTATAACGGCTTAATTTCCCAAGCAAGCCGGACACATGCACGTACATGACTCCGTTGGAATGCTCCATTTGAACACCTCCACCCATATGAACCTCTTCTAATCAGCTCAGCAAGCGTGACCTGACCCTTACCAAGTGCGGGGTCCCCTATTAATACCATAATGGGTTAGACTGGTAGGGGTCCCCCGCAACAGATGACACAAGCCACCACCTAGGCTTGTACCCCAACTACTAGGATTTTGACAGGTTATGCCTAACAGATTAACAAGCCCTCATAACCCCAACAGGCAAAACATGTTAAATTTAACGGGATCATGTAACCCCCACAGATTTAATAGATTTACTTAACCCCAACATTTTAAACAGATTTACTTAACCTCCACCATTTAACAGGTTCATATAACCCCCACAGATCTAAACAGGTTAAGTACTATACGTTAATAGGTTCATGTAACCCTCACAGATCAAAATAGGTTTCACATGTTGTTTACAGTTTCATTACATGTTTTGCTTAATCTATGGATTTACATGCCCCAACCCTCAAGTCATAATTCACAGTATAAGATATGCTCTAAATTTTAGTTGTACATCACAATACAGGTTATGCCCCCAAATCCCAGTCATGATTTGTAATACAAGATATTCTCTAATTTATCTTTCCCAACCATTCCCAATTTCATTCGTTCGCATATTTCAGTGATAGGCGTAGACTCGAAGGTAGCATAGGCTATAAAAATAAAAAGGGAAAGAGGGAGTGAAAAGAACATAAATGGGCATAATAACAGAATAGACATATGATAACAGAAATAGGCATATCAGAAATAGGCACATAAGAACTGAACAGTAGATAAAGTGTACAAAGGAATACATGTAATAACATATCTTTTTATGTATGAATCGGATTCTTAACAGGCATAGGTTTAGATCCAAATTTATAAACATGTCAGGATTACTTGTTAAATGTTTATATCTAAAAATAACATGAACTCACAAAGGCTGGATCTAAAGAACAGAGAATAATTACGCTGAAGCCATAGAAGAAATTCTTGTATGCGAATATTGAAGAGAAATAAGCTAATTCAATCCAAGCTGGGGCAGAATCTCGTTGTCTCCATTGTTTTTTATGCGTAAAAACAATAGAAATGAGGTCCTATATATAGCCTAAAGACAACGATCCTGGTCAACAATTCAGTACCGATTCAAAGAAATGCACTGCGCCAGATCCTGGTTGGGTTGAAGCTCCCCGTCCTAGGTTGACCCACCTCCCCTGGGTCGACTTATGGGTCGACCCAGCCAGGTCATGGGTCGACCCCCAATCGGGTTGATCCCCCTACTTCTCTCGCTTCGCTGTTTAATTTGAATTTGAAAATTCTGACTTGGTTTGTATATATATAATTCTCTTATACATATACAAACTTCTAAGCTTAATAACTTTCTTATATGATGTCCATTTTACAGGAACTCAGAGTCTATCTTAAGTAGAATTCCGAGGCGAACACAATGGTGTAGTACGTTATACTTAATTCTCAATATTTAATTAAGTATTCTTTAGTTTATCGTTATAGTGTTCTTTAAAATTACGGGGTGTTACATTCTCCTCTACTTAAAGGATTTCGTCCTCGAAATCTCCAAGTTAAGAAGAATGTATATCCTAACATCCATCAATCATAGGCATCCATTGTTCTTAAGAGATTTATAATGCTTATATGAACATATGCAAAGGTGTGTGTATGTGTCCCTATGCTAATACAAAAAATCAGGCAGTCTACTGATTCAGTCGACCTCCTTAATGCAATGTATGTTAGTGCCATGAATCCAACATGTATGAAAATACTCCTAGTATATCGTGTAAACTCTATATATGTGCACAATCATCCATCCAAATGCAACATCCATAAGATGATACAACCATTTCCATCCATAAAATTTAAATTACACACACATCCATATGCAATATATAAGTGATTGAGCCGATCTAGTGCCTAGTGTGTGTATATATGCATCTATGAGCAACTACTAGTAAACACTTGCATCCATCAAGCATAACTGTTTCAAACACATGTTTATATCCATTGGGTTTCTAACTGAAGGTCGAAGATACCATCGATAGGACAAACTCAAATGACAGAAGCAAGTATGAACAAAAGCTTTGGAAAAAGAAGTTAAGAACATAACCCTAAAAAGAAAAGGGCACAAAGCGTGAATCTTCTCTTTAGTATCCCAAGTTGCATCTTCTTGGTCTTCTCCCCATTGAATTTTCATCAATTGACCTCTCGGTTGCAAAGCTTCTTAATCTCTAATCCAAGAATATGGGCAGGAATTCATCTAACTGTCGCCTCCCGTTCTATCTCTACTTCCTCAAGCATGCTTGGGTCAACTACCTCTACGGTATCATGCAGACACTTCCGCAAATGAAAAACATGGAAAACATCATGAACACCCACCAATCTCTCTTTTAGTTTTACTATATAGGCCATCTGACCTATCCTTTCTACTATGGGAAAGGCCCTACAAATCTTAGCGCTAGTTTTCCTATAGATCCAAAGCGAACCACATTCCTCAGAGGTGATACTTTGATGAAAACCATGTCTCCCACCTCAAACTCAATATCGGTCCTTCTCTTATCTGCGTATGACTTATGCCTATCCTATGCTGTCTTCATGTGCCTGCGGACAAGATCAATCTTTTCTAAGGTTTCTCTAATCATCTCAGGTCCAAGTAGAAGCCTATCTGTAGACTCCCACAAACAAGTCGGTGATCTACAAGGTCGTCCGTACAGTGCTTTGAAGGGTGCTATTTCAATACTAGCCTGATAACTGTTGTTGTAGGCGAACTCAATCAATAAGAGATGCTCCTCCCAACTCCCTCCAAAGTCTAGGATACACAGCCTCAAAAGATCCCCCAGAACTTTATTCACCCTCTCAATCCGCCCATCGATCTGAGTGTGATATGCGGTGCTCAAACACAACTGTGTACCTAATGCCTCTTGCAGACTCTTCCAGAACTCACTAGTGAAGATGGGGTCATGATCACTCACTGTGCTAGAAGGTACTCCATGTAAACATATTATCTCATGAAGATAAACCGATGACAACCACACTGTCGTTCTCTTACTCTTAACAATAAATGAGCGCTCTTGGTAAGCCTGTCAACTATAACCCAGATACTGGCATTGTCTTTCCTCGATCTAGGAAAACCATCAATGAATTCCATAAAGACGCTCTCCCACTTCCACCGTGGGACCTCTAAAGGATGAAGTAAACAAGCGGGCTTCCTCTACTCATCTTTGGCTTGCTGGCAAACTAAACATCGAGAGACAAACTCCACTACATCTTTCTTCATCCCAGCCCAAAAGAAAACCCTCTTCATATATCTATACATCTTATCACATCCCGGATGAATAGTCATCCTAGAATGATGGGCTTACTTAAGGGCTGTCTTCAACAGACTCCCAACTTAGGGAACCCAAAACCTTCCATCCTATCGCGACCACCCTCCATCATCCGTGGAATATCTACTAAGGTGACTAGAAGTATCCCTATTACTGAGACTATCCAAGATGTCTGCTATCTATGGATCCTCTCGCTGTAAAGATCCTATATAATCCATAAGAGTAGGTCGCACCTCTAAGGATGCCAATAAACCAGGCATAAGATCCATAGATGGCCTAAAATCAAAGGTCGATAAGTACTCCAAGCTCCGCCTCTCTACGAATAGAGGACTCAAAGTCATCTTCTGCCTACTTAATGCGTCTTCCACCATATTACCCTTGCTAGGGCATAACCAATCTTAAAATTATAGGAAACTAGGAACTCCATCCATATCTGTTGTCTCAAATTGAGATCCCTTTGCGAGAACAGATAATTGAGCGACTTATGGTCCGTGTATAACACGAACCTTTCTCCAAGCAGATAATGCCGCCAAGTCTTAAGTGCTAATATTATAGCAGCCAATTCCATATTATGGGTAGGGTAGTTCTTCTCGTAAACTCTCAAGTTTCTACCATCGTAACATACTAACCTTCGCTCTTGCATCAGGACGACACCAAGCCCTATACCGCATGCATCGGTGTATAATGTGAACACTTTGCTCCCATCAAGCAAAGTCAAGACCGGGGCTGTTGTCAGAGTCCACTTCAATCACTGAAAAGCATCCTCATAGTCAATATCCCAAGAAAAGGTTAGATTTTTCTTCGTCAGTCTGGTGAGTGGGGGCTGATATCTTTGTGAAGTCCTTAACAAACTTCCAATAATAGCCCAATAAACCAAGAAAACTCCGCACCTCTGTAGCATTCTTTGAAACCTTCCAATCTAGTACTTCAACTACTTTCATGAGATCCACTGCTATCCCATCCTTGGAGACCACATGCCCCAGAAATCTCACTTTCTCTCTCCAAAAATGACATTTAGAGAATTTTTGTAACAACCCATTTTTTTTAGGGATACTGGATTGGGAATCCAATAATAAATTGGTAATAATTATATTAAATATTGTTTGAAAATTAAATAAATGACAATAAAATATTAAAATGGATGAGAGGAAAAATGGATGACGATTAATAAATCGTTTGTGCATGGTTAATATGAAGAATTTCACCAGTTTTGTTACATAATGTAATTTATTTTAGCAAATGTACTTTTGAAAAGAAAAAAAAATGTACATTTTTGTGAATAAAGAAAAAAAATGTAGTTATAAGTTAGTGATAGTTGTGAACCAATCTTTTGCATGAAATAAAAAGACAAATTTCAATGCAATGGAAAAGTGCAAATTTTAATGGAAAATTTTGATTGATTTCATAAAATGTGTTCATTATTATGTGTGTTATTTTAAAATAATGTTTTCTTGTTGTTTTCAAGTTATGAAAAAAAAAGAGAAGTTTTCATAATGTTGAAAATGTGTGTAATATAAGGTAGAATAGAATTTTATGTCATTTTTCATAAGAAGAAAATAAAAAGAAAAGAATATAAAAGGAAAAAATGTAAGTAAAATAAAAATAAAAATATATATGTATGCATTTTTGAGGAAAGCTCTAGAAACTAATTTAAAATGTATGATATAGAAAAAAATCTCATAACATGACAAAGGATAATCATTAGGTGCATAAGAAAAGAAGGGGTTAAAACAAAAAAGTAATAAAATAAAGTGGAGATATTGGATAAGAAGGATCTAGAGGAGGGCCTAAGAATAAAAATCCTCCCTACCTCATTTCTCATTTCTTATCGTACATATTTCTCCCTTCCTCAACCAGAAACTTCACCCACCGTAAGAAGAAAAAAAAAAAGAGATCAAATCTTCTCATCCAATTAAAGTAAAAATTAGAAATTTGCAATCTAAGAGTGGAGTAGATTCCCAATTCTTCAAGTAAGTATCCCTAAATCTAATTCTATTCCATTTTCTTCCTTGCCTTTCCATGAATTGTTATTTAAGATTGTTTTTCTTTTCAATTTCTATCTGTAGAAGGCTCCAATCAAGAAATTAGTCAATTTCAGAGTTGAAAGTTTGCTTTTTGGAGTTGTAGGTGAGTGAAGTTACCACCTTTTTCATCTCTAAATTATATATTGTGTATGCATAATGGCTTAAAGGTGGAATTTTGTTTGCAAATTAGCTTCTTCCCCTGTGTATAATACGTGTGATTTGTTTTGTTTAAACAATCCTCGGGTCAGGCTGAGGATTGTTTGCAAGTTAGGTTGCGTGGACTGTAGCAGCATTCTTATCTTTTTCCACGTTTTGGGGTTTTGGACTACGCAGCTTCAGACTATTAGTATCGTGTAGTATTATGGTATGTGCACTATTATGTATTTTGGGAAGTGATATTATGTATGATGGACCATGTATTCTGGACATCTCTATTATGATATGTATTATGTATTCTGCTGTTGTTATTGTGCTGTGCTTGATTCTATTATATTTTGCACTATGTACCTGGGAAATTTTCTTGTACCATTTCTTTGAACTTATACTGAGCACAAATGGTAAGTTAAGAAGTTTTAAATTTCTCGTGCCAGTGTTCGTTCAAAGGAATGAGAACAACTTTTAGCCCTATCGAGTCCCATTCTCCGTGCTTTCCGACAGTAACACTTAGTGTTGCTCTTGGTCAGCATGGGTCTAGGGGCCGGGCGTTACATTGTTGGTATCAGAGCCCAGGTTTGACATAGTACAAAATGTATTTAGAATAGTGATTAGCACAAGACAGTAGAAACATCGTACATGTCTGTTTATTTTACAGTATCACTCCCATTATATAATAATGGTTGTACATACCTGAACCAAAGCCCCAATCTTTAAACGTTCTAGTGTGAGTATTGTTTTAATTCCAGCTTAATGATCTTTCTCACTATATGTAGAGTAGTGAGAAAGATGGCTGGAAGACCTCCCCGTTTGACGATGGAGAAGTGGTTGGAGTTGATGCGGAACATGCCACAAGCCGCACCCGCTCCTAATGCTGCTCCTAGAGCTGATTTCGCTCGTATGTGTAAGGACTTTATGAGCCTTGGAGGGAAGCCTTTCCTTGGAAATGAAGGTGTTGTTGAAGTTCAGGCCTGGCTTAAGATCTGTGAGTGTGTTTTTGGGACACATGGGAAAGATTTAGGGAACGTTTTGAGTTGAGGATCGTTCCATAGGCAGAGAAGGCCATCCTTACTCGTAGATTTAGTTGATAGATATGCTTTGGAAGTAGTTTATTTTGTCACATCTCTAAGGGTTGCGAATCCTATTGGTGGGTCCGCAACACTTGGAATGTTGTGTAAGAACCTTGAGATCTTTTTAGGTGGACTCCCTTTCTCATGTGACTTGCATGTGTTCGAGTATCTTGGCTTTGATATTATCTTGGGGATGGATTGGTTGGATCGATATTAGGCTCGTCTATCTTGCTTAGACAGAGTTGTTACCTTGAAGCATCCATCTTTCAAAGGGCTCGTTAATATAACGCTTGATACACAAGGCCCTAATGCTCATGGTTCTCTTCATTCCATTGAATCACGAGAAGATGATGAGATTGCCAGAGTTCCTGTTGTTAGGGACTTTGGTGATGTGTTTGAGCCTGTTACCGGCTTACCGCCTAAGAGAGCTGTGGAGTTTCGAATAGATCTTATCCCTGGAGCCCAACCAGTTAGTAGACCACCTAATCGAATGCCTCGTGTGGAGATGGAGGAGCTTCGAAAGCAGTTGACAGAATTGGAAGGGAAGCAGTTCATCCGATCTAGTAGCTCTCCTTGGGGAGCTGCTGCAGTCTTTGTAAGGAAGGCTGATGGCTCTCTCCGCTTGTGCATTGATTATAGGAAGCTTAATGAGCTGACCGTGAAGAATAAGTATCCACTGCCCCGTATTGATGATCTTTTTGATCAGTTAAGTGGAGCAAAAGTCTTTTCCCAGTTCGACTTAGCCACTGGATTCCATCAGTTGCGAGTAGCGAAAGACAGCATCCCTCTCACTGCCTTTCGCACTCGATATGGCTCTTATGAATGGCTGGTGATGCCGTTTGGGCTTACGAATGCTCCTGCGTACTTTGTAGACTTGATGAATAGAGTGTTTAGAAGCTATCTTGATAGATTTGTATTGGTCTTCATTGATGATATCTTAGTATATTCCAAGTCGGAGCAAGAGCATGAAGGTCATTTGAGGATTGTTTTGGAGACTTTGAGAGAACATAAGCTGAAAGCAAAGTTTTCCAAATGCCACTTTTGGCAGAAGGAGGTAAAGTTCTTAGGCCATATTATATCCGAAGCTGGTCTAGTTGTAGATCCCTCTAAGGTAGAAGCAATACAGAATTGGAAAAGGCTCGAGACCGTAACGGAGATTCGAAGCTTTCTCGGTCTTGCAGGTTACTATCGTCGCTTTGTTAAGGATTTTTCGAAGATTGTCACTCCTTTGACAAGGCTGACGAAGAAGGGTATAAGATTTGAGTGGACAGATAAGTGTGAAGAAGCTTTCTCTGAGTTGAAGGAGATGCTCACTAATGCACCAGTTTTGGTGATTCCAGGAGGCAATCAGGATCTTGTGGTCTATACTGATGCTTGTGGGTCTGGGCTGGGTGCTGTGATTATGCAGAAAGGAAGAGTTGTGGCTTAAGCATCTAGACAATTAAGACCCAACGAGGTTGGATATGCTGTTCATGATTTGGAGCTGGCAGCAGTAGTCTTTGCTTTGAAGTTGTGGCGACATTATCTTATGGGTGAGCGGTTTGTCCTTTATACTGACCATAAGTCTTTGAAATATCTCTTTACTCAAAAGGAGCTGAATATGCGCCAGCAAAGATGGTTGGAGTTTTCGGCAGCATACGATTTTGATATTCAGTATACACCTGGGAAAGGTAATCGTGTAGCTGATGCTCTTAGTCGTAAACACCAAGCGGTTGTATCGATGATGATAGATGAATGGCGAGACTTGGAGGTGTTGGCTTCTAGTGGAATCTATTGTAATATGTCCACTCATAGCTCTGGAAGGATGTTGGCCAATATGGTTATGAGACCGAGCCTAATGGATAGGATTTCTCATGCTCAGACAGAAGATCCTACTGCTTTAAAGCGTATTCATCGGCTGAAGAATGGAGATGATGCTGATGATTTGAAAGGATTTGAGTTGGATGCTCAAGGTTGTTTAAGGAAGAAGGGCAGGATCTTTGTACCTAATGTTGCAGGTCTTAGGCATGAGGTGATGAGCGATTGCCATAGTTCGCGATATACCATTCACCTAGGTGGCAGTAAGATGTATATGGACATGAAACGTCTATATTACTGGGAAGGAATGAAGCGCGACATAGGCGAGTATGTAAAGAAGTGTATTACCTGCCAATTGGTGAAGTGCGAGCATCAAAAGCCTAGCGGTCTTCTTCAGCCATTAGAGATTCCGCTATGGAAATGGGATCAGGTATCCATGGACTTCATTGATGGATTGCCGAGATCAAAGCAAGGGCATGATAGCATATGGGTAGTAGTGGATCGTTTGACTAAATCTGCCCATTTTATCCCAGTCAAGTCAAAAAGAACCGCTCCTTTTTTGGCAAAGCTATATGTGAAGGAAGTTGTACGTCTCCATGGTGTACCTAGTGCTATAGTTTGTGATAGGGATCCACTATTTACTAGTGGGTTTTGGAGAAGCTTGCAGTCTGCTTTGGGGACGAAGTTGAATATCAGTTCAGCATATCATCCTCAGTCCGATGGGCAAACTGAGCGGGTTAACAAGATATTGGAGGATTTGTTGCGCTCTTGTATCCTTGATTTTGGCGGGTCTTGGGAGGACCACCTATACTTGGTCGAGTTTGCATATAACAATAGCTTTCAGTCCAGTATAGGCATGACTCATTTTGAAGCATTGTATGGAAGACCCTGTAGATCTCCTTCGTGCTGGCTTGAGACTGGGGATAGGTTGGTGCTTGGTCCCGACACTGTGCGTGAATCTTCTGAGAAGGTGGACCTAATTAGAAGAAGGATGAAAGAGGCGCAGGATAGACAAAAGTCCTATGCAGATCGTCGAAAAAAAAGGACTTGGAGTTTAGTGTTGGAGATCGTGTATTTGTGAAGGTTACTCCTTTAAAAGGAGTAATGAGGTTCAGTAAGACTGGTAAGCTTGCTCCGAGATTTATTGGCCCTTATCCTGTCGTGGAGCGAATTGGAAAACTTGCCTACAGGTTTGCCTTACCCGAACACTTATCGAGTGTGCACAACGTCTTTCATGTGTCTCACTTGAGGAAGTGTTTAAGGGATTCCGAAGAGGTCTTAGAGCCGAAGCAGTTGCAGCAGCTTGAGATCACTCCCAACATGACTTTTACTCGAGAGCCTATTCGTATTATTGCCTCTGAGACGAAGAAACTTCGTAGCAAAGTGGTTCCTTTAGTCAAGGTGCAGTGGTCAAGTAATCCAAAGGACTGCACTTGGGAAACACAAGAGTCGATGCAGAGGCATTATCCTAAATTGTTCGGCGCTTGAGTAAGGTATGTCCTTTTGTTTTGAGTTGAATCTATAAGTTTATTACAGATGTATCCCCTACGTAGAAATTGCGAGGATGCAATTTTTGTAAGGGGGGAAGTCTGTAACAACCCATTTTTTTTAGGGATACTGGATTGGGAATCCAATAATAAATTGGTAATAATTATATTAAATATTGTTTGAAAATTAAATAAATGACAATAAAATATTAAAATGGATGAGAGGAAAAATGGATGACGATTAATAAATCGTTTGTGCATGGTTAATATGAAGAATTTCACCAGTTTTGTTACATAATGTAATTTATTTTAGCAAATGTACTTTTGAAAAGAAAAAAAAATGTACATTTTTGTGAATAAAGAAAAAAAATGTAGTTATAAGTTAGTGATAGTTGTGAACCAATCTTTTGCATGAAATAAAAAGACAAATTTCAATGCAATGGAAAAGTGCAAATTTTAATGGAAAATTTTGATTGATTTCATAAAATGTGTTCATTATTATGTGTGTTATTTTAAAATAATGTTTTCTTGTTGTTTTCAAGTTATGAAAAAAAAAAAGAGAAGTTTTCATAATGTTGAAAATGTGTGTAATATAAGGTAGAAAAGAATTTTATGTCATTTTTCATAAGAAGAAAATAAAAAGAAAAGAATATAAAAGGAAAAAATGTAAGTAAAATAAAAATAAAAATATATATGTATGCATTTTTGAGGAAAGCTCTAGAAACTAATTTAAAATGTATGATATAGAAAAAAATCTCATAACATGACAAAGGATAATCATTATGTGCATAAGAAAAGAAGGGGTTAAAACAAAAAAGTAATAAAATAAAGTGGAGATATTGGATAAGAAGGATCTAGAGGAGGGCCTAAGAATAAAAATCCTCCCTACCTCATTTCTCATCGTACATATTTCTCCCTTCCTCAACCAGAAACTTCACCCACCGTAAGAAGAAAAAAAAAAAGAGATCAAATCTTCTCATCCAATTAAAGTAAAAATTAGAAATTTGCAATCTAAGAGTGAAGTAGATTCCCAATTCTTCAAGTAAGTATCCCTAAATCTAATTCTATTCCATTTTCTTCCTTGCCTTTCCATGGATTGTTATTTAAGATTGTTTTTCTTTTCAATTTCTATCTGTAGAAGGCTCCAATCAAGAAATTAGTCAATTTCAGAGTTGAAAGTTTGCTTTTTGGAGTTGTAGGTGAGTGAAGTTACCACCTTTTTCATCTCTAAATTATGTATTGTGTATGCATAATGGCTTAAAGGTGGAATTTTGTTTGCAAATTAGCTTCTTCCCCTGTGTATGATTCATTATTGGTATGTTTGAGGCGATTAGTATTGCAAAATTGAAGACAATATACATTGAATTTGGTTGCATGCAAGTAATTTTTTTTATTGCATGCAAAGTATTTGTTTAAATGGCTCATATTCGTTGCATGATGATTTTATTGCATGCAAAGTGTATGCATAATTGCCTCGTAGAAGAACATTTTCATAATTATGGAAAAAAAAAAACCTGAAAATTTTCAGTTTTTAGAAGGGGAAGGAGCGGCTGCAGCTCCATGAGCTGCAGCCATGGTGGTGATGGCTGCACCACAGTGCACCCCAGGTTGGACTGCACTGTGCAGTCCAGTTGGGCTGCAGGTGCAGCCCAAAAGGGGCTGCACTAGCAGCCCAGATGGGCCGCAGGTGCAACCCACACTGGGCTGCGCGGTGCAGCCCAGAAGGGCTGCAGTAGCAGCCCAGCTGGGCTGCGTGTGCAGCCCAGGCGGGCTGCAACATGCAGCCCACGCGGGCTGCAAAGTGCGGCCCGGGAGGGCTGCAGGTGCAGCCCACTCAGGCTGCACCATGCAGCCCACATGGGCTGCAGGTGCAGCCCAGCCGTGGGCTGTAGGTGCAGCCCAGCCGTGGGCTGCAGTGCAGCCCAGGCCCACGCGGGCTGCCACGTGCAAATGGGTAAAAAAAAAAAAAAAAAAAAAAAAGAAGAGGGAAGAGAAAAATTTTAATAAAAAATAATAATAATAATAATAAAATATTACCTGTATATGTTAGAAAATTATTTTTCTTTTAAATGTTTTGAAAGCAATTTTTTTCCTACGAACGAAAATAATAGTATTATGTATAAATAAAATGATCGAATATTTTTATTAATTCCAAACAAGTTAAACATGCTAAATAATGCTTATATTTCGTTATAATACATAAGTATTATAGGGTACTTGTGTATTAGAGCAAAACGGAAGTGTAACCATCTATGGACATGCGTTGTTAAAATTTTTGCAAAGTATACTGGGTTTTATAAAACTTACATTTATGAATGTTGCCATGATGAGTTTTATATAGTGTTTTGACATTATAAACACTATGAGTTTTTAAGGCATGATTTAAAAATAATATTTGAAAAATACTTTCAATTTTGGAATTGGGATAGATTGGACTCTGTTGTACCAATGGGCCAAAACTCCATCTTGGTCGACCTGATTCAGGTTCGCTACCTGAATCACGGTGGTTTTAAATTTTGCCCACCAACCACCAAAGGTCAAACGGTCTGCTAAATTGGGCAATTTTGTTGTTTTGATCGGGATTCCCGATCGGCGGGTCACGGACTACATCAGATGGAGGAAAGCACGGAGAATGGGACTCGATAGGGCTAAAAGTTGTTCTCATTCCTTTGAACGAACACTGGCACGAGAATTTAAAACTTCTCATCTTACCCTTTGTGCTCAGTATAAGTTCAAAGAAATGGTACAGGAAAATTTCCCAGGCACATAGTGCAAAATATAATAGAATCAAGCACAGCACAATAACAACAGCAGAATACATAATACATATCATAATAGAGATGTCCAGCATACATGGTCCATCATACATAATATCGCCTCCCAAAATACATAATAGTGTACATACCATAATACTACACGCTACTGATAGGCTGAAGCTGCATAGTCCAAAACCCCAAAACGTGGAAAAAGATAAGAACGCTGCTACAGTCCATGCAACCTAACCTGCAAACAATCCTCAACCTAACCCGAGGATTGTTTTAACAAAACAAATCACACGGGTCAGACTATGTCTAGTGTGAGTGAAATAAGTATCTGTGGACATTAAATAATTTAACAAATAAGGGTGCCACATGTATAAGTCAACATGGAGCGTATGAATGTTACAAAAATGTGAACAATTTAGCATAATTAACACATTAACATGCCATAATCGCAGGTATCGGTATTGTATATAACTCAATACAATACCAAAACAATTATCATATGTAAAGCAATATGATAATATAAAAAGTAAAGTTAAAGGGGCACAGGTATTGTATGTAAAGCAATACAATACCAAAATAATTATCATATGTAAAGCAATATGATAATGTAATAATTATGATTAAGAAGGCACATGTATTGTATGTAAAGCAATACAATACCGAACAATTATCATATGTAAAGCAATATGATAATGTAATAATTATGATTAAGAAGGCACATCTTATATGTAAAGCAATACAATACCGAACAATTATCATATGTAAAGCAATATGATAATGTAATAAGTGAAGTTAAAAGGGCACAGGTATTGTATGTAAAGCAATACAATACCACAACAATTATCATATGTAATGCAATATGATAATATAAAAATTGGGATAAAAAGGCACAGTATTGTATTTAAAGCAATACAATACCAAAACAATTATCATATATAAAGCAATATGATAATATAATCAAACGTTGGTTAAAATACTGGGTTTCCAAATTATCTTGGGTAATATCCCATTATTATTCAAACAAATTAGAAGTTAATAAAGAATTATGAGAATTAAGGGATAAATATAATATGACCCATAACAGATACCAAATAAACAGACGCTAGTATTGTAAAATCACAGTGGTAGAGCTCTTGCGCGCGCGGAGACATCAGCACCGTAACCTACTCATAACGCCATAACGACACCTGGCGATCAACCCAGGATAACCAAGACGGTCTAAGGCGAAGGCCATATGCTACCCGTTCACGGCACTACACGTGGCACACCCACGCCTCCATCTGATGTAGTCCGTGACCCGCCGATCGGGAATCCCGATCAAACAACAAAATTGCCCAATGTAGCAGACCGTTTGACCTTTGGTGGTAGATGGGCGAAAATTGAAACCACCGCGATTCAGGTAGCGAACCTGAATCAGGTCGACCAAGATGGAGTTTTGGCCCATTGTTACAACAGAGTCCAATCTATCCCAATCCCAAAATTAGAGTATTCTGAAATATTAATTTGTAAATTCATGCTTTGAAAACTCATAGTGTTTATAATGTCAAAACACTAAAAAAAACTCATCATGGCAACTTCCATAAAAGTAAGTTTTATAAACCCAGTATACTTTACAAAAAGGATAACATCACATGTCCATAGATGGTTACACTTCCGTTTCGCTCTAATACACAAGTACCCCATAATACTTATGTATTATAACGAAACATAAGCATTGCTAAGCATGTTTAACTTGCTTGAAATTAATAAAATTATTCGATCATTTAATTTGTATATAACAAAATTTTCTTTTAAAGAGGAATTGCTTTCGAAAATTTCAAAGGAAAACGATTTACTACGGTAAAACCTATAATTATTTTTAAAAGAAATCTTATTGCAAAAATAATTTTTAGTTTTTTTTTTCTTCTTCTTCCTTTTTTTTTTAAAAAAAAAAAAAAAAAAAAAAAAAAAAAAAAAAAAAACAGCTCAACTTGGGCTGCACATGGTAGCCCGCATGGACTGCTTGTGCAGCCCAACTGAGCACAAAGGCTCCAATCAAGAAATTAGTCAATTTCAGAGTTGAAAGTTTGCTTTTTGGAGTTGTAGGTGAGTGAAGTTTCCACCTTTTTCCTCTTTTAATCATGGATTGTGGATGCATGATGGGTTAAAGGTGATGTTTTGATTATAAATTAGCTCCTTCCCCTATGTATGGTTGATTCTTGGTATGTTTGGGGCAATTAAATTAGATCTGAAATAAATTTGTGGTAGTAATACAAAATTGAAGGCATTATTGCTTTGAAATTGGTTGCATGTATGCAATTTTATTGCATGCAAGGTATATGCTTAAATGCCTCATATTTGTTGCATGCATAGGTTTTTATCGCATGCAACATATTTGTATAATTGCCTCTTACAAGTAATTCTGACAATTAATCGAAAAAAAAAAATTTAATTTTTGCTGAAATTTTCAGCAAGGGCGAGGGGAAGGACTGCTGTGCAGTCCTGCACAGCTAGGCTGCTTTGTGCAGCCAGAACTGGGCTGCACAGGCAGCCCGTGCGCAGGCTGTGCAGCAGCCCATGTTCAGGCTGCCATGCAGCCCAGAAAGGGCTGCAGTGCAGCCCGTGATGGGGCTGCATTAGCAGCCCAGAAAGGGCTGTAGTGCAGCCCAGAACGGGCTGCATAGCAGCCCAGAAAGGGCTGCAGCGCAGCCCGTGATGGGGCTGCATTAGCAGCCCAGAAAGGGCTGCAGTGCAGCCCAGAACGGGCTGTATAGCAGCCCAGAAAGGGCTGCAGCGCAGCCCGTGATGGGACTGCATTAGCAGCCCAGAACGGGCTGCAGTGCAGCCCGTGTCTGGGCTACAGTGCAGCCCAGATGGGCTGCGCAGCAGCCCAACTATGGGCTGCAATGCAGCCCGGCAGTGGGCTGCACAGTGCAGCCCAGTTGGCTGACTGTGCAGTCCAGGTTGCACTGGGCAGACCTAAAAAAAAAAAAAAAAAAATCTAAACTTTATTTAAAAATAATTATGCAATTTTATATTAGAAAAATTATTGTTTTCTTTAATATTTGAGAATAAATTCTTCCTACTTGCAAAAATAACAGTATCATGTACAAATTAAATGGCCAAATAATTTTATTAGTTCCAAATAAATTAAACGTGTTAAACAATGATTAAGTTTCGTTATAATACATAAGTATTATGGGGTGCTTGTGTATTAGAGCGAAACGGAAGTGTAACCATCTATGGACATGTGATGTTAACCTTTTTTGTAAAGTATACTGGGTTTTGTAAAAACCTTACTTTTATGAATGTTGCCTGAATGATATTATATAGTGTTTTGATGTTATAAACACTATGAGTTTTCAAAGTATGAATTTACAAATTAATATTTCAAAATACTTTAATTTTGGGATTGGGATAGATTGGACTCTGTTGTACCAATAGGCCAAAACTCCATCTTGGTCGACCTGATTCAGGTTCGCTACCTGAATCACGGTGGTTATAAATTTCGCCCACTTACCACCAAAGGTCAAACGGTCTGCTACATTGGGCAATTTTGTTGTTTTGATCGGGATTCCCGATCGGCGGGTCACGGACTACATCAGATGGAGACGTGGGTGTGCCACGTGTAGTGCCGTGAACGGGTAGCATACGGCCTTCGCCTTAGACCGTCTTGGTTATCCTGGGTTGATCGCCAGGTGTCGTTATGGCGTTATGAGTAGGTTACGGTGCTGATGTCTCCGCGCGCGCAAGAGCTCTACCACTGTAATTTTACAATACTAGCGTCTGTTTAGTTGGTCGTTATGGGTCATATTATATTTATCCCGTAGTCCCCATAATTCTCTATTACTCAAATAATTTGAAACCCAGTATTATAACCAACATTTAATTATTATATTATCATATTATTTTATATATGATAATCGTTATGGTATTGTATTGTTTTACATACAATACCTGTGCCTTTAATTAATCTCACTTTTTTTATATTATCATATTGCTTTACATATGATAATCGTTATGGTATTGTATTGCTTTACATACAATACCTGTGCCTTTAATCTGACTTTTTATATTATCATACTGCTTCACATATGATAATTGTTTTGGTATTGTATTGCTTTACATACAATACCGATGCCTGATTTTATGGCTTATTTAATGCGGCAACTTTGCTAAATTGTTCATTCATATGCCTCATGTTGACTTACACATGTGGCATCATTTATTATTATAATTCGATGTCCATAGATACTTACTTCACTCACACTAGACATAGTCTGACCCGTGTGATTTGTTTTGTTAAAAAAATCCTTGGGTCAGGTTGAGGATTGTTTGCAGGTTAGGTTGCGTGGACTGTAGCAGCATTCTTATCTTTTTCCACGTTTTGGGGTTTTGGACTACGCAGCTTCAGACTATTAGTATCGTGTAGTATTATGGTATGTGCACTATTATGTATTTTGGGAAGTGATATTATGTATGATGGACCATGTATTCTGGACATCTCTATTATGATATGTATTATGTATTCTGCTGTTGTTATTGTGCTGTGCTTGATTCTATTATATTTTGCACTATGTACCTGGGAAATTTTCTTGTACCATTTCTTTGAACTTATACTGAGCACAAATGGTAAGTTAAGAAGTTTTAAATTTCTCGTGCCAGTGTTCGTTCAAAGGAATGAGAACAACTTTTAGCCCTATCGAGTCCCATTCTCCGTGCTTTCCGACAGTAACACTTAGTGTTGCTCTTGGTCAGCATGGGTCTAGGGGCCGGGCGTTACAATTTTGCCTTAAGCTGGTGCGCTCGGGGAGTCTTCAAACCTCCTAAATGTAGGGCATGCTCTTCCTCGCTCTTCGAGAAGATCGGAATGTCATCCACAAAGACCACAACGAACTTATTCAGAAACTCCCATAACATCCTACTCATCAAATCCACAAAATATGCGGGTGCATTCGTCAACCCAAAAAGCATGATTAGCCACTCGAAGAAACCACCTTGAGTTCTGAAAGCGGTCATGTCTATATTGTCCTCGACCACCCTCAACTGTTGAAACCCCATGGATAAGTCTAACTAAGAGAAAGCAGTTACACCTACAAGCTGGTCAAATAGATCATCAATCCGCAAAAATGGGTGCCTATTCTTCTTACTTAGCTTATTCAACCCCCTGTAATCCACACATAAGCGAAACGAGCCATTTGCCTTAGTTGTAAAGACAACTAGAGCACCCCATTCAGATATGCTTCACCTAATAAACCCTTTCTCAAGTAGCTCCCCTGCTTGTTTGTTAAGCTCCCTCCTTTCCCTAGGAGCCATGTGGTGCACATTCTATGCGACTAGCTTCGCATTATCCACTAAATATATCCGAAAATCAATCTCGCGCCTCGGAGATAAGCTCCTAACTTCCTATAAAACATCTGAATACTCACAGACTACTGGTACAACTCATAAATCATCAAAAAAAGCATCAAGTGATTCTAGAAAACTAAGCATGACAGGCCCCCTTGGGTCACAAGAAATCTCAAAAGTCCTTCCTCGACAAGTCAAAAGTCTAACGACCATCCTTTTACAGTCTAGAATGGCACCATACAAGACTAGCCAATCCATCCCTAAAATCAAACCATAGCCCATAAAACCAAGCACATATGCGTCACACTCAAACTCAATGCCCAATACAGCTATCCTCAAACCCCGACAAATCATAGACAGATGAGCCGTGCCGTCAATGGGGTTTGAGACAATAATGGGATCCAAAACAATACTAGTACTAAGGTGCAGAGACTCAACCATAGAATCAGATATAAAAGAATGTGAAGCGCCAGAATCAAAAAGAGTCCTAACAGGATAATCGAAAAGAGAAATCAAGCCTTCAACAGCAACTTTCCTACTTCTGTCCGATACACTGGCCTCGAGAGCATGCACCTGCCCTCAAGAAGATCCTGCCCTTTAGCCCTGTTCTTGCTTCTTCGGGTGCTCCATAGAATAATGTCCGACCTCGCCACAGTGGAAACAAGCATTCTTCCTTTTTTAGAAATTTTTGACTAAATGACCACGTTGCCACAACCATAATATTTCTTCTTGCCTTGAGCTTTGTCGTTCTTTCTACCTTTCTTTGCTATTGTTGATCTTTCTTAGGCCACACATTCTTGTTTTGTGTCTCTTCAATCTGAGCCTCCTTTTTCTCATCCTTACCATCTTCGTTCATTAATTCCATATCAATCAGCTTCTCAAAAGTAGCCCCCATTGGAATATGAGACAATACCGATACTTGGAGAGGATCATTCAATCCCCTTGCGAACCTCAAAGCTTTATTGTGCATGGTATTCACCAATTCCAGCACAAACCATGCCAAATGATTGAACCTATTGTCATATTATTTAACAAACATGCTTCCTTGCTTAAGTGCCAGAAACCTTTCCATTTGCATACTCTCTTCTACCTGGGACAAAAACTTCATCTCGAATCCCTATCAGAAATCATCCCAAGTCTCAACTGGATGCCCTGCTTGTGTCACTTCCCACCAAAATGAAGCTTCATCCTTCAACTGTCAAGCAACCAACTGAATCTTCCTACAGTCCTCAACTCAAAAATCCCAAATAAATCCTCCGTCTCTTTTAGCCAGTTTTGTGCTTCCATAAAGCTCTCAGTTCCTCGGAATGGCTTTCCTCCCATAGCACAAAAATCCTTGACTATCTTAGAGAAATTATCCGCTCGTGGAGGAGGAGGAACAACGGCTGCAACTGGGGGAGGGGCGTTTGCTAGGCCTCCGATAAGTGCCGTAACCTCGAGATATTTACGGAACCAAGCTGGTATCTGAACGTCCTCAGGAATATTCGGTTCCCCAAACATGCTGAAAAGAAAAGGAAAAGGGATTCAAACAGAGAATCGAAAGATATTTTATATGGCTTTAGGGAATATGTTTTTCCAAAACAGACTTTCCTTTAAAAATACTTTCTTTTTGAAACTTTTGGAAGCAATTTTCAAAACCTTTTATCCGATCTTGTAACCTTCAGCTCTGATACCAAATGTGACACCCCACGTCCGTTAATGTCACTCTTTAACAGAGTGCATTAAGTTCTATTAGGCGCTATAGGTAAACACAACAGAATCTCACAAAACTAGTGTATAAAATAGCAGTAGAAATTTAAAACTTTATTTTCCAACTTATGGTCTCAAATCCAGTTACAACATCAAACTAAAATACTAGAATAAAATACATCAAATAAAAACATCTATCTTGCGCTAAAAACCATTAGAGTATAGAAGTAAAAGGCCATAGTCCCCATAACTAGCCATAAACAAGTAGATAAGAAGTCAAAGCAGTACATCGAAGCAAATCCAAATCCAAGCAGAAACAGAAGAGAGAATCCTAATCAAGCCTGAGCGTTCCCACCCTGAGAACCTGAGGGGGATGGAAGAAAGAGAAAAGAAAACGGGTCAGAAATAAAGTCTGGCGAGTCTAGTTACTTTCAACATATAAATAAGTAAAAGTATCATGACAGGCATATAAACTAGATTAGAGATAACAGTATCAGATAACAGGTACAACAGACTGAACATGATAAGTAGAATGAACCGAACAGATTGCGCTTCTCAAATACTTTTCTATGCACCAATAGTAGTATAACAAATATGATCCCCACGGAAACATAATGTAGACTTAGGTGTACTTCTAATAATGGGATTCACCTCCAAACAGAAATAACAGGTACCCAACAGAAATAACGGGTGTTACTCCAACCAGAAACTACGGGTACCTAAACAGGCAGTACAAGATGTACCCTAATTGCTCTCCCCAATCGATCGTCTCCTTATCCCGTAAAGACCCTGTGTCGGCCCCATAGTAGAATGTATCACTTCCTAAAGTGGCAACCCCTAGAAGCACACAGACCTATTTACTGGTGTTATAATGGCTTATTTTCCCAAGCAATCCGGACCCATGCACGCACATGACTCCATTGGAATGCACCATCAGAATACCTCCACCCATATGAATGTCTTGTAATCATCTCAGTAAGCGTGCCCTGAACCCTACCTAGTGTGAGATCCCTCTTTGATACCAGAATGAGTTACAGACTAATACGGGTCCCACGCAACAGATGACACAAGCCACCCCCTAGGCTTATATCCCCAACTACTAGGATTTTGACAAGTTATGCCTAACATATTAACAAGCCCACATAACCCCAATAGGAAAAACACGTTAAGTTTAGTGGATTCGTATATCCCCCACATATTTAATAGATTTACTTAACCCCCACAGTTTAAACAGGTTTACTTAACCCCCACTATTTAGAAGGTTTATATAACCCCCATGGATCTAAACAAGTTATGTATTATAGGTTAATAGGTTCATATTACTCTCACAGATCTAAAAAGGTTTCACATGTTGTTTATAGTTTCATCACATGTTTCGCTTAATCTATAAATTAAGTTTACAGATTTACATGCCCCAACCCACAAGCCATAATTCGCAGTACAAGATATGCCCCAACTTTTAGTCATACATTACAGTATAGGTTACTCCCCCAAATCCCATTCATGATTCATAATACAAAATATACCCCAATTTATCTTTGCCAGCCATTCCCAATTTCGTTCGTTCGCATATTTCAGCGATAGGCCTAGGCTATAAAAATCAAAAGGGAAAGAGGGAGTGAAAAGAAAAGAAATAGGCATAATAACAGAATAGGCATATGATAACAGAAATAGGCACGTAAGAACTGAATAGTAGACAAAGTGTAGAAAGGAATACATGTAATAACAGATCTGTTTAGGTACCAATCAGATTTTTAACAGGCATAGGTTTAGATCCAAATTTACAAACATGTCAGGATTACTTGTTAAATGTTTATATCTAAAAATAACATGAGCTCACAGAGACTGGATCTAAAGAGCAGAGAATAATTAGGCTGAAGTCGTAAAAGAAATTCTTGTATGCGAACAGGCTATTGTTGAAGAGAAATAGGATAACTCAATCCAAGCTGAGGAAGCATCTTGATGTTTCCATTTTTTTTATGTGTAAAAACAATAAAAATAAGGTCCTATATATAGCCTAAAGCCAATGAACCTGGTCAACAATTCAGTCCCGACGCGTCAGATCCCGGTTGGGTCAACCCACCTCCCCTGGGTCGACCGCCAATTGGGTCGATCCTCCTTACTTCTCCTGCTTCACTGTTCGATTTAAAATTGAAACTTCTTACTTGGTTTGCATATATTTTATTCTCTTATACGTATGCAAAGTTCTAAGCTTAACTTTCTCATACGATGTCTGTTTTACGCAAACTCAGAGTCTATCTTAAGCAGAATTTTGAGATGAATGCAATGGTGTAGTTTGTTTTACTTAATTCCTAATATTTAATTAAGTATTCTTTAGTTTTATCGTTATAGTGTTCTTTAAAATTACGAGGTGTTACATTTTGGGTTGACCAATGCACCCACATATTTTGTGGACTTGATGAGTAGAATGTTTAGAGAGTTTCTGAACAAGTTGGTGGTAGTCTTCATGGATGATATTCTGATCTTCTCTAAGAATGAGAAGGAACATGCCATACACTTAGGAGAGGTTCTACGTGCTCTCACATCGCACCAGGATAAGGAAAAAAATTCTAAGTGTCACTTTTGGAGAAAGGAAGTAAGGGTCCTAAGGCATGTAGTCTCCAAGGATGGGATAGCGGTGGACCCCGCTAAAGTTGTCGCAGTTCAAGGTTGGTGGGCTCTGAAGAACGCGATGGAGGTGAGAAGTTTTCTAGAGATGGCGGGCTATTATAGAAAGTTTGTCAATGACTTTGCAAGGATATCAGCCCCACTCACTCGATTGACGAAGAAGAATTAGCTTTTTCTTGGAGCATTGATTGCGAGGATGCTTTTCAGAGGTTTAAGCGGGCTTTGACATCAGCCTCAGCTTTGACTCTCCCTGTCGGAAGCAAGATGTCCATAGTCTACACAGATGCTTGTGGCACAAGACTTGGTGTCGTATTGATGTAAGAGGGAATGGTAGTATGCTATGGAAGCATACAGTTGGGAGTTTACAAGAAGAACTACCCTACCCACGAACTAGAGTTAGCTGCTATAGTGTTCGTGTTGAAATCTTGGCGACATTACCTACTTGGAGAGAGATTTGAGATATACGCAGATCATAAGTCTCTCAAGTATTTGTTCTTACAAAAAGATCTCAACCTGAGGCAGCAACGGTGGATGGAGCTCCTAAGGTCCTACGACTTCGAGATAACTTATACCCCCAAGCAAGGGTAATGTAGTGGCAGACACGTTGAGTAGGCAAAGGATGACTTTGAGTCCTCTATTCGTAGAGCGACAAATCTTGGAGTCTATATTGACCTTCAATTTTAGGCCATCTACGGATTTCACACATAATTTGCTAACATCGATGACAATACAACCTACTTGCATGGAGCGTATTGGATCCATACAACGAGAGGACCCGCAGATAGAAGACATCTTGGACAGGCTTAGTATAGGGGAGACTTCTAATCACTTTAATAGATACTCCGTGGATGATAAATGGTGGCTACAATGAGATGGAAGGGTTTGTTTTCCTCGAGACAGCGATCTGTTAAAAACAGTCCTCATGAGGGCTCATCATTCTCGAATGACTATCCATCCAGGTGACGACTAGATGTATTGAGACATGAAGAGAGTTTCTTTTGAATTGGTATAAAGAAGGACGTGGCAAAATTTGTGGCCCGATGTTTGACTTGCCATCAAGTAAAGACTGAATAAAGAAAACCTGGCAGATTACTTCTTCCCTTGGATGCCCCACAATGGAAGCGGGAGAGCGTCTTTATGGGCTTCATTGATGGACCGCCCAGATCGAGGAAAGGCAACACCAGTATTTTGGTGATAGTGGACAGACTTAAAAGTGCTCACTTTATTTTTTTAAAGATTAAGAGGATGACAACTTGGCTAGCATCGATATACCTTCGAAAGATAGTCTAACTTCATGGGGTACCTTCCAGTATAGTAAGTGACCGTGACCCCATCTTCACTAGTGAGCTTTGGAAGAGCTTACAAGAGGCACTAGGTACATAGCTATGTTTAAGCACAATATACCACCCTTAGATCAATGGACAGACTGAGAAGGAGAATAGAGGTCTTGAAGATCTTCCAAGGCTGCTTATCCTAGATTTCGAAGGGACTTGGGAGGAGCATCTCCTATTCGTTGAGTTTGCCTACGACAACAATTATTAGTCAAGTATAGGCATGGCACCCTTCGAGGTACTTAATG
The DNA here is from genome assembly GCA_030737875.1 of Allium sativum. Classification (NCBI taxonomy): domain Eukaryota; kingdom Viridiplantae; phylum Streptophyta; class Magnoliopsida; order Asparagales; family Amaryllidaceae; genus Allium; species Allium sativum. The sequence continues at coordinate 720,165,459 of CM060918.1, read as the reverse complement.
GACAACCTTGTAGATCGCCGACTTATTGGTGGCTCTACGGACAGACTTCTACTCGGACCTGAGATGATTCGAGAGACTTCTGAGAGGATTGATCTTATTCGATGATGGATGAAGACGGCTCAGGACAGGTAGAAGTCATATGACGATAAGAGGAGGACTGATTTTGAATTCGAAGTAAGAGATGTGGTCTTCATAAAAGTATCACCGATTAGGAATGTAGTTTGCTATGGCTCAATAGGGAAGTTAGCGCCGAGATTCGTAGGGTCATTTCCAATAAGGGAGAGGGTAGGTCGGATGGTCTATAAGATTAGACTACCAGATAGACTGGCGGGCGTACACGACGTGTTCTATGTTTCTCATTTGAGGAAATGTCTACATAATACAATAGAGGTAGTGGAGCCGAGCACATTTAAAGATGTGGAGATTGAGAAGGAAACATCGGTGAGAAGATTTTCTACTCATATTTTTGGGAAAGAGATTAAGAAGCTACACAACAAAGAAATTAAATTGGTGAAGATACGGTGGGGAGAAGACCGCAAAAATGCGACGTGGGAAGCCGAAGACAAGATTCGCGCTTGTTACCCTTTTCTTTTTTAGAGTATGTTCTTAATTTCTTTTCAAGCTTTTATCTCGCATTTTCTTCTATCATTCGAGTATGTTTATCCTATCATTCGAACCTTCGATCCTTAGGTAGAAATCCAATGGTTGGAAACATGTGTTTGAGACATGTTATGATTGATGGTTGAAAGTGGATGTAAGTATTCGTTAGTGGTTGCTCATGGATGCATATACACACTAGGCACTAGATTGGCTCAAGCACTTACATATTGCATATAAACGTGTGTGCATTTTAATTTTTCAATGGATGAAAATGGTTGAATCATCATATACATGTTGCATTTTGATGAATGATTGTGCACACATATAGAACTTATATGTTGTACTAGGACTCTTTTGCATAAATACTGGATACATGGCACATACATATATTGCATTAAGGAGGTCAACTGAATCAACCGACCACTTGATTTTTGCATTAGTGTAGGGACATATACACAAAACGCTTTTACATATGTTCGTACAAGCATTAGAAGTTTTTAAGAACAATGGATGCCAGTGATTAATGGATGAGTAGATGGTTGTACGTAGTTATTAAAAATAGTAACATTCTTCTTAACTTGGAGATTTCTGGGACGAAATCCTTTAAGTTGGGAAGAATGTAACACCCTATAATTTAATACACTATAACCATACAGTAAATACTATAAAATGAATATTATATAAATAAGTATTCCAAAATAAGAAAAACCGAATTTATCGTTGTGTTCATCTCGGAATTCTGCTTCAGATAAACCCCAAGTTTGCATAAAACGGATAACGTATGAAGAAGTTATGAACCTTGTAAGTTTGTATACATATAAGTAGGTTATATATAAATATATTCAAAATAATTCAAACTGGAGACAACACATAAAAGTAACGGTTGTGAGACTATCCGACCAAGCATTGGGTCGACCTACGAGTCGACCGACCCACATGTAGGCCCAAGTTTTGTTTCTGAACTGTTTTGTATACTAGGTTCGTTGGATGAGTTGTATGGCTAGATTTGAAATCCTACGATCTAAAGGTTAAGAATTAGGTCTGTAAATCTATAAATATGAGGCTCTTTCCCATTTCAACACAATAATTATTCTTCATCCCCCTTCCTCCATGACTCTATTCTAAATTAATATATGAAATAGGGAGATGCTGCTGAAGCCTAGATCTACAGAGATAATTCAATATCTGCATACAATATTTTTTCAAGAACTGTTTTTGAACCTCACACCTGGCCCTATGAGTTCATGTTGTTTTCATATATGATATTTATACAAGTATTATGAAAGTAAACAAAAGTGAATCTAGAACATACAGTACTTATAAGTTGTTTACTATATTGCTTTTTTACTGTTATTCATTTATGTAGTTATTACAGTAATATATGTCCTTTTACTATCACTTGCTTTATCGGTTATCTATCTTCCCTATCTCTATTCTACTACTTTATTTATTTACAATCTTCTTTATATGCCTTATGTTCTTCTTCTTCTGTTTTTTTCCTTTTATTTACGCTGAGCCTAGGCCATCGAGAGTCTAGGCCATTTCCGATTAAGATTGCATATAAGCTGAAATTGGGATAAATATGTAATGGCATGAAAAGGATAATTTAGGGGCATATCATATATTAAGAACTTTTGACTGTAATTTGGGAATATGATAAAAAAGGATAATATGCATACTTGCTGTAATTTGGGAATAGAATAAAAAGGGATAATATGCATACATGATGTAGTTTGGGATAGTATGCATATACTTGTACATGCTGTAATTTGGGAATATAATTGAAAAGAATAATATGCATATATGTAAACATGTTAGGTTTGACTTTATACAAACATTAAGTAAAGAACTTGTTATGAAATGTAGATACCAGATATAGGTTAGTAAATTGAATTACTACATTAGATATGTACATATGGGCAGATGCTTATTTTAGGGAAAAAAGGTTGTACACATAATAACATTTACATAAAAATGTAATATTACAACCATGCTTATTAATGAACTTAAACCTGCTAAGTTAAGCCTGATTATTAATAAGCTAAGAGGTCCCTCGTTCTATTGTTGTATCGAGTTTTAGGGACTCTTAAATCCTAGTCACTTGGGGGAACAAGCTTAGAGGTTTGGCTTGTGTCAATCTTGCTGTGTGGAACCCCATATCGGTCAGTATACCTGTTGATATTTTGTTAGAGGGTCTCGCACTAGGTAGGGGTCAGGGCACACTTTACTGAACTGGATAGTAAGAGGTTCAAACGAGGAAGGTGGGTACGGATGTGTTCTGACGGAGTCATGAGCGTGCGTGAGTCCGATTAGGAAAACTATGAGACGCTGTAACACCAGTAAGTAAGTCTCTGTTATATAAGTTGTTGGGTTAGGGAGTGATATACTCTACTGTCGGGGCAGACACAGGGTATTTACGTATTAGGGAGCCGATCGCATGGGTGGTAATTAAGGTAACACCTAATCCTGTTATATAATTAGGGTAACACGTAATCCTGTTGTTTAATCTTGTTGTTCATGTTTTGTAACTAGGTTAACGCTTAATCCCGTTATACTAGTATTGGTGCAGAAAACCAGTTTTAGGGATATAGATGAGAAGCTTTACTCAATCACTGTTTTATCCTGCTGTTTTTGTTTACCTTGTTTACCTGTTGTCTTATATGTTACTATACTTTTTCATCCAGTCTTATTTATCTGTCTTAATACATCTATTTTATGCATATACTGAATATCACTGGAACTCGTCAGACTTTATGTCTGACCTATTTTGTTTCTCTTCTTCCTCTTCCTTTCCCCACTCAGGTCCTCAGAGTTGGTAGCACGCCTCAGTGATTAGAACTTTCTCTTTCAGCTTGAATCCGGACTTTCTCAGATGTACCGCTTTGATTATCTTTCTACTTTGTTATGGCTTGCTATAAAGGATATGCTTTAGTATTGTTGCACTATGATATTTTGCATTATGAGGCTGATTTGAGGTTCTTGATTCTTGATGTAACTGGTTTGATGATGTAACATAATTTGAAACAATGTTTTATTTTAAAAAAAGTTGAATTTTCCGCTGTTTACTTATATTTGTCTTGTGAATTTCTGTTACTGTTTACTTGTTGCGCTTCGTGAAACTTAATGCATTCTCTTATCAGTAACATTAACGGACATGGGGTGTCACAATTTGTTTAACTTGCAATGCCTAAATTTTATCATATTTTATTCTAAAGGGAGCAGATTGCCTGGATCGGAGACTCCCTGGTCCGGGCCAATCATTGCACTTTTCCCCCTGAATTAAAACTGAATTTCATGGGGCAAAATGCAAAATTCTTCAAATGGGGGATTTTCATTGGTACGGATCGGGGGTCCTCCATCCAGACGATTTGCCCCCATCTAAAGGCTCCCTTAATGAATGATCGAAAAATTTCGCCAGGCTCATACAATCTTACTTTCTAATTATTCCCTGGCATGTGCTATTGCTATGATTGACTGGACATGACATTAAAAGGAATTTTACTTGAGAAGAAATTATCTGCAGGGATGGGAATGGGTATGAGATGTTAATTAAGCGCGGATATATAGGAATAAGTAAATGACAACGATACCCTTCTCCTGCAAGCTAAGATGAGATTTCTATAGCAAAATCCTTTTGATAAATTCAGAAAGTTCACAGTAAAATTTTATGTCTAGTTTCTAAAAAATAACAATCACTCAGCTCGTAAGTTTATTTGAAATTTCAATTTATAAGGACATTATCCAAAAGATCAATATTAACAAATCTTAAAAGGGAATTAAAAATAGGGTTGTATATCGAACAGGATAGTCCGTTGTCCGGCTCGATCCGAAGCTATAAGGTGTCCGATCCGTGTCCGTCCGATTCTCTTATAGGACATAGCTTAAACACGCTAGTGTTCGGTCCGATCTAAAATGTTTGATGTTTTTCTATTATCTAAGGCTATATCGGACATGACAGTCCATTGTCCGGCTTGATCTGATGTTATATGATGTTCGGTCCGTGTCCGTCTGAATGCTTATAGGACAGAGCTTGGACACAACTCCGTCCGGTCCGATCCGATCCGTTTCCACCCCTAATTAAAAAGGATAGAAGATGATCAAATACAGTAGGTAGTTGAGAAATTAACCACCAATCCCATATACTTTTGTAAAATATCAGTATCTAAAACGAATTCCGAGTACTGTTTGCAGTGTTCGTTCAAAATTTGAATGTCAATATGTGAAATTATTAACGTAAATATAGAATTTCATTTTGCAATGTCAACGTTGTGATATGACTATATCGTTTTCTTTTGTGGTAAACTGTTTTGACTTGGAAAAATAATAAGATTACATAAATCCGTGAGGATACTGCAGTTGGACATATGATGTTTATTCGTAAGGTTGATGTTACATTCCTTTCAATTACCTATCATTGTAAGAATTGAATCTGGTTAACAGAATAGTGTTCAGCTATTATGTAGAAAAAATAAAAATGAAATAAAGTTCTTCAACAAAATTACAGTTTCCAATAAAATTTCATAGATGGACGCATCCACCATGAAGATTCTTCTTCTTTGCTGGACTATGCAAAATAAACCTATCAAAATGAAGGGTACTATCGTAATTTTGGTCTTTTTATCTTTTTAGAAATCGTTATTTTCGAATAATTCTTTTTTTAATTTTCATTTCATAATTTTTTGAATTTTTTGAATTATTCATTTTTTTTTTAAATAAAAGGTATTTTCGTAATTTTGGTCTTTGTACGTAGACAGAGTAAAATGGGCAAGTGGGTTACCCGTATAAAACACTTTTACAAATGGGTCAATCCTTTTATGATTCATTTAATAAAAAATTATAAATGAGTTGATCCAAAATAGTTAGGGTAAAATGGATTGGATAAATGATATGCACATATTTTGACAGGTCTAATAGCCCATGCATAATAATGTCAAAATAGTGTACTGCGACAGGTTTCAATATACAAAGAATAGCATCGAAGAATTTGTTTACATGCGTACACATACACTTAGCACATACAATGGCTAGCTTTACCGTACATTATTATATGGTAAACAGTTGAGAGATATTTATATAGGTGTGTTCGATTCATTCAACATGATTCATTAGAAGGAATCAATGGCCCTGTATTAAACTCAAGGCAAATAATTTAAAAAAAAAAAAAAAAATCAAAATATTAATCTTGGATCTCTATTTTATAATTGAATTATAAAATATATCTAATAAAATTGTAACAAATACATTAAACGAAATTTTTATGTTCACAAGTTTTTCTTTACCTTCGTAGGTTCTTAAAAAGTAACCTTCATGTATGCATAGTGCGCACATCCTGAAATTTTTGTGATAATTTGAAATTTTATTTAAAGCGTCTTCGATCCTTAAGTTAATTCAATGTTTACATCATTATTCAGCATTTTCTATGAAAATATTGTCTTCAGTGCTTATATGTTTTGTACATTTGATTGAAAATTTACTTGAGTTTGTTATTTTTAATATCTGGATTTCACATAAGACACAACACCTTTTTTTTTTATGTCCACGTCAACGGGTTTCTTTTTAAAATATTTTTTATGATTACATGAAAATTGCATCTATGAACTTTTTTGTGTGTTACCCTTTTGCATTGAACAAGAAACATAGTTCATTAATGTCATGTGTGTAACCTTTAATGCAGAGATTTTAGATTATAATATATCACGTAAGGGTTGGAGATGTTTTACTTGTTGAATCGCAGACAACAAAAATTACTGTATTATATTCGGTAGCCTTCATTATTCCAGTTAACTATATCCAGTCAATAACTACTTCTAATAATTCTTGTTCAAATTTTTTTCGTGTAGACAGCCGGAATTTTATTCACTTTTAGTTTGCGTTTCAAAGCTGACACGCTTCAAAATTTTCGATACATTATCAAATTAATTTTAATATATAGATCGAGGGCTTCAAGTTGACCTTTCATAATCAAGCATCTTTAATCGAATAGAAACATATTATGATGGTATAATAAACTACAAAGAGCATTGCATGTTACAAGCGAATATATTATAGTTAAAGGTTTATTTTCTCAACCAAGCACATATTTTATATTACAGTTGCTAGTGCTTAATTAATATGAAATGAGCTTTTTTTTAATCTAAATTAACCATAATATAATAACCGTAAGAACGGTGATGAAACTGACCATTCGGAATGATGGACTTGTACTTAAACACTTATATATTCATCAAGAATATACATTCATCAATTGTTAATTATTTGTCATTATACTCTTTTATAGAAAAGTGTGCTTTCTTTAATTGTAATGCAATTAAATGATAAATTCCCTATATCAGTGCATGGATTCTTTTGTTTTTAGTGACTATCTTTCTTCGTATACATAATATGCAAACCAAAAGTATAGCTGGCATTTACTGGGTTTGCTACGTGTTATCAGATTATAAGTTATCACCTGACGACTGACGTTAGAAAAATACGTAGGCTAATATTGAAGAGTGTATTCAGCTGAAATTAATAAGAATATGAAATACGTGAATGTGTAATGATAAATTATGAATACCTAATATTAATATCTGGATAAGCAACTCAAGCTCAAAGTATGTCATGCAATATGTAAGCGTACGTACGTATATATTTGAAACTTCAACTTCAATTAACGTATGATTATTATATGGTTTTGTTATATATATAATGGTCATGAATAAGAACCGCACAATGATGTAATCAAGAACTAATAAGATTTAATAATATGAGCATATGCTATGATCTAATAATACGATTGTGCTATGAGCATGCCCCAGGACAACTGTGCTATGGATAATGGATACGCAGTAAACAACTGTTAAAATATGAATACGTTTACCAACATTCGATTCCAGTTTATAATAATAACGATAAAGTCAACGATATGCAGTTTCAACTTTCAATGCATGCATGTGGAAATCTGGGTTGTCAAAATTTCAGCCGATGCATGTCAAAATTCGGTTGTACTTATTTTATTTGTAAACTGAAATGAAGTTTTGTTTATTTCTGTAAAGAATTGTGTCTTCAAATATACAATGCGTGTTAGCTTAAATAGCTAACAAAAATAATAAACTTGGGCTGAAACGAAAGATACAGCAAGTTTGGGCTTAGCCCACAAATTATTGTAAAAGAAAATATAATCGGGGTACTTATGTATTACTTAATACATTTCATATCCCCATCCCCCGCAAACCCTATTCTCCAGACTAGGGTTTGGAGATTAAAAATGGCCGCCGCCACGATTCAAAGCCGTCTTTCTCTCTGAAAATTCTTCATTAAATCCTCTGTTTGTGCTGTTTCTTTTTATGTCATGGCTTTTCTCTTGAGCTTGCGGTTCTGAGATGATGAATTTGTGTCTTGTTGAGCTAAACTGACTTTCGTTGTTGATGAGAGTTTGGTGTGCCTCGGTTTCTCGATTTCTTTCAGAGTTAATCTGAGAATTAAGACGATTGCTTGCTGCTTCACCAAGCTTGCTGGAGGATATTTCAATTCCTTTGTTGAAAGTCAGATATGAAGCTTTGCTGTGCTTTGAGGTGATAATTTCAGCTACGCTTAGCTTTTCTTTCAGAGCTTCAAATCTGGTTCTCGAGAGTGGTTTCGTCAGAATATCAGCGATATGGTAAGTGAAAGGTACGTGATTTACTTCTAATTTTCCTATTTGTACTAACTCTTTGACGAAATATATGTCAAGTTCCAAGTGCTTTGTTCTTGAGTGTAAAACCGAATTTTCATTTAATGCTATGGTGCTCATGTTATCACACCACACAGTAGCTTTTGGATTGTTTGAAACCTTTAGCTCACTTAATAAACATTGAATCCAGATAATTTCTGCTGTTGTACTTGCAACACTACGGTATTCAGCTTCAGTGCTTGATCTAGAGACTGTATTTTGTTTCTTTGCACATCACGATATAGGATTCTTTTCTAAAAATATACAGTAACCACTAATTGACTTTCTGTCATCATAGTCATTTGCCCAGTCTGCATCTGAATAGGCATTGATATATAGGTTATTGCTTGACTTTAGTATCAGTCCTTGGTTGATTGTACCTTTCAAATATTTAAGGATTCTTTTAACTGCGTTCCAATGATCACTTAGAGGTCGTTGCATGAATTGACTAGCCTTATTGACACTATATAATATGTCAGGTCTAGTTATAGTGACATATTGAAGACCTCCAATAATACTTCTGTACTGTCTTTCATTGCAAGTAGGTTCTCCTTTTTCCTTGCTTAAGTGTAGGTTGGTTACCATAGGAGTTGGTAGAGAATTAACCTTGTCCATGTTTGCCTTTGACAGAATTTCTGCAATATATTTTCTTTGATTTAGTTGAAACTCATTGTTTTCAGTTCTACACACTTCTATTCCCAGAAAATATGATAGCTCTCCAAGATCCTTGATGGAGAATTCACTATTTAGCTGATTTGTGATGCTTTCAATTTCAGTTTTGCTGTTGCCAGTGATTATAAAGTCATCCACATAAACTAGGATATGTGTAACAATAGTTGTTTTGAATTTTGTGAATAGTGAGTTGTCAGATCTTGTAGGTGTGTAGCCAAGCTTAGACAAAGTTGCCTTTAATTTATTGAACCAGATCCTGGGTGCTTGTTTTTACCCATAGATTGCCTTGTTTAGTTTGCACACCATTCTTTTTTCAGATTTTTCTTCTAGGCCTGGTGGTAGTTCCATGTATATTTCTTCATGTAATTCACCATTCAAAAAGGTATTATTTACATCTAATTGCTTGATGGTCCAGTTTTTGTACAGAGCTATGGTTAGAACTATTCTGATTGAAGTGGGTTTCACAACAGGTGAAAATGTCACTTTGAAATCAATACCACACTGTTGTGAATACCCCTTTGCTATTAACCTAGCTTTGTATTTAGAAACTGTACCATCAGGTTGTCTCTTCATCAAATATAACATGTCTAGATATATAAATCTTCCCATTACTGTCTATACATTTGAACCCCTTATGATTGTTAGTGTACCCTAAAAATGTACAGGGAATAGATCTATAATCAAGTTTGTGTCTATTGAATGGTCTGATATAGGGAAAGCACAGACACCCAAAAGTCTTTAAGTCAATGTAACTTGGTTTTGTTTGAGTTAAGATCTCTATATGACATTTCATATCTAGAAATTTGGTTGGTAGTCTGTTTATCAAATAGACCGCAGTTGCAAAAGCATCTGGCCAGAATTTCAATGGCAATGATGCTTGAGCAAGAAGTGTCAGCCTTGTTTCAACAATATGTCTGTGCTTTCTTTCTATTAAACCATTCTGTTCAGATGTGTAAGGACATGTTAATCTGTGAGTAATGCCCTTTTTATAGAAATACTCTTTCAGTGGTTGAAATTCTTTACCACCATCACTATGAATAATTTTCACATTATGACCTAATTGATTTCCAGCATTAGCTATGAATTTCATGACAGCATTATAAGTATCAGACTTTGACTTCAAGAAATATATCCACACATATCTTGAACATGCATCAATAAATGAAATGTAAAATTTATAACCATAGTCAATATCAATTGGTGCTGGGCCCCAAAGATCAACAACAATTAATTCTAATGGGTTTAAGTATTTTGTTTCAGAATTTGGGAATGGTAATTTGTGGCTTTTACCCATTTGACAGTAAGTACATATAAAATTATTTGGGATATCAAAAGAAATGCCATCATCATTAAGAATTTTTTGAACAATTTTAGAACTTGGGTGACCAAGTTTACAATGCCACATTTCAAAGGTCAAACAGTCACTGTTGACATTAGATTCTGAAATATTACAGAAATTATTTTCTAAGTCATTTTTTCTTGAGTTTCCAGAACCAAACTTGTATAGTCTATTTTGTTCCCTACCCTCCAATAAGATATTTTTAGTTAGCATGTCCCTAACTATACAATACTTAGGGTAAAATTCAAAAGACACTTGGTTATCTTTTGCACATTGTGACACACTGATTAAGTTTTTTCTTATATGAGGTGCACACAATAGATTATTTAGATAAAGTTGTTTGGCTTCCTTAATGCTAGCATTTCCAGTGTGTGAAATGATTATAGAATTACCATTACCCATAATCAAAGATTTTTTACCTTTGTATTCACGATTGCCAAGATTCAAGTTGCTTAAACTGTTAGTGACATGATGAATTGCCCCTGAATCTGGATACCATGCGTCATCTTGTATATCATCAATTGTAGCCACATTTGAGGTAGAGTCTTGACTGTTTTTGCTGTCAGCTTGACTGTTGACCATATTGACGTTTAGATTGTTGTTTCTGTTACTATTATTGCTCTGCTGATTGACATTGAAACTGTTGTTGAATCTGAAATAACATCTGTTGGCCGTGTGACCAATTTTATCATGAATTTGGCACCTTGGTCTGTTCTTGGGGTTCCATCTGCCAGATCTTCCACGTCCTCTGCCTAATTGACCCCCTCTCTGGTAAAAACTTTGACCTCTTGCATTATTGTTTCGTTGATTCTTCTCTTTTCCAGCTGTTGTATAGTTGACTGAGACATCTGTTTCTTGATCTTTTTTTCCTAAGAATTTGCCTTCATGTGCTAATAGCATAGAATACACACTTTGTAGTGATGGTGTGGGTTCAATTGATGTGATGAATGCAATTACAGACTCATATTCATCTTCAAGTCCTCCAACTATATATAGCACTTGTTCTTTTTCCTCAATTCTATTGCATGTACATGCCACTTGGTCACATAGATTCTTTACCTTCATTAAATAATCATTCATGCTAGAATTGCCCATCTTTATAGATTGTAGTTGATTTTTGTAGTGTAAAACTCTGGCAGATGATTGGCTAGTAAATGATCTCTCCAGAGCAGTCCATATGTCATGTGCATTTTTGATTCCAATCAGTTGTGGCATGAGAGATGGCCCCACTGTTGACATTAACCAAGCACTTACAAGATTATCTTGCCTTTGATATGTAGTGAATTCTTGATTAACCACAAGATTGTTATCTTTGTCTCTATTGAATTTTGTTGGTATAGTTTTAGTACCATAAAGATAATCTTCTAGACCGTAACCTTTTGCAGCTGTTTCAACTTGCAGTTTCCACAGAAGATGGTTAGATTCATCCAGTTGTATTGAGATTATATTGCTCTGTGGCTTTGTAATGGCCTTGATGAAATCTTCAGTGCTTTCGCCACTGGTTTGATTTGATCTAGTTGATGATCTCGGTGATGTTGGTGGTGGATCAGTTCCAGCCATAACTCACAGGTGACAGAAGATGGATTATAACTTGCGAGAAAGGAGGTAAGTATTTCAAGAAACTCTGGTTCTTGAATTGAAATGTCTGGTTGAATCCTTTAATTGACTGCAAAAGCAACCAGAAATGCCAAGGTGATGATAACTTGATGTTTTGCTTTGATTTCCTTTCTGGTTGATTTTCTTGAAAGGCTTTTGCTATCAGTTTTCTTTTCTAATTGACTTTCTTGGAAGGCTTTTGCTATTAGTTGAATGTTTTCACCAGACTTTTTGATCGGATTGGAGAATTTTTGAAATGATTTGCCGCTAAGCTAGTGATGGTAAAAACTGTTGCAGCCACTTGATAGCGATGCACTATTTTTTCGATCATGGCCTCAACCCTCAAATGATGAGATTGATTCAAATCTCAAATGAGGGGTACCCAAATGATGATACTACTCTAATGGGTGATCTATCTTTTGATGGATTTAGTAGAGGCACCATTTGAACTATTAGAATCTTGATGCAGTTAGCAGATTAGCTCTGATACCAAATGAGATTTGTAAACTGAAATGAAGTTTTGTTTATTTCTGTAATGAATTGTGTCTTCAAATATACAATGGGCGTTAGCTTAAATAGCTAACGAAAATAATAAGTTTGGGCTGAAACAAAAGATATAGCAAGTTTGGGCTTAGCCCACAAAGTGTTGTAAAAGAAAATATAATTGGGGTACTCATGTATTACTTAATACATTTCATATTTTAAATTATCAATCCAAAGGTATGATCAAGTTCAAACGGATACTAGTTTGTTCACACTAGTGTGAATAAAACACCACTTTTAATTGATGGAAATTAGTGGATCACACATAGGACCCTCTGATTTCCACCAATCCCATGGTAGTGTTTTGTTCACAATAGTGTGAACAAACTCATTCTCAAGTTCAACTCTTTTCTTCGAGAAATCAAGGCAAAGTAATTGCGTCCCATGTGTAGTCATCCGTATGCACCCGAGCCTGACTACGATGATTAAAATTGGAGTTCGACTCCAATCCATAGGATATTTCAAAATCAATATTCAAGTAGACTCATTCGACCTTTTAAATCGATTGAGACAATTTTATTTATTTATTTAAAAATGAGTAAACTAGCTCGTTAAAAACTTATACTAATTACTACTACCCAGCGCGATATTAAATAGAAAAAAAAGTACGACGTTTTATTGATAACGCATCAATAAAAAGTACAGTATAAATACTAAAGGAAAGCAAACATCAATCACCTTACTGCCTAAACCCAAAAAGAAAAACAACATAAACAAAACCGTCTCAATCGTCACAAACCATAAATATAAATGACATCAAGCCAATACGAAACGGTATAAAATAAAACATCATCTGAAACCTGGAAAGCTTCAACATAACCGGCACGTGTCAATTCAAAAAGCTACGGGCAAAAGTACTTCCCTTCCCAAAACTTATCACTTTCCTCAATCTCCTCAACATCACAACTAATAACAGTGAAACAGAAGAAGCCAAGCAACATGAACGAGAACAACTTTTAATAAAGGAAAGAAAGAATAATGAGAAAGCAATGATCACAATTCCATTATAACAAAGCAATGGTCACACGCCTATTATTCAAGCCTACTTACATTCATTTCTTATATTATAAATACAGGACTCCTCTATACAATTTGTATCATCTTGTTTTACAATTCTTCAACAATAAACCACTGTTTCATCTCAATTCTGCATTTCTATCATGGTATTAAAGCTTCATTAAGGCTTAACAACTATCTGATTATTCATTATTTGCCATCATAGCCAATGATACTGCTTCATCAACTTCTGACAATGGCACTAGAATGATTGAAAGCATCATTTATGACGGTCTGCCCCGCACCAGCCGATATTTCCCTGAAATGCGTTGTGTCAATGTCCAACTAGCACGGGACGATTGTTAAAAGAAAGGGATTTGAAACTATGAATTATCAAGAACCTGTAGTATATCTCACAGCGCATGAAATAAAATATAATAGTAACATAACTTGATATAAAACAAGCGAGACAATGCATAAGCTGAAAACTAAATCATATCCATCAGAGTAGCGGAATCCAAAATACAGCTCATGATCCAACCCATTATTACAACTTCAAAATACTGTCTCTAAAGTAAAATAGAAAAGGTACAATACTAATGCCCAAAGTAGTGACCAGCAACAACACAAGGAGAATATATGTAAATAGTACGTGGGAGCGTCCTGCTCATCCCTGGACAGTTACTCGTGCACAACCACCTAACATGTCTCTAGTCTGCTCGTTTAGGAGCACCCAGAGTAATAAGAAGAGACATAAAACTTTGGATCAGATAAAAGTTTGGTATGAGTGATAGCAACAAAATAAAGTAATAACAGGCATAAATAATCATACCTGAACCTGGGCCTGCAACCAAAAAGTTAGCACAACAAGGTGTACAGTACTCTAAAGTAACACTAACATAAATAAAATGGGAGTGTGTATGTCATGGTGATAACAAACATAAAAAAATCAATCATCCTCACGTCTCTCATTTGGTGCGTAAAGTATACGACATGCACCACTTTGGTCACCAGAACTATTGGGGCCATGATGGAGTCCCACCCTGTCCAACTATCACTACGACCACTTTGCCCTTGGGGGCTCTGATGGAGTCCGACTCCATACAACCTCTGACCCCACCGCACTGGTCCATTGTCAATGCCCCCACTCAGTAGTGAACCCAAGTTATAGATATTGATAACCCCTTTGCATACGTCCCGCAGCAAAGCCCAACTTTAGAAGTTAACCCATCGATCCCTCTTTTAGATCCTCAGCCATCACTTCTCATCTGGACTTCCTTTGCATCTCGGTTTTAGTCGGATTGGAATTGATCTTCATAAGAGTTCACAATCGTTGGTCATTCATCCTCCATGGGTCGGTCGGCCGAGCACTCTCATCAGTGCTGGTCGAACATCATCGTTGGGTCGGTCGAACAAGCATATAGGTTGGTCGAAGATGCACATTTGGCTCAGTCGAAGATGCATATTTGGGTCGGTCGAACACCATTACATATAGGGTCGGGTCGGACATGTATATAAGGGTCGATCGAACCTGCCCATAAGGGTCGGTCGAACATGCACCGTAGGGGTCGGTCCAACATGCATCTATGGATCGGTCGCTCGACCCATAGCTGATATCCAACAAACCATTTTTTGCCTCTCGATGGCATTTTCGGCCATTCTAACTTTCTTATGCAATCATAGATCATTCCAAATAATAGTAGGAACATATGGAATCGATCAAAAACATTAAAACATCAATCACATGTTTTATTTAGGATCAAACATACCCAAATCCATGCTTTTCCCCATAATCCCTTAAATTTCGGGATTAACAGACTTAATCTAAATTAACCCAAATTTATATTAATGATATAAAATAATATTTTAGAATTTTTACATATTTTTCTAAGTCATAATTTCGCTAATTATCACTAATCACCCTTAATTAGCCATTATTAGTGAAAAAGCATGCAAATCACTCACCTTAGCCGCAAATAAATTTCGGATCTGAAACTCTAACTGATTTGGCATGGATCCCAATGTATTCCAGTGGCTTTATCTCTATTTCTATGCTAATCCACCTTAATTTGATGTAGATTTGGCTAGTATGTGACTAGAAAGTGATTAAAGATGAATTTAGAAGGTGGAGGCCATTGGTAGGGTTAGATAAATGTTTGTGGCGGATGAGAAAATGAAAAGGAATCATTCTCTAATTCCTTTCATCCATCCCTTACCCCTAATCCCGAAGTGGGTTATGGGCCTAGCTACCAATCACCCTATTAATCCCGATTAAGCTATTATTCATCTTCCAGACCTTATTTTAGCCATATCTCCCAAACGGTAAGTCTGTTAGATTAATGTGACCACACTATGGAAAGTTAAACCGTCATCCAAATCCAATGGAAGTGGATTCAGGTCAAAACTCCTTATTAATCAAAAGTTATAGGCAAAAAAAGATTCGCCAACGGAAAACAGTCATTTGAAATTTGGCAAAAATCGCGAATGTGGGAAATTACCCTAATAGTCGTTTCCCAAAGTTACATGACCATACGACTTCGTATGAAAATAAAATAAATATTCTACGATCCTCTAATACGTAGAATGCGGGTCGTTACACTCTCCCTTTAAGAAATTTCACCCTCGAATTTCCTTAACCAAAAAACATACAATGGCGTCCCGTATGTCTATCAACCATTTACAAATAATCATACACAATAACACAACAAGCTTATCCTAGCATGCGCTTTACTAATAAGGAAAAAACTATATCGCGATTAAAATCTTACTAGGCAAAGAGTTCTGGATACGACTTCCTTATGCTCTCCTCTGTTTCCCAAGTACAGTCATTCTCATTATCGCCCCCACTGGGCCTTGACTAGTTCCACCGTCTTCCTTCGAAGTTGTTTCGTATCATGTCCGACAATACAAATTTCCCTGTGGCTCCCAACTGCCTCGAATTCTACCTCAATATCATCTAACTGATCTGGTGAAATAGTCATATCAGAATCGTGCACGAACTTCCTTAATTAGGAAACATGAAACACGTTGAGAACTCCCGCCATCTTGCCAAGCAGTCCAACTTTATACACTAAATTCCCAACTTGTTCGAGAACTGGAAATGGACCAACAAACCTTGGTGCCAACTTATCTCTCCTGCCGAATCGAATCACACTCTTCAACGAAGAGATCTTGAGGAATACCAAATCACCAACGAAGAATTTCAAATCTCTTCACCTTTTATCAGCATAACTCTTCTGCCTATCTTGGGAAACCTTCATTTGCTGTTGAATAGCCTTGATTTTATCAGAAGTTTCTCTTATTACATCTGGCCCAAGCACAAATTTCTCACTGGTTTCCAACCAACATGATGGTGAATTTCACGGTCTTACATATAAAGCTTTAAATGGAGCCATACCAATACTAGACTGGTAACTATTATTATATGCAAACTCAACCAAATGCAAATGGTCATCTATGAATCTCCAAAATCCAATATACAAGCTCTCAAGAGATCCTCTAATACACTATTCACCCACTCTGTTTGACCGTCGGTTTGAGGATGGTACGCGGTACTGAGGTGTAATTCTGACCCTAAAGCCTTATCGTAAGCTCTTCCAAAACTTACTAGTAAATAACGGATCTCGGTCACTCATAATACCTTTAGGTACTCCATGAAATCTTTATCCCACTTCATATACAGTTCCGCTAACTTAGCTGCTGTTCTATTCGACTTGACTGGTACAAACCTTGCACTCTTGGTCAATCGATCCACAACCACCCAAATACTGTCATGACCCGATCTAGTCCTTGGCAAACCGTCAATGAAATCCATTGAGACTTTTTCCCATTTCCATTCGGGAATTTCCAGCGGTTGTAACAAACCACTAGGCTTCTTTTGCTCGGATTTAACTAACTGGCAATTTATACACTTGAATATATACTTCCCAACGTCTCTCTTCATCCCTTCCCAGTAGTATGTTTGCTTCATGTCTCGATACATCTTGTTACCACGGGATGTATAGTCAGTTTCGAGTGATGACACTCTCTAAGCATTTCATCTCTCAATCCATTAATGTTGGGTACAACTAGTCTCTCATTCATTCAGAGCCATCCCTCTTGATCAAGTCTATATTTGTTCATCTCCTCGCCGTCGGTACCCATCTCCACCTTGGAGATGATTTCCAGTAGGTTAGGATCGTCCCTCTGACTGGATTCAATCCGCCCAATCAAAGTCGATATAATCATCAAACTTGCTAACATTACTGGATCCAATTCGCACTTAGGTCTGAAATCATATCCCGCGATATACTGAAGTTGTTTCCATTCAAGAAACATAACCCATAAACTGGCATGTCTCCTACTCAATGCATCAGCCACCACATTGCCTTTCCCAAGTGTGTATTCGACATTGAAATCATATGAAGCCAAGAACTCTAACCATCTCTACTGACAAAGATTTAAATCCTTTTGGGAGAAAAGATACATTAACGACTTATGATCGGTAAACAACTCAAATCTTTCTCCCAAGAGATAATGTATCCACATCTTTAACGCGAACACAATCACTGCCAATTCCAAATCATGGGTAGGATATCTTTTCTCATGCGGTTTTAATTGCAAACTAGCATAAGCTACAACCCTACCTCCTTGCATCAGTTCAACACCTAGTCTGGTACCACAAGTATCCGTGTATACCGTCATCTCTTCGTTCCCTTTAGGAATAACTAACACTGGTGCACACGTTAGCTTCTCCGTTAGGCTCTTAAATGCATTCTCACACCTTCCGTCCCAAGCAAAAGCTTGATTCTTCTTGATCAACTGAGTTAACAGTGCCACTATCTTGGGGAAGTCTTGGATAAACTTACAATATTATCTAGTAACCCCAAGAAACTTCTCATGTCCGTTGCATTCTTGGACGTAGACCAATCTTGCACCATAGCCACCTTCTCAGAGTCCAAGGCTATATCATTCTTTGAAACAACATCGCCTAAGAATCTCACTTTCCTCCTCCAGAAGTGACATTTAGAAAATTTCGCTTTCAATTGGTTTTTCCTCAACACCACCATCACTATCCTCAAATGTTCCTTGTGTTCTTCCTCCATCTTCAAATAAACTAAGATATTGTCCATGAACACTAGAACAAACCTATTCAGTTGATCCCTAAATATCCTATTCATAAGATCCACAAAATATGATGGTGCATTAGTCAAACCGAATGGCATGAACAACTACTCATAGAATCCAGACGACGCCCGAAATGTCGTTTCAGGTATACTCTCAGCTGCTACTTTGAGCTGATGAAAACCTGTCGTGAGATCTAATTGGGAGAACACTCTCTCTCCATTCAACTGATCAAACAAATTGTCTATCAGTAGAAGAGGATACTTATTCTTCCTCGTCACCTTATTTAACTCGCGGCAGTCCACACACAATCGAAGGGAACCATCGGCCTTGGTAGCAAAAACAACTGGTGCTCCCCACTCGAAAACACTTCTTTGGATAAATGCCTTCTTCAAAAGATCACATTATTGCACCCTGAGCTCTCTCCGCTCCCTTGGCGCCATATGACAAAGAGGCATCACTACAGGCCTAACATCTTTCACTAAATCAATACAGAACTAGATATCTCGGTGTGGTGGAAATCTGGTCACTTCCCCGAGGATGTCCGGATACTCGCCAGCAATAGGCACATCTGACAACTCATTATGCGGGATGTCGAGGGGATATAGAAAACTATCCATCACCCCATCACTAGGTAGGCAACCAAATAGTACCCTCCACCCATCAACCGCAATAATTGTCACTAAAGACCCCTCACAGTCTACCACCACCCCATACCTTTAGAGCCAATTGACTCCCAAAATAATGCCAAACCCAGTAAATCCCAAAACAAAGCAATCACAAACATGCATCCATGACTTGATAAGACCAAATTATGACAAATCATACTAAGGATAGTCAAACCACCGATCGGTTTGTCACAACTAAAGGTCTATCGATAATCTTGGGTTCGAATTCTAACCTATCTACCAGGTCACCAGATACTAAGCAATGGGAAGCGCCGATATTAAACAGTATTCGAACAAAAACATCATAAATGGAAAGCATACCTTGCATGACGACATCCTTTAGGAGGTTGTGGACATTTATCCTTGTTATGTCCCATTTGGCCGCAATTGAAGCACTTCCTGTCCGTTGGCTTTGCTCGATAATATTTGGCATAGTGGCCCTTCTTGCCACTGTTAAAGCACTCAACATCTTTCTTATCCTTCATTTTCTGTCCATCCTTAGTTTGGTTCTGCTTCCTCTTGTTCTGGGAATTCTTCTTGCCTTCACTGCTTGCCTACGGTTTTGACTCTCATGCAGATTTAATAGCAACCTCGGCCTTTGACTTAGGGTAAAGACTCTCTGATCTTAAGGCTTTTTCCATAATAGATTCAAAAGTCTCATCGATATGATTTATAAGTCTTTCCCCCAAGTACTCATCCAAGCCAGTTATGAACTTCTCGTTCTTCTTCTCGGCAGTATCGATAAGAGATAATCCATACTTCAATAAGGTATCGAACTCAGAAATATATTCCGAGACTGCCCTACCATTCTGCTTAAGCTCCAAGAATTTCCTAAACAATTCTGCTTTTTGAGCAGTTGGGATAAACTGTCACTGAAGCAAGTCTTAAACTGATTCCGAATAACTTGATCCTCAGGAGTAGCTGCTTTAATTGCATTTCACCAGTTCATAGCCCGTTCTTGAAGTTGACGTGATGCTAACTTTCTTTTCATTGCATCCAATCTTGAACATCCATAGTCGATTTCGCTCCGTGGAACGAATTCCCACCAGTATTAGTATAATCCTTGCTGAGCTTGGCGAAATCGGCTCTGAGCGCCTGCACCGCAGCACCGCCACCGTTAGCAGCATTAGGAACTACTCCCTGAGCATCCCTAAGCATCTCTCGCATGAAGGCAGTAAACATCGTCCTCATATCAGGGACATTCCCATTGTTGGGCCCTGAGCCCGTACTCCTCGTATATCGGCTCATAGTTCAATTTGTAAAGAGAAAACGATTAACCATTTCCATAGTGGTGCCAATGCAGTGAGACTTCATCCTTAGATATACTAATAGTATATATATATTTATATATATAGCTTTTGAAAACCAAAATATCATAATTAAGCGCTCTTATATACGTATACTATCTCTCCCTGATGTCTTCCCTAGGTTAAACTATGCAACCTATGCTCTGATACCAAGTGTGATGGCCCGCCCCGCACCAGCTGACATTTCCCCGAAATGCTCTGTGCCAATGTTCAACTAGCATGGGGCGGTCGTCAAAAGAAAGGGATTTGAAACTATGAATTATCAAGAACCTGTAGTATATCTCATGGCTCATGGAATAAAATATAATAGTAACATAACTTGATATAAAACAGGCGAGACAGTGCATAAGCTGAAAACTAAACCATATCCATCAGAGTAGCGGAATCCAAAATACAACTTATGATGCAACCCATTATTACAACTTCAAAATACTGTCTCTAAAGTAAAATAGAAAAGGTACACTACTAATGCCCAAAGTAATGACCAGCAACAACACAGGGAGAATATATGTAAATAGTACGTGGGAGCCTGCTGCTCGTCTCCGGACAGTTACTCCTGCATAACCACCTAACCTTTCTCTAGTCTGCTCGTCCAGGAGCACCCAGAGTAATAAGAAGAGACATAAAACTCTAGGTCAGATAAAAGTCTGGTATGAGCGATAGCAACAAAATAAAGCAATAACAGGCATAAATAATCATACCTGAACCTAGATCTACAACCAAAAAGTTAGCATAACAAGGTGTACAGTACTCTAAAGTAACATAACATAAAGTGTAAAATGGGAGTGTGCATGTCATGGTGATAGCAAACATCAAACATAGCAATCATCCTCATGTCTCTCACTTAGTGCGTAAAGTATACGATATCCACCACTTTGGTCACCAGAACTATTGGGGCCGTAAAGGAGTCCCACCCCGTCCAACTATGACTACGATCACTTTGCCCTTGGGGGCCCTAATGGAGTCCGACTCCATATAACCTCTGACCCCACCGCACTGGTCCATAGTCAATGCCCCCTCTCAATAGTGAACCCAAGTTATAGATATTGATAACCCCTTTGCACACGTCCCGCAACAAAGCCCAACTTTAGAAGTTAACCCGTTGATCCCTCATTTAGATCCTTAGCCATCACTTCTCATCTGGACTTCCTTTGTATCTCGGTTTTAGTCGAATTGGAATTGATCTTTAGAAGAGTTCACAATCGTTGGTCGTTCATCATCCATGGGTCGATCGGTCGAGCACTCTCATTTGGGTCGGTCGAACATCATCGTTGGGTCGATCGAACATGCATATGGGTCAGTTGAACATGCATATTAGGTTTGGTCGAACATGCATATGGGTCGGTCGATCATGCATATCGTTCGGTCGAACATGCATATTAGGGTCAGTCGAACATGCATATTTGGGTCGGTCGAACATGCATATTTGGGTCGGTTGAACACTAATACATATGGGGTCGGGTCAGACATGTATATAAGGGTCGGTCGAGCCTGTCCATAAGGGTCAGTCGAACATGCACCGTAGGGGTCGGTCGAACATGCATATAGGGGTCGGTCGCTCGAACCATAGCCTGTATCTATTTCCAGCAAACCATTTTTCGCCTCTCGACGGCGTTTTTGACCATTCTAACTTTTTTATGCAATCATAGATCATACCAAACAGTAGTAGGAACATATGGAATCAACCAAAAACATTAAACCATTAATCACATATTTTACTTAGGATCAAACATACGCAAATCCATGCTTTTCCCCTTAATCCCCTAAATTCCGATATTAGCAAACTTAATCCAAATTAACCAAATTTATATCAGTGACATAAAATAATATTTTAGAATTTTTACATATTTTTGTAAGTCACAATTTCATTAATTATAACTAATCACCCCTAATTAGCAATAATTAGTGAAAAAGCATGCAAATCACTCACCTTAGCCACAAATAAATTCCAGTTTGAAACTCTAACTAATTTGTCATGGATCCCAATGTATTCCAACAGCTCTATCTCGAATTTTATGCTAATCCGCCATAAATTGATGTAGATTTGGCTAATATGTGATTAGAAAGTGATTAAAGATGAATTTAGAAGGTGGAGGCCATTGCTAGGGTTAGAGAAATGTTTGTGGCAGCTGAGAAAATGAAAAGGAATCATTCCCTAACTTCTTTCGGCCCTCCCATAACCTTAATCGTGAAGTGGGTTATGGGCCTAGCTACTAATCACCCTATTAAGCCCGATTAAGTTGTTTTTCATCTTCCAGGCCTTATTTTAGCCATATCTAGCAAACGGTAAGTCTGTTTGATTAATGTAACCACTCTTCGGAAAGTTAAACCATCATCTAAATCCAATGGAAGTTGTTTTAGGTCAAAACTCCTTATCAATCAAAAGTTGTAGGCGAAATAAGATTCGGCAAGGGCAAAACAGTCATTTGAAATTCGGCAAAAATCGTGAATGTCGGAAATTACCCCAATAGTCATTTCCCAAAGTACATGGCCATACGATTTCGTATCAAAATAAAATAAATATTCTACGATCCTCAGATATGTGGAATGTAGGTCGTTACATCATTGTTGAACAAACTCACCGAAACTATATTTAGCACTCAATCACAGCTAATTACAGTGCAATTAGACAAAAACTTTACTTGTTTTGGAAGCTTCAGATCGAGACTGCAATCCATTGTTATGGCTTTGAACGCTTCATCATGGGGACTTTATTAGTTCAACCAAAATTCATTAATGATCAAGAGAATAAATAGTCAGTAATGAAGAATACATGAAATACCACAAGCAAGGTCGTTTAATCAGTTCATAGCTACTATCCTCTATCAATCAATGCTTATTACTACAAGTGATTGGGTACAAAAGTACTAACGAGATACAGACGACAATAGAAAAATCATTCAACAACCAGCCAGCTGCTAAAGTCATGTTTTTTAAGAGACAATTGCAAAAAAATAAAGAAGGCAAGATTACCATGAAAGAATACTTGATCAAAATTAAATGTGTTTTTGACATGTTAGAACCTACTAGCCATAAAGTGTAAGATTCTAAACAAATCTTAGCTATTCTCAATGACTTAAGTAAAGAATATGAAGCTGTAGAAGCCATAATTTCCTCACAAAAGGAATTATCACGTCTTGATGATGTTCACTCTATTTTATTAGCACATGAAGCTAGGCTTGAAGGCAAGAAAGCTCAAGAAAGTGACTTCTCTATTAACTATAAAGTTAATAAAAATAATGACAATAACATAAATCAAATAAGTAATAATCACAAAAATGAGCAAAACTTTCAAAGGGGAAACTCCGCCACCAGAGGCAGAGGTGGTAGAGGAAAAGGATGTTGGAGTACCAACAACAACAATCAACAAAAGTTTCAAATATGTGAGAAGATTGGCCATACTACTATCAGCTGCTATTTTAGATACAATTCAAACTATTCAGCAGGCCAAGCCAGCAACAACAGTCAAAGAAACATTAATTTCACTGCCAATTTAGCATAAGGATAGGGAGATGCAACTAATCATAATGACATCACTAATCGTATTCAAGATGAATCTTGGTGACCAGACTCAAAAGCTAGCCATCATATCACTAACAATTTGAATCTTGGAAACAAAGAATACAAAGGTAATCAAACTATAAGCATAGGTAATGGTAAGTGTGTTAAAATCTCTCATACTGTCACTGGTAGTATCATTGGTAATAGGCAGTTATTTTTGCATAATTTACTAAGAGTACCCACTATTAAAAAAAAACTAATTAGTATGTCTCAATTTGCTAAAAATAATAATGTATACTTTGAATTTTTCCCTAAATACTGTGTAGTTGGAGACATAATAACTAGGAAAATTCTTCTTCGGGGTAATGCTATGAAGGGACTCTATGAATTCAATCTCAGCAATCACAATACTACTATCAGTAATATCCCACATTGTAATTTGACCGATATAATTGATGAAGTTCAAACTAGAAGTACTTTTGACTTATGACATTGTAAGTTAGGAAATCCTAGTGCTAGCATTGTAATAAAAATTATTAATGATAATAAAATAAAATTTATTCCTGCAAAATTACCATATGTATGTACTTATTGCCAGATGGGAAAAAGCCACAAATTACCATTCTCTGATTCGTTAACTATGTATTACAAACCCGGTCAGTTAATTACCACTGATATTTAGGATCCTTCTCCTATATTTTCTGATTATGGATACAAATACTACATATCATTTGTTGATGCTTACACTGGATATACTTAAATATACTTTTTAAAAGCTAAATCTGATACTTAAAGTGTTGTCATCTGTTTTATCAATATGTTTGAAAACCAAATAAACTGGCAAATCAAAGTCATGCAATCTGATGGAGGACTAGAATACAAACCCCTGACAGATTATTTTAAAAGTAAGGGTATTATACATAGAGTAACGTGTCCCTATACTTTTGAATAGAGTGGCATAGTTGAGAGGAAACATAGACACATAGTTGAATCAGGTTTAACTTTGTTAGCTCAGGCATTTTTGCCACTTAAATTTTGGCCTGATGCTTTTAGTACTGTTGTGAATCTAATAAATAGAATGTCCACTAAAGTACTAAAAGACATAACACCCATAGTAAAGCTATTTAATGTCAAGCCTGATTACAACAGTCTAAAAACATTTGGTTGCCTGTGTTTTCCCTTAAGACCTTATAATAATCATAAACTTGACTATAGATCTAAACCCTGCACTTTCAGAGGTTATTGCAATAATCAAAAAGGGTTTAGATGTATAGACAAGTTTGGTAGAATATTTACAAGAAGGCATGTTATTTATAAAGAAAATATTTTCTATTATAGCAGATCAGAAATACAAACCACAGCCAAAATATATAATCCAAAGGTTAGTATACCAGATCTGCACAACATTGTTGACACATGGCATTAAGAGAATGGTGATAAGGCTGCTAGTAACTTTGAAGGCCACCACAGTGATAATGAAACTAATGATGATCTGCCAGAGCAAGCTACCCACACCATTCAATCACCTACAAAATCAAGTTGCAGACAATCTGAAGAAATCAGCAATGGTAGTAATCAAAACTTTAGCAGTAGACAAAATGACTCACTAGCTCAACCATCACAGCATCAAACTGGACATCCATTGATAACCATATCAAAAGGAGGCATATTCAAACCAAAGACTTATACACCAGCCATTACTAAAGAAGAGCAGAATAGTTATCAACAAGTAGTCAAACACAATGAATGGAGAAAGGCAATGGATGAAGAATATCAAGCACCGGTGAACAATTGTACATGGGAGCTAGTGAGTCCACCAAACAAAAAGAATATAATTGGATGCAAGTGGGTATACAGATTGAAAAAGACTCCAGATGGATCCATTAATAGACATAAAGCAAGACTTGTTGCAAAAGGATTCACACATGAATTTGGTTTTGATTATAATGAAACTTTCTCACCAGTGGTAAAACCCTCAACTATTAAACTTATATTGACTATAACATTAAGCAATAACCGGAAAAATCATGCAGTTAGATGTCAACAATGCATTCTTAAATGGGAATCTACATGAAGAGTATTCATGCAAAAACCACAAGGCTATACACAAGACCCAACATTGGTATGTAAACTGAATAAAGAAATCTATGGCTTGAAGCAAAAGCACAGAGTATGGTTTGAAAGACTTAAAGCAAGTTTGACAACACTAGGCTATTCACCTACCAAATCTGACACATCCCTATTCACACAAATTAGTGAATCATCTACCACTTATATATGAATATATATGGATGATTTAATTATCACAGGCAGCAGTGAAACTAAAATCAGAAAATTAGCAGATTATTTGAATAATCAGTTCTCAATAAAAGATTTGGTTGAATTAACTTATTTCCTTGGAATAAAAGTTACAAGAAAATCAGATAAAGAAATTCATCTTTGCCAAAGAAATTATATTACAGAGCTTCTAAACAAGACAAACATGATTGAAGCAAATAGCCAACCAACTCTTATGATATCAAACTAACACTTGTCAAAGAACAGGGGGGAAGCTATCTCAAATATCAAATAATATAGGGGTGTTGTATGAGAATTACAATATGCTACCATAAAACGACCTGACATTTATTTCAGTGTTAATAAGGTATCTCAATTTTTGCAGGATCCCAGAAGTGAGCATTGGACAACAATGAAAAGAATACTTAGATACTTGAAAGCAACAATCAACTTTGGCTTATCATTAAAAGGCAACAAAGCTTAAATATTACAACTTATTCAGATGCAGACTGGCTACTGACATAGATGATAGAAACCCACTTCTGGTTATTGCATTTGTATAGGAGAAAGTCTTATTTCTTGGTGCTCTGAAAAGCAAATAACCATCTTGAGATCAAGCACAGAAGCGGAATATAGGAGTGTTGCTAGTACTAAAACTGAAATTTTACAGCTACAATCATTGTTAAAGGAGCTAAAACTATCATCTAATAGAAATCCTATAATTTGGTGTGACAATTTGAGCACGATCTATATGATAGCAGATCCTATTCAGCATAATCAACCCAAACACATAGAAATCAATATCTATTTTGTTCGAGAGCAAGTTCAAAGAAAATTTATAAGTGAATCATAATCTAGCTTACTATCAAAGGGCTGACATGCTTACAAAATCACTCTTAGCCAAAAATTTCCACAGATTCAGAGATGCATTTGGAATCAAAGAGCTACAAACAAATACCAAGTAAAAGATGGAACTTTCATAACTAGAACTTAACCTGTATCTTCACCTGCATGACGGAGGATTGAAATTGCTTACTCTTTACTAACGTCCGTCCACGAAATGGAAAATTAGGGTTGCAAACCCCAACCCTAATTTGAGGGGAGGTAATAAAGGAAAGAAAGAATAATGGGAAAGCAACGGTTACATGCCTATTATAACAAAGCAATAGTCACGTGACCATTATAACAAAGCAACGGCCGCATGACCATTATAACAAACAACGATCACAAGACCATTATAACAAAGCAACAATCACATGCCTATTATTCAAGCCTATTTACATATATTTCTTATATTAAAAATACAGGACTCCTTTATGCAATTTGTATCATCTTGTATTACAATTCTTCAACAATAAACTATTGTTTCATCTTAATTCTGCTTTCCTATCGGCTTTCGCATCCAAAATCTTAATAATTTGAAGATGATTATCCACCATCCAGGAGGTTGATTCCCCATCTCTCCATGATTTCTTTGCTATGACAGCTCTAGCTCAATCGATTCCTCGATTTTCTCATAAGGTATTTGATATCCATCTCAAGTAATTCCATCTTTGGAATTTATCTTTTCCCAACTTAATATGAATCCTTTCATTCCTTTCTTTTCGGATATGATACACAGTAGTCACCACTTTGTAGTAAGCTACATCCTGAACGGGATCCATGCAATTGAACGTCATGACCAGGAAGTTTGTTTCTTCTTCCATATTCAAAGCAATTGCAGTGGAAGGCCAAGCTTTAATCTACACCGAACCCACAAATATGCCAAATAAGGG
Source organism: Allium sativum (assembly GCA_030737875.1). Lineage (NCBI taxonomy): Eukaryota > Viridiplantae > Streptophyta > Magnoliopsida > Asparagales > Amaryllidaceae > Allium > Allium sativum. Next base: position 720,137,392 of record CM060918.1, on the reverse strand, counting down.
CAATTAAAAAACAGGTGGTCTCTAGATTCATTGTCATTGTTACATAATACACAAGTCGAATCTACCTTATATCCCCAGCTAATAATAATATCTTTAGCACTCAATCTATTAAGAATCACCTTGTATGTGCACAATGACATTTTGGGGCTGTTTATATTACGCCATATAACTTTACTCCAATCATAGGTTGTAGAGTGAGTTCTAGAGCCATCACATGCTGAATGGAAGTTAAAACCATTCATTTTATTATTCCAACCGCAAAACGTTCTGATGATGATGGTAAAATTTATAACAAAAATACACAAAACATTCTGACACGATAATTTGATAGGGTTAAGTTAACCTATACTTAACAAAATCTGACACGATAATCTAGGGTTAAGTCATGAACTTCTTGGTATACTTAACCAACTTGATACATGGTTTGTAGGGCTAAGTCTTGAACTTGAATACTTAGCCAATTTTGACATGATTCGAAGGCGGGGTAAGTCGTGAACTCGAATGACAACACTTAACCCATTAGACAAAACCCTAGTTCAGGGGACTAAGTGGAAAATCGTAATTAATAAGGATAATGGGACGGGAAACTAAGTGATAAACCTTAGTTAAGAATAACTAAGTAATAATTCTTAGTCAAGAGAATTGGACCAGTTCACAAAAAGATGAGTAACCTGATACGGTAGGTCTCGTTTAAACAAACACACGAGGAGGAGCGAATGTTTATCTGACTTAGATAAAGGCTCCAGGGAACTGGGTGACGAAGCAGTAGCTTCGGGGGACGTGAGGGTACTTTTGGTATCCCTCTGTGAGGTTGCAGATGATCCGCATGGGCTCACAGAGGTTAAGGTCTGCGGTAGAAGAACCAAGGTTATGCCTTGGTTGTTGTGCGAGCAACCTAAAGACTGGGGTGGATTAGCGTGGAGTCGGCGATACTTAGTTTAGCCCTGTGAAAGCATTTCGTCGACTACCAACCATCTTTAGTCAATCGTGTACGTATGCGGAAAGGCAGAGAACTCCCAACAGACCATATAGTTGCTATCTAGTTATGGGTGAGGTTGGCCAATAGGAGAGTGGGGCATGGATGGCCGGAGTATAGTTCTCGTGCATGTTTTTCTTGGATTGCCTTATAGTAGTTGAGGGAGGGGTCACGTGGGACCATAACCACCAGTAGAAAAACAGACCTTGATATTTGCATTCGGCATATAACCTAAAGCTCCCGACCGAGTCCTGTATTTCTTGATTAGCCCTGTCACGGGAATTGGATGGCACATTGAGATACGTGTGCATCTAGACGTGGAAAAATGATTCACGATACATACGTGGGGAAAAGGGTGTGGTTGACAGGTAGCGTAATCCCTAGCGGTCTTAGGTGGCTTAAACCCGAACCGAGTTACGAAAATGTTTAGTAGGTAGCGTAATCCCTAGTGGTCCTAGGTGGCATAAATCCTTGCCGAACATTCGAGAATTCATGGTAAGGAAATATAGCTAGATGAAGGGTGACAATCCAAATGATTTCAAGGATAATGGAACTACGTTGAAGTAGTATAGAACTACGTGAGGAAGCCCGTAGGATTTACGGCAAAGGACTAAACATATACATGGAAAGAAACATACGAGTTGGGAAAAACCTACATTAGGTTGACATGGACCATTTCATGACATTAGGCAAGGGACATTTTGTAGCTAACACATGACACAGGTTGGGATACTAGAACGGAAGGTGCAGGCAAATATACTTAATAGAACCTTGGGGTGTTATACTCGATAGAACCTTGGGATGTTATACTTGATTCATAGTGACCGTAGTTTATCTTGATACAGTAGTTCATCCTGTTACCTTGGTTTAGCTCGTCTATCTTGTCATCATCCTTATGTTTACTTTCAGTTTATGCATGTCATGTTACCTTTACCTGTTTTTATGCTGGAAGTAGATAGGACTTACCAGTCTTTATGACTGACCCCATTTTCTTTTGCTTCTTTGTCTTCCGTTCCCCCCCAGGTTTTCAGGGAGGAAATACTGTTATTTAGCTCGGACTTCTTCTGCTTCAAGGTCATCTTGTATGGCTTGGATTTTTCTTGGCTATGGCTGCTTTACCGTTTTACTTGGGGAATATTTTATGACTGTGGTTTTATGCTTCTTTAACTATTGCAAGACAGGTTTCCAATGTAATGGCTTTTAAAGGCATTTTGATGTAAAAGGCTTTAGACCTTGAAATTTTATGAGGTAATGAAATTTGGTTTTTCTTCCGCTGTTTTATATGTTCTGTCTTGTAATATTTCTGTGCATGTTTACCTAGACAACGCCCCTCCAAAGCTAGTGCATTCTCTTGTGAGTGACCCTGGCGGAGGTGGGTGTTACATTTGGTATCAGAGCAGAAGGTTACCAGACTGGGCAAAAGTTTTATAACCTTCTGAAAACTATTTGAAAACCGTTTACAAAGAAGCATTTTTCAAGGAAAGTTTTATTTTTAAAGGCTATTCCCCAAAGGCCATTAGCATTATCCTTTGTTTCCTTGATTGAATCTCTTTTCCTTTATTTCCTCCACATGTAGTCACAGTGGTTCGAACTGCGACTAATCCTTTTCTAACTATGTCAGTGTTTTCGGTATGATGGAGGTAGTTCTGAAGAGACCTGTTACCGCGTTATAAGAAGGATAGTAAGAACAAGGATAAAGGATACAAGCTTAAGGACAAGCAACTTGTTGGTATGGCTTAATCCACAAAGGAGGAAAAGGGTAAATGATAAAACCCATGACAAGAGAGAGTATCTCTAGTAGGGTAAAAAGGGAAAGATAGTCAAGTATTATGAGACGAGGACAAGATCATCGGGAGGGAAATTGTATGCTCTCACTGTTAGCATACCTAAGAAGGATGGTAACATTTCTGCGAAAGGTTTAGCTTTTCTTCTCTATCATCCCATCAGGACTTTGCTTTGATCACCGCATCATTTAAGTCTGCTTCGATAGTTGAGTCTCTACACCTTCGTACTAGCATAGTAGAGGATCCCATTTTTGTCTCAAATCTTGTTGAGGAATCGGTCCATTTATTCATGACTTGTTTGGATTTGAGGACGCCTATGACTTTTGGGAATAATGCTTATGCTTTTAAGCTATGGGTTGAATTCTAGGAATGGAGTGGTTATCCAGTAAGGGTGTCATTCTCGGTTCTGAAAGGAGGGTAGTTAGGCTCTTGACCTGCCTCGGTAATACCCTCGAAGTCTCGTGTAACCTTTAGGGTTCTGTCATGATTGGTTACCTAGAAGCTCTTGATGCATTTGTTGGTAATCCGTTCGAGTAGAGTTCGCCACTAAGGCGGATGGTTCATTTCGCTTGTGCATGAGTTATGGAAATCACTCTAGTAAGTACACTTGGTAACATGGTTGGCATCTGTTTGTTTTCAAGAGATAAGTTCTTCTGCGTGGAATGCCGTAGAGCGAGTAAACGAGATCCATGATTCACTAGTGAATTTTGGAGAGCTTACATGAAACCATGAGTGCACGGATATAGTTGAGCCAAGTATACTAGAGGGAGAATAAGCAAAAGTGGAACGAGAGGCGACAATGAAGTGAGTTCCAGCTCATATTTGGAAATAGGAGTTAAGAGGCCACGAAATCATGAAGTTAAAGATGGTCAAAGCACAATGGAATTAAGCTCAAGGAAATGCGACTTAGAAGATGGAAGACAAGATACGCGCATCATATCTCTTTTTAAGAGTATATTCTTGATCCCTGTCTTCCTGTAGAGCTTACCCGCATGCTATCTTTTATGCATATCCTCTCGGTCCTATTGTCAATCTTATTTCTATTGCAAACTCCATAGGGGGTATGACTCATCGGTTAATAATACATGTCAGGGTTTGAAGGTGTCCGTTAGGTTGACTAAACCTTTTGGGCTTTATAGGATATGGGTCAGGTTTAGAAAGGGATTTCTTGTAATCCAAAAGGAGTTTATCTTGCTTATCTTCTCGGTCCTATCTTGAGGACCTTAGGTAGAACCCTATGGATGTAAACATGTATTTGAAAACATGTTATGATTGATATGGTTGCAAGTGGTTGCAAGTGGTTTCTCGTGGATGCGCGAATACACACTAGGCACTAGATCGGCTCAGTCACATTTCATATGTATACGTGTTTATACCTGTTTATGGATGAATATAAATGTGTTATCATGTGAATATTGCATATGGATGAATGGTTGTGCACACATATAGTGTTTATGTGACTAGGACTATTTGCATACATGTGGATTCATGGCACTAAACATATTTTCATTTAGAAGACCAATCAGGCCTGATCATTTGCATTAGATAAGGAACATATACACACACTTTCTACATATGTTCATATGGTATTAGAAATTTCTTAAGGACAATGAATGCCTGTGATTGATGATTGAGTAGATGGATGATTGGATGGTAGGACACATTCTTCTTAACTTGAAGATTTCGGGGACGAAATCCTTTAAGGAGGGGAGAATGTAACAACCCGAATTTTTATAACATGTTAACACAAGGATCAAGGCAGAATTAAATTTTAAAATAAGAATCAAGAGAAACGGGTTGCGCCATTGCGTTCGTCTCGGAATTCTGGTTGGAAACGAGTCCGAAATTTCGTAAATCGGAGTCCGTATGACCGAGATATGGCCTCTAGAAGTTTCACGAAAAATCAGAAAACAAAAACAGATTTTCGAATTTCGAATTTAGCCCCAAACAGACTGGGCGGGAAAATTTCCCGCCCAGCCCCAGGTCGACTGGGGAGTCGACCCCCCCAGGACCAGGTCGACTGGGCAGTCGACCTGGGTGTCGACATCCTTGGGCCAGGTTGGCCTGGTGCACCTGCTTGCTCCTTTAGGTCTGTTCTGTTGGCTTGTGACGAGATTGGATGGTTCAGATCTAAACTAGGGTTAATCTAAGGGCCTAAACTAGTCCTAACTTCTATAAGAACACCCTAAGACCTAGCCTAATTCACTACAAACCATCCTAACAACAAAGTGCTGCCCAAATGTCTCTTGATCATGGCCACCATCTTCAACCTCAAAGGCCTAAGCATGCAAACTAGATTCAAGTCAAAGGGGCAAGCTTTCTACATCAAATCAAGGAAGTAGAGCATCATCTCAACACCGTTCTACGACAAATGCTTGCTCATAAATCTCTAGCCACGCTTTGTAAGTTCTAGCTACTTTTAGATCTAAACGGTAGTTCTAATGTTGACATGGAATAAAATGAGATGGAACCTAAGTATGTTAGTCTATGTGAATCTAGTCTTGCCCCTCTCTTAAACCTATGACTTTGGGCTATTTCTTAGTGATTAAATCATGCCACTCATGTTGTGTTTGACTTAGTTTATCATGCAAGATTTAATCTTTACTTTGGGAATGTTGGCATGGACCCTTAGAACAATTTGACTTGTGGAACATTCATATGAACTTGACTTGGGGCTTATGCATGTAAAAGAACCTAAACCCCTCATGACCATTTACATGCCTATGATGATGAACCTAGTGTTATGCTATTATACATGTTAGAGGCCAATCCCTTTATGCTATCATACATGTTTGAGGCCAATCCCTTTATGCTATCATACATGTTTGGGGCCAATATGTTGTCATATTATTCCTACTATGTTGACTCGCTTTCACTTGCATTGGGAATACGCCTTGGGTAGTTTAGGCAAACTTGAGATGGGCTATGAAACTTAACATGAATTAAGTAATGGGAAAATGGGCATAAGTGGAAAACGTGGACTTTGTCATAGCCTAAATTTGACATGAACATGACAAGTAGGAAAACATGAAAGTGGCCAACTCGACGTTGGGTTGAGTTTGTAGCATAAATCTGCCCGGAACCGCCCGGCAAATCCAGTAGCTACAGACAATAAGACCCAATGTGAGAAGTTGGTCATATCGCGCTCAAAACCCGAGGTTAGACTAGGTTGTGGTGTAAAGCTGACCGGACCCGCCCGGCGTAACCAGTAACCACAACAAAGTCTAATGTGAGAGGTTGGGGTGCATTAATTTACTTAATGCCACATGATAAGGTTAAGTTAGTTTGACTAATGGCACTTAACCAATATGACATGAATGGGTAGGTTAAGTAAGACGACCAGACTTGATTACTTAAAGACACTTAACCATATAACACGATTAGCGGATCGGTTAGTTTAACCTAAATGGGTTGATAACACCCGACTGGGATAACACAATGCGTGGTAGGGTTAAGTAAACCCACAAGAATGATACTTAACCATTATAAATACGACTAGTGGATGGGGTTAAGTTAACCTACACTTAACCAATCCGACTAGGAAATTTGATGGGGTTAAGTTAACTTACACTTAACCAATCTGACTTGATAATTTGATTGGGTTAAGTCACGAACCTCTTAAATATGCTTAACCAATCCGACTCGATAATTTAACGGGGTTAAGTTAACCTATACTGTAACACCCCACCTCCGCTAGGGCCACTCACAAAGGGAATGCACTAGTTTTGGAGAGGTATTATCGAGATAACATCACAGAATTTTCACAAGACAGAACATAAATAAATAATTAAGTAAACAGCGGAAGAATTTATGAGCAAAACAGAACTTCATTTCATTCCAAAATAAACCATGTCTTTTACAAACATTTCAAATAACTTCATTACAACTGTCTTGTAATAATAGCCAAAGAAGCAATAACTTAAAAACAGAAAAACAGCTTATTCCCCAAGTGCAGTAAAAAGAAGCAGCCATAGCAAACCGTACATGCTGAGCCAAAGCAAGTGATATCCAAGCTAAGAGCTAGTGTTTCCTCCCTGAGAACCTGGGGGGGGGGGGGGGGGGGACGAAAGAAAAAGAGGCGAAAGGAAAAGGGTCAGTCATAAAGACTGAGTAAGTCCTAGTGACTTTCAGTATAAAAACGGTTAAAAACAACCTGTCATGTATGAATTGGAACTAAACTTAAGAATGGTGTCAAGGTGAACAAGATAGACTAAGGTGATTGTGACGGCAAGGAATTTCGCTCGGTCCGAACCAGTCGCTAAACCGACCCAGACCGTTCGAAACGCCCTATCGTTGAGAACAGGACAAAACAGAACACATACAGAAGAACATTTCATTGTATTTCACAACAATGCATCAGATTACAAGAATATACAGAGTATTAATGAATAAATATTACACAGAAATATCAGAGATTTAAATTACATTTAAATACATCGCAGCGGAAAATAATACAATACACAACTAGAAGAAGATATATGGATACAAAGCTTTCCGGATATCGTTCCAGCTGTAAACCAGGATCCTATGATTATAAATCTGCAAAACCAAAACTACTAGCTGCCCGTGTCAAAATAGGGGCACCCAGAGTTTAGGTTAAAACAATAAACTCCAGGTCAGTCATGTGACTGGTGTGAGAACTAAAACAGTTATTGATCTTTATTTTAAATCATTAGGTAAAACAAGGGACCACGCCGTATAACACGGAACGGGTTTCCTCCCAAGAATACCAGTGCATAAAACAAACAGCGCAATGCTAAATAAAGAAAAATGAAGCTGTTATAAGACCCAGGTCCTATCACACAATGCAATCGCAAGCCGGGGGATAGGGTTTTCCCTTATAACAGCCAAAGCATGCTTGATACGTCTAAAACAAATCATTTGATACTATTATAAGTGCATAGTGTATAAAACAACTTCAAATCATAAGTATCAATCATAGGCGGCATAAGCGCCCCATCCCACTATGTCGCCATATATAGGATTACAAATAAAACCGCAAAGTCACGTATTTGGAAATTGGATTTCCATCTATGAACCGAGGCAAAAGATAGTCCTCAACCGATTCGAGACAATCTAGCCCATGTCTCAGGCAAGCGCGCAGGCAAGCCTTGGAGCGACAGGGCCGGTCCACACGGAGTGGATTATTATGCCTGAACAATACGTCTCCCCACCCTATGGGGTGTAAGTCTGGTCCGTCAGCCGACCAGAATGCATTCGGCCGAAACCGATATAACCGAGGCGCCTCGTAACAGCAACAACCACATAAGTCAAACTCGTCAGGGCGTGTAAAACCACTGACGCCACTTCTAGCTAGAAAGAAACGCAAGTCCTCCCTGAGGTCCGTCTCCCGTTTTTGGTTCATACCGGGTGTGAAACACGCGAGGTAAACGTTACACAAAGCTACGCCACAAAGGCCGTGCTTTGATCATCACCACAAGACTTTGCTTTTCAACAGAAGCCTTGATCATTTGCATCTTAGCATGCCACACAGGCAAACCATCCTATGCAACCGATATCAGTCACACAGAATGAAATCCGATGTCAGACACACAGTCCATTTACAAGTCCGTCCTGGGTCTGAACGAAACCGGAGGCACCTAGTACCCCGCATATCCATCGATCTCCAAGTACGTCTGGACGATCACTAACTGTTTCCATCTTCTTGGGTGTACAGCCCAATCAAGATCATCAGTTATCACCCAAACGACGTGAAGACCTCCGGTCTTCGACCATCGTCTTCATCTTCGACTTATCGTCGCATCAGTTATTCAGAATGGGATAAACCCGGTCTTTCCGAATAACTCGCGTATATTTTAAATAAGTGTTACACAAACACAACATACGCCTCATTCCAATTCATCAGTCACTAACCGTAAATTAATCAAGAGAATAATTTCCCAAATATTAACCCCGAAGGCCGAAACCAACATCAGATCAATATCCAGAAAACCATTCTGCTTGGCCAACCGACAGTTAGTTTCTAAATTTCACATTCATAGGGAATGATTCCCATTAATTTTATCCAAGATAAATTTCTTGAATTTATTCTTTAATCCATTTTTGAATATCAATTCAAACTAGTCGGGATTAGCGAACCTTACCGAAGTAATCATTTGTTTTAATTTCCCAATCCCAACCTATTCATCCCATGAAGTAAAACTGGTAATACTTCATATCTAACACCACAGTGTTATTGTTAAATTCAATTACCATTTCACGTTCAAATCTAATTAAAGATTTAACTATCGCCTGGAGCAAAACTGGTGATACTCCATTTCGATTATTTCAATCTAATTAAAGATTCATTAAAACTCAACTTAGTTTTAATCTTTGACTGGGTTAAAGAATCAGTGTCATTTAAAAACACGGTTCACGATAAACCCAAAATCACATTCATTAATCATCGGGTTAAAGAACGAGTGTTATTTAAAACACTGTCCACGATAAACCCAAAAATCAATATCGATTCAATTCCAATTAAATGTTATTTAATTGGTACACTTCATTAAATCTAAATAAAAAGATTTAATCATTTCTCAACTGGGTTCAAGAACAGTGTTAGTGAAGACACCATTCACGACAAACCCAAATCACATTCCTTAATTATCGGGTTAAAGAACAAGTGTTATTTAAAACACTGTTCACGATAAACCCAAAAATCAATATCAATTCAATTCCAATTAAATATTATTTAATTGGTACACTTCATTAAATCTAAATAAAAAGATTTAATCTTTTCTCAACTGGGTTCAAGAACAGTGTTAGTGAAGACACCATTCACGACAAACCCAAATCACATTCGATATTCAATGCAAGGCTCTGAATAGAAAATATATCGGCTTATATTCAATATCGAATTCTACGACTAACAAATGTCGTATTGGAAATAACGATACATATATATATCTTTCAAATTTCCATAACAACACCTGTATAATCACGAATTCCAACATCGAAATATTCCGAAGACAATTTCGATTCAAATCCACTCCAATGCAATCATTGGAATTTTGGTTATTTTTAAAACCCTTTTTAAATTCAATTTATTTATTTAAAAATAAATAGAATTATATTTCTAGTTCAAAACTAGTTCATTTCGATAAAAATCCATTTTTATCTTTTCAAATATGGAGTTTTTCATCCCAATTCTTTCTAAATCATTTCTTATGATTTTACACAAATTATTACTATTTTTAATAATTTTATCAAGGCCCGTACAGTCGATTTCCATTAACGGCCATCGAACTGCACTTACAGCGACCTTTTTCGAATTTGATTTGGACGTATCTCCAAATCCAACCGTTAGATTTCAAATTTCTAACATTCATTAGAAAGCTCTTTTCGATACGAACCCAACGGTTCCGGTTTTAGGAGAATCCGACGGTCGGATCTCCCGCAATGTCCGTTTGAAATAAATGGTCGAAATTCACGAACTGCCGCGGCGCGGCGCGTTCTATTCAGGCCATTATATTATATATATAATATATATAATATATACTTCGTCGATTTCTATTTAAAACGAATTTTATAAATAGTTTTGAATTCGTTTCAAAAACATTTTCAACTCCCATTTCAATTCAAATCAAAATTGAATTCTTCTTTATAAATCCGTTTTAAAATTCATTTCTATTCAATTCAAATTTCAATTTAATTTGAATTCATTTCAATTCAATTTGAATTCGTTTTCAATTCAATTCAATTCGAAATCGTTTTCAATTCAATTCATTTCGAAATCGTTTTCAATTCATTTCATTTCGAAATCGTTTTCAATTCATTTCATTTCGAAATCGTTTTCAATTCAATTCATTTCGAAATCGTTTTCAATTCAATTCATTTCGAAATCGTTTTCAATTCATTTCATTTCGAAATCGTTTTCAATTCAATTCATTTCGAAATCGTTTTCAATTCAATTCATTTCGAAATCGTTTTCAATTCATTTCATTTCGAAATCGTTTTCAATTCAATTCATTTCGAAATCGTTTTCAATTCAATTCATTTCGAAATCGTTTTCAATTCATTTCATTTCGAAATCGTTTTCAATTCAATTCATTTCGAAATCGTTTTCAATTCAATTCATTTCGAAATCGTTTTCAATTCATTTCATTTCGAAATCGTTTTCAATTCAATTCATTTCGAAATCGTTTTCAATTCAATTCATTTCGAAATCGTTTTCAATTCAATTCATTTCGAAATCGTTTTCAATTCATTTCATTTCGAAATCGTTTTCAATTCATTTCATTTCGAAATCGAATAAAATCGATATAAATATCGTTCACGTCAAAAATGGCGTTAATCTAATCAACACGGCTTCATAAATTTCTATTTTCAAAATAGTTGTTATTATCAAAATATTTCGTTCAACACATGACCAATCTCAATAGATGAGTACTGTCAACACATGAACCTTTATTTTATAATATTCTTTATTTTTCAAATTGGAATGAGGCCCAATCAATTACCATATGAAGTTAATTATATGGATTTCCATACAACACATGTATATAATAGCATTGAAAAATAATCAACCATCAACCAAAGTGCACTACACTGTATAAGCATCAAATATAGATATTCAACGCTTATAACAGCCTGTCAATCAATCGATCGACATATTTAATCAATCAGGATGAGTGAACTTCAAATTTCATCCCAACACCCGTGTGGGGTTTCAAACAATCAAACAAATATTTTATTCGTGCAGTTGGGCGATGTGTAAAATTTTTCGTCCCAATCAATGTCCTTCAAATAGGTGTACATAAACAAACCGTCTGGTTTGTAAATGAATATTTATTTATTCACATTCACGTTAAAAATTATATTTTTAACGATAAAACATTTTATTTCAACATATGAATTTCTATTCAATTCATTTATTCAATAAAATGATATTTTTATTTTTCTAACACATTTTAGAAAATTTCGGCGGCATAACGGCACGATACTAGAAACGGGACAAGGCCTAGCCTTATCCCCGGACTAGTGAAGGCCCACGCCATTCACACATCAATCAAATCAATTTCATTATGCAAACCACAAAATTTGGAGTAAGAGTCTAACCTAGCCTTACTCCTTCGCCTTATAACGGCGCACGTCTAATCCTAACCAATTTATCGATTCGATTTTTCACACCACAAACCACATTCAAACCAATATCACAATTAATAACCAACAGCCAAACAAACAAGTCCATGGTCTGTGGACGATTGTGTCGGGTGCTACTAAGCACCGTCTGCATCCTAGTATATATATATAACTAGAAAATAAATTTGAAAGGTGAGAAATTCTCACATATAGCTATCCTAGCTCCCCGGCACTTCATTTGCAGAAGTCTTCGTCGTTTCGCCTTTTTGTCACCTTCGTTGCTGCTTTCACTACATACGTAAAAATCACATTTTTACTTCGCTATTCAATATATAAAAATCGAATTTTTACTTCGATGTTCAATATATAAAAATCGAATTTTTATTTCGATGTTCAATATATAAAAATCGAATTTTTTTTTCAAAGTTCAATATATAAAAATCGAATTTTTATTTATATAGATTCCGCCTTTTCCATTTCAAAGATCTAATCTTTTCTTTTACTTTTCAAAGTTTAAATCTTTTACCTTTTAAAAATTCAAATCTTTTAAAACCTTTTTAAAATTCAAATCTTTTAAAACCTTTTTCTTATATTAAAGTTAAAACCTTTTTCTTATATTAAAGTAAAAAAATTCAGTTTTTCTATACCTTTAAAAAAATTCAGTTTTAAAATACTTTTAAAAAAAATCATTTCAGTTTTAAAAATACTTTTTAAAAAATTCATTTCAGTTTTAAAATCCTTTTAAATCAATTTAAAAATGCTTATAAAATCAGTTTAAAATTCTTCTTATAAAAACAGTTTTAAATCTTTAAACATAATCAGTTTTTATAAAATAAAAAAAAAACAAAATAATAAAATAAATACTTACAGGAAAAAAAAAGGGGCGGGTGAAGTCGTCGTCGGCGGCACTTCAGAGGGGGGGGTCGTCGGAGCTAGTACGATCGGGGGGCTTCTGGGCGTCTCGAGGGGGGGCGGCGGCAAGGTGGCAACGTGGTGGGGCCTGCAGCGACTGACTGGGCTGGGGTTGGTCGAGGGGCGCATTTGGGGAAAATCAAATCGAAAGGAGGAGAGAGGAGGAGGGTGACGGGGGGAGTGGTTAAGAGTGGCGGCGGCATCGATCTTGGAGGGGGCGGTGGGGCACGATCGACAAGGAGCGACGGGCAGCTGGGTTTTTTTTTTTTTTTTTTTTCTCTGATAAATGATCGGGGGGGGGGGGGGCCAAGCAGAAAGAAAAAGGGGAGAAGTTTATTTTTTTTTTTTTTTTTATTTTATTATTTAATTATTTATATTTGCACTAGGGTTGACTTTTACTTATGACCTCGAAACGAGGCCCACCGTCTGTCGTCCATAGCGTTTTACCCCCATTCCGAACACAATGGGATATGTATCGCAAGCTGATTTGATCGTTACAATCAGTTTCCTTTTGAATGTTCATTTAAATCACTATATTGAATTTTAAACGCACATTTCAAATTACCGGGGTCACATACTAACTAGAAAAATTCCAGAAAAATATTTTCTAGCTTCGTATTGACGATACGGTCCTAACAAAACTAATTTCGTCGAATTCTGAGATCATTAGAAAAATGGCCAATTTCCAGTCGATTAAAATCAACTGAAATCGGTCAAACGCGTTTTCCATTGCCACGCTCACATATTGATTCGAAAAATTATGAAATTTGAAACCTAGCAATAACTTGACACTGCGGATCCAACAAAAGTGGTTTCGTCGAAATCCGAGGTCATTTGCAAAATGCCCATTTTTAAGGGCTATATATTATATAAAATATATATAAATTCCATAGCGACTATTCTGAATTTTCAACTGGACGTATCTTATCATTTCTAAGATGAAATCTCAGTTTGTTAACTTCGTTACAAAGATATAGTTATACAGATTCAAATATTTCTTGTTTCGTTCAATTCTGACTTATATCGAATTCTGTATATTCATTTGAAATTAGAAATCGAATTTTCGAACTACCGCGCCATTTTCAACCCCTTTTATAATTATATATAATTATTTATATTCTAACGACGACGCGTTTAAATATATACGTTCGAATTATATTCAAAATAAATTTCTCGTCGCTATTATTCAAAATAATTCATTTTAAATAATCAAAATTCGCTAAAATTGCCAAAATAAAAATTTCAAACTGGCTCGCATTTTACGGGTTGTTACAATCTCCCCCACTTAAAACTTTTCGTCCTCGAAAAGGAACAAAGTCGAAAGTGGTTTGATTAATCAACTCTTCGCTCGATCAGGCTTCCATTCTCTAACCTTTCAGTTTCTGAGAATTTTCTAAAATTTCAAAAATTTGGCTAACACCCTAAATTTTTGAAAAATTTCGCCATAACCTCCCCTGCACCGGGAGCATCGGGGAATTTCAAATAGCTTCCCCGGTCCTTCAGATCTCAAAAAGAAAAAGAAAAAGCCAAGCGGCTAGCCAATAGGCTCACAAAATCATCATCACCCAAACAAAACAGGAAATTATGTAGTAAACATGTACCTATTTGTCGGGCAAACAAATTTTATTCTCTGGCTCTAGCCTCCTTGCTATGACCTGTTCAATGATATACATGTATATGCAAGCAAACGCAACCAATTTTCGATATAATTCAATATTTGGTACAATTAGGCTAAATGGTTCAAAATTAGCAAACAATTAAACAAACAACACAAACATCAATCAATTAGTGAATTAGAGTTTCAAATTCATAATTTTGATACATAGTCAAAAATCAGGTTCTTGATGCCAATCACAACAATAGGCCCTATCTAATTTTTGGTTCTCACACCAGTCTAATGGAAATATATAGATATCACACCTTCGTTACTCGAACATGAATACTAATGACGACTAGTCAATCATTAGAATCATCTTCGGGCCACTAGAGTATGATTCTATATCAATCCAGTATATTAAAACTTCGAATACACGCGGATCAGACGTATACGCAAAATCTATATATACTGGACTGTCCAACTCAATATAAATAGATAATCAAATACGAATAATTGATTTAAATTTTCAAAACAAAAATTGTTTTCATTTGAAAAATATACTCTTCACACTCGTTCTAGGATACTACTGATCCTATCTCTAACGAGTCATTCCCATTGGATATTACTAATCCAATATCTGATGATTTCTTTCGTATGGTTTTAATGTGTCTTGTTCTCGAGCTCTGTAAACCAAAGCTCTGATACCAACTGTGACGGCAAGGAATTTCGCTCGGTCCGAACCAGTCGCTAAACCGACCCAGACCGTTCGAAACGCCCTATCGTTGAGAACAGGACAAAACAGAACACATACAGAAGAACATTTCATTGTATTTCACAACAATGCATCAGATTACAAGAATATACAGAGTATTAATGAATAAATATGACACAGAAATATCAGAGATTTAAATTACATTTAAATACATCGCAGCGGAAAATAATACAATACACAACTAGAAGAAGATATATGGATACAAAGCTTTCCGGATATCGTTCCAGCTGTAAACCAGGATCCTATGATTATAAATCTGCAAAACCAAAACTACTAGCTGCCCGTGTCAAAATAGGGGCACCCAGAGTTTAGGTTAAAACAATAAACTCCAGGTCAGTCATGTGACTGGTGTGAGAACTAAAACAGTTATTAATCTTTATTTTAAATCATTAGGTAAAACAAGGGACCACGCCGTATAACACGGAACGGGTTTCCTCCCAAGAATACCAGTGCATAAAACAAACAGCGCAATGCTAAATAAAGAAAAATGAAGCTGTTATAAGACCCAGGTCCTATCACACAATGCAATCGCAAGCCGGGGGATAGGGTTTTCCCTTATAACAGCCAAAGCATGCTTGATACGTCTAAAACAAATCATTTGATACTATTATAAGTGCATAGTGTATAAAACAACTTCAAATCATAAGTATCAATCATAGGCGGCATAAGCGCCCCATCCCACTATGTCGCCATATATAGGATTACAAATAAAACCGCAAAGTCACGTATTTGGAAATTGGATTTCCATCTATGAACCGAGGCAAAAGATAGTCCTCAACCGATTCGAGACAATCTAGCCCATGTCTCAGGCAAGCGCGCAGGCAAGCCTTGGAGCGACAGGGCCGGTCCACACGGAGTGGATTATTATGCCTGAACAATACGTCTCCCCACCCTATGGGGTGTAAGTCTGGTCCGTCAGCCGACCAGAATGCATTCGGCCGAAACCGATATAACCGAGGCGCCTCGTCACAGCAACAACCACATAAGTCAAACTCGTCAGGGCGTGTAAAACCACTGACGCCACTTCTAGCTAGAAAGAAACGCAAGTCCTCCCTGAGGTCCGTCTCCCGTTTTTGGTTCATACCGGGTGTGAAACACGCGAGGTAAACGTTACACAAAGCTACGCCACAAAGGCCGTGCTTTGATCATCACCACAAGACTTTGCTTTTCAACAGAAGCCTTGATCATTTGCATCTTAGCATGCCACACAGGCAAACCATCCTATGCAACCGATATCAGTCACACAGAATGAAATCCGATGTCAGACACACAGTCCATTTACAAGTCCGTCCTGGGTCTGAACGAAACCGGAGGCACCTAGTACCCCGCATATCCATCGATCTCCAAGTACGTCTGGACGATCACTAACTGTTTCCATCTTCTTGGGTGTACAGCCCAATCAAGATCATCAGTTATCACCCAAACGACGTGAAGACCTCCGGTCTTCGACCATCGTCTTCATCTTCGACTTATCGTCGCATCAGTTATTCAGAATGGGATAAACCCGGTCTTTCCGAATAACTCGCGTATATTTTAAATAAGTGTTACACAAACACAACATACGCCTCATTCCAATTCATCAGTCACTAACCGTAAATTAATCAAGAGAATAATTTCCCAAATATTAACCCCGAAGGCCGAAACCAACATCAGATCAATATCCAGAAAACCATTCTGCTTGGCCAACCGACAGTTAGTTTCTAAATTTCACATTCATAGGGAATGATTCCCATTAATTTTATCCAAGATAAATTTCTTGAATTTATTCTTTAATCCATTTTTGAATATCAATTCAAACTAGTCGGGATTAGCGAACCTTACCGAAGTAATCATTTGTTTTAATTTCCCAATCCCAACCTATTCATCCCATGAAGTAAAACTGGTAATACTTCATATCTAACACCACAGTGTTATTGGTAAATTCAATTACCATTTCACGTTCAAATCTAATTAAAGATTTAACTATCGCCTGGAGCAAAACTGGTGATACTCCATTTCGATTATTTCAATCTAATTAAAGATTCATTAAAACTCCACTTAGTTTTAATCTTTGACTGGGTTAAAGAATCAGTGTCATTTAAAAACACGGTTCACGATAAACCCAAAATCACATTCATTAATCATCGGGTTAAAGAACGAGTGTTATTTAAAACACTGTCCACGATAAACCCAAAAATCAATATCGATTCAATTCCAATTAAATGTTATTTAATTGGTACACTTCATTAAATCTAAATAAAAAGATTTAATCATTTCTCAACTGGGTTCAAGAACAGTGTTAGTGAAGACACCATTCACGACAAACCCAAATCACATTCCTTAATTATCGGGTTAAAGAACAAGTGTTATTTAAAACACTGTTCACGATAAACCCAAAAATCAATATCAATTCAATTCCAATTAAATATTATTTAATTGGTACACTTCATTAAATCTAAATAAAAAGATTTAATCTTTTCTCAACTGGGTTCAAGAACAGTGTTAGTGAAGACACCATTCACGACAAACCCAAATCACATTCGATATTCAATGCAAGGCTCTGAATAGAAAATATATCGGCTTATATTCAATATCGAATTCTACGACTAACAAATGTCGTATTGGAAATAACGATACATATATATATCTTTCAAATTTCCATAACAACACCTGTATAATCACGAATTCCAACATCGAAATATTCCGAAGACAATTTCGATTCAAATCCACTCCAATGCAATCATTGGAATTTTGGTTATTTTTAAAACCCTTTTTAAATTCAATTTATTTATTTAAAAATAAATAGAATTATATTTCTAGTTCAAAACTAGTTCATTTCGATAAAAATCCATTTTTATCTTTTCAAATATGGAGTTTTTCATCCCAATTCTTTCTAAATCATTTCTTATGATTTTACACAAATTATTACTATTTTTAATAATTTTATCAAGGCCCGTACAGTCGATTTCCATTAACGGCCATCGAACTGCACTTACAGCGACCTTTTTCGAATTTGATTTGGACGTATCTCCAAATCTAACCGTTAGATTTCAAATTTCTAACATTCATTAGAAAGCTCTTTTCGATACGAACCCAACGGTTCCGGTTTTAGGAGAATCCGACGGTCGGATCTCCCGCAATGTCCGTTTGAAATAAATGGTCGAAATTCACGAACTGCCGCGGCGCGGCGCGTTCTATTCAGGCCATTATATTATATATATAATATATATAATATATACTTCGTCGATTTCTATTTAAAACGAATTTTATAAATAGTTTTGAATTCGTTTCAAAAACATTTTCAACTCCCATTTCAATTCAAATCAAAATTGAATTCTTCTTTATAAATCCGTTTTAAAATTCATTTCTATTCAATTCAAATTTCAATTTAATTTGAATTCATTTCAATTCAATTTGAATTCGTTTTCAATTCAATTCAATTCGAAATCGTTTTCAATTCAATTCATTTCGAAATCGTTTTCAATTCATTTCATTTCGAAACCGTTTTCAATTCATTTCATTTCGAAATCGTTTTCAATTCAATTCATTTCGAAATCGTTTTCAATTCAATTCATTTCGAAATCGTTTTCAATTCATTTCATTTCGAAATCGTTTTCAATTCAATTCATTTCGAAATCGTTTTCAATTCAATTCATTTCGAAATCGTTTTCAATTCATTTCATTTCGAAATCGTTTTCAATTCAATTCATTTCGAAATCGTTTTCAATTCAATTCATTTCGAAATCGTTTTCAATTCATTTCATTTCGAAATCGTTTTCAATTCAATTCATTTCGAAATCGTTTTCAATTCAATTCATTTCGAAATCGTTTTCAATTCATTTCATTTCGAAATCGTTTTCAATTCAATTCATTTCGAAATCGTTTTCAATTCAATTCATTTCGAAATCGTTTTCAATTCAATTCATTTCGAAATCGTTTTCAATTCATTTCATTTCGAAATCGTTTTCAATTCATTTCATTTCGAAATCGAATAAAATCGATATAAATATCATTCACGTCAAAAATGGCGTTAATCTAATCAACACGGCTTCATAAATTTCTATTTTCAAAATAGTTGTTATTATCAAAATATTTCGTTCAACACATGACCAATCTCAATAGATGAGTACTGTCAACACATGAACCTTTATTTTATAATATTCTTTATTTTTCAAATTGGAATGAGGCCCAATCAATTACCATATGAAGTTAATTATATGGATTTCCATACAACACATGTATATAATAGCATTGAAAAATAATCAACCATCAACCAAAGTGCACTACACTGTATAAGCATCAAATATAGATATTCAACGCTTATAACAGCCTGTCAATCAATCGATCGACATATTTAATCAATCAGGATGAGTGAACTTCAAATTTCATCCCAACACCCGTGTGGGGTTTCAAACAATCAAACAAATATTTTATTCGTGCAGTTGGGCGATGTGTAAAATTTTTCGTCCCAATCAATGTCCTTCAAATAGGTGTACATAAACAAACCGTCTGGTTTGTAAATGAATATTTATTTATTCACATTCACGTTAAAAATTATATTTTTAACGATAAAACATTTTATTTCAACATATGAATTTCTATTCAATTCATTTATTCAATAAAATGATATTTTTATTTTTCTAACACATTTTAGAAAATTTCGGCGGCATAACGGCACGATACTAGAAACGGGACAAGGCCTAGCCTTATCCCCGGACTAGTGAAGGCCCACGCCATTCACACATCAATCAAATCAATTTCATTATGCAAACCACAAAATTTGGAGTAAGAGTCTAACCTAGCCTTACTCCTTCGCCTTATAACGGCGCACGTCTAATCCTAACCAATTTATCGATTCGATTTTTCACACCACAAACCACATTCAAACCAATATCACAATTAATAACCAACAGCCAAACAAACAAGTCCATGGTCTGTGGACGATTGTGTCGGGTGCTACTAAGCACCGTCTGCATCCTAGTATATATATATAACTAGAAAATAAATTTGAAAGGTGAGAAATTCTCACATATAGCTATCCTAGCTCCCCGGCACTTCATTTGCAGAAGTCTTCGTCGTTTCGCCTTTTTGTCACCTTCGTTGCTGCTTTCACTACATACGTAAAAATCACATTTTTACTTCGCTATTCAATATATAAAAATCGAATTTTTACTTCGATGTTCAATATATAAAAATCGAATTTTTATTTCGATGTTCAATATATAAAAATCGAATTTTTTTTTCAAAGTTCAATATATAAAAATCGAATTTTTATTTATATAGATTCCGCCTTTTCCATTTCAAAGATCTAATCTTTTCTTTTACTTTTCAAAGTTTAAATCTTTTACCTTTTAAAAATTCAAATCTTTTAAAACCTTTTTAAAATTCAAATATTTCTTGTTTCGTTCAATTCTGACTTATATCGAATTCTGTATATTCATTTGAAATTAGAAATCGAATTTTCGAACTACCGCGCCATTTTCAACCCCTTTTATAATTATATATAATTATTTATATTCTAACGACGACGCGTTTAAATATATACGTTCGAATTATATTCAAAATAAATTTCTCGTCGCTATTATTCAAAATAATTCATTTTAAATAATCAAAATTCGCTAAAATTGCCAAAATAAAAATTTCAAACTGGCTCGCATTTTACGGGTTGTTACAGTGATCATGATAAGCAAGACAAGTCAAGTAAAGCATCACATGTTCAAGATTCGTTGCATCGACTGTACTAGTATACTAAGCCCATGTCACAAGTTAATCGCGAAATAAATCCCACGGCCCAATATCATGAAATGACCCTGAAACGGGGTCTGACCCAAGTACGGGGTCCTACGGAGCGATTATCTAGTCGATCGGCTCCCTACAAGTTCTAGCTCGTCAAGTGTCCGTGTCATACGGCTAATCACGAATGTAGTCACCTGTGCTGGGTCCACCTTCGGGTGTATCAGCCCTAGGCTGTCAACCCCTGACACGATTCAAGATGCATAGATAAATCTACGGATACCCAGTGTCTGCCCCGGAATACGTGCACGACCGTAGCCCACCGAACCTACACTGGCTTACCCCACTGCCGTCGTTCACCTCTTACAATCAGCCCAGTAATCGTGCCCCACCCGGCCTAGCCCCAGGGTACCTTGATACATCTAGAGGGTTACTGTTGAAAGGGGTCGTGTCTAGGGTTTCGCCTAACAGATTAGGTCATGTAATTCGTGACCAAACCCGCCTAACCAATTAAGTCATGTAATTCGTGACTTAATCCTTTTCCAGTCTAGTCATGTCAAGATGGTTAAGTATGTCATTTAAATTCTCGACTTAACCCGCTTACGTGTCATGTCAAGTTGGCTAAGTGTTGTCGTTTCAAGTCCATGACTTAGCCCTAAGTTGGTTAAGTTGTCTTTTCATGCTCATGACTTAAACCTAATTGGCATTAATTGGTTCTTTAATGCACCGAACCACTCACATTGGATCTTATTGTTCGTAGCCACTGGATTTGCCGGCGGTTCCGGGCAGGTTTACGCTACGAACTCAACCCAACCTCGGGTTTCAAGCGCGATGTGACCAACTACCCACATTGGATCCTATTGTTTTTAGCAACTAGATTTGCCAGGCGGTTCCGGGAAGATTTACACTACAAACTCAACCCAACCTCGAGTTGGCCACTTACTTGTTTTCTAAAGTCATGCCCATGTTCTTATCAGATTCGTGGTATTTTCATAGCATGTTCATATGTCAATTTCATGCCCAACTAAGGCATGTTTCAAGTCAAGTCATAGAATATTCAAGTCAAGTTTTTCGTTCCATATTTCATGTTCTACTTATGCCAAATTTCATGGTTTATGATTATAACCAATTCAAGTTTTGCCTATTCTACCCAATCGTATCCCCAACGCATATAAACGTACTTCATTCACAAGCATAAACAATTCAAGAGATAAAGGGGAATAACACCAAACATGTGATAGGCATATGTGACAATTCCACCATCACTTGCATAATAAACAGGCTATAACATATCACATGGTTTCGATACTAGCATGATGATAACTTGGCATAGTAATGGTTCGAACTTAGTTCAACATGATGAATTCAACTTTACATCATAGGCATAATAATCATTGCGGGCATAATAATAATTTTATTACAAACATGAAACATTAAAGGCATGGTAATTCTAATAGGCATAGTGGATTCCAATTTAGTATTTTTAACATAATGATTCTCATCTAGCATTATAAACATAATGATTCCAACTTTTCATCATAACCTAGCGATTCCCAATTTAACATGATAGGCATATTAACATCACAAGCATAGTTTCATTAATATCATGGACATGGTTTAATTAGCATCATAGGCATGGTTTAATCAACATGAGGATTTCAATAAACATAATGATTCCATGGACATGTATTTGTTCAACTTGCAATAAAATTAAGCCCAAGTGATTCATAACAACATCATGATAAGTTTAACTTGCAACATTAACATAGCAATATTCCCAAATTTTGATTCAAAGTTAAACAATATAAACATGGATTAATAATAGTTCTTAAATCCGGTTTCAATTCATAGCATGTCCATGTTATTTTAGCGTTTTTGCCTAAAAAATGACAAAGAACTTACAATATGAAGCAAGTAATCCAAATGAAAATTTCAAATCAAATAGCCCCAAATCCATTGTCTAAAGCGTCGTTGTTGTTGTTGCTTCTAGTTGTAGCCTTCAAGAATCGTCCTTCGTCTTCTATAATTTTGTTCTTTGTATTTTTAATTTAGAGTTCTAGGTTTAATGGCAGCTGCATGAGGCTAAAATGAAATAGTATGATTTAAGCTAGGTCTTAGGGTCTTTAAATAGTTGTAGGCAACTCATTTGGGCCATTAGATCAACCCCAGAGTCAATCCGGACCATCAAAACACATACCGGGCTTCAAAAATGGGTTCGGGGCCAAACCAGACCGACCAGGTCGACCTGTACAGGGGGGGGGGGGGGGGGTCGACTCTAGGGTCGACTCTAGGGTCGACCAGGCCTGGGGAGGTCGACTCTAGGGTCGACTCGGTTCTGTCTGCCAGAAAGTCTGCTGAAACTTGTTTTGGCCATATCTTGGTCATACGGACTCCGATTTTCGAAAACTCGGACTCTATTTCGTGTATTTTTTCGAGAGGAACGCAATGGTGAAGTCCATTTTACCTAATTCCTGATTCTTAAATTAATTATCATTATTTTACTATCTTTTCCGTTACACACACCGTTACCGAACTAATTTTTCTTCTCTTCCAAATATTAATTAATTCTTCTTATGCATCACCATTATTTACCTATCTAAACATATTTTTATATATTTTATTTCATTTTTAATTATACCTTGATTTCTTGTTTTCACATGTTGTTAAAATTCGGGTTGTTACATTCTCCCCTCCTTAAAGGATTTCGTCCCCGAAATCTTCAAGTTAAGAAGAATGTGTCCTACCATCCATCATCCATCTACTCAAAACATCATCCACAAGCAACCATGGTCCTTAAAAGACTTCTAATGTTTTATGAACACATGCAAAGAGTGTGTGTATATGTTCCTTATCTAATGCTAATGATCAGGCCTGATTGAATTTCTAAATGCAAAATATGTTTAGTGAAATGAATCCAATATGTATGCAGAATTTTCCTATTATAATTCATGATTTCTACATGAGTGCACAAACATTCAATCATATGCAACAACCAAATGATAGCACAACCAAGTTTCCAAAATAATCACTCATGCATATACAAGTATGAAACTGTGACTGAGCCGATCTAGTGCCTAATGTGTATTCATGCATCCACGACCAACCACTTGCGACCACTTGCAACCATTTTGCAATCATAACATGTTTCAATTACATGTTTACATCCAAAAAGATTCTACCTATGGTTCTCAAGATAGGATCGAGGAGATAACAAGATAAAACAAAGCATCTAGAAAAAGAAGTTAAAGATGTACCCCCGGAAGGTCCGGTCTGCTTCTTAGGGCAGTCCTTGCTGATGTGTCCAGTCTCCCCACAATGAAAACATTCACCTTGCTTTCTCTTCCTCTTTCTACAATCCTTGGCTATGTGCCCTTCCGTACCACAGAAATTGCATTTCCTTTTATTACGTGAGTTGTCGTTCTTGCCTCCTTTCTCGGAGTCTACCTTCTTATTCTGAGAATCATTGGGCTTGACCTCTTTCTTGCCCTTCTTATCTTCCTCATACAGTAGGGCCATATCCACCAAGCTTTCAAAGGTCGCCCCCATGGGCACATGAGTCATGGCCAAACCATGTAGTGGCTCGTTCAAGCCCCGTGCAAAACATATCGCCTTTTTCTGAGGAGTGTTGACTAACTCCAATCCGAAGCGAGCAAGCTGATTGAAATGGTTCACGTATTCTTTAACTGTCATATTTCCTTGTTTAAGGGCCAGAAACCGTTCCATTTGGAGACTCTCCTCTGCTGATGACAAGAACTTAAGCTCAAATCTCCCTCTAAAGTCCGCCCAAGTCTCAATGGGCCTAGTAGCGCTGGTGACTTCCTACTAATAAGAAGCTTCCTCTTTCATGAGCCACGCCACCAACTGTACTTTCCTATTGTCCTCTACCTCAAAGATAACAAACAAGTCTTCGGTTTCCTTCAACCAATTCCGTGCCTCAACAAAAGTCTCAGTTCCTAGGAAATCCTTTCTGCCCATGGCCTTAAAGTCCTTGCATATCTTTGAAAAAGAGGTTTCTCGTGGAGGTTGAGGAGGATGAGGATTGGCTGGGCCTGCCACATTAGCCCGAGCCTCGAGGAAACGACGGAACCAAGTGGGTATATTGACACCCTCGGGAAGATTAAGATCGTCGGCCATGATAAGCTGAAAACGAAAAAGGAAAAGATTCAAACGAGGAAACAAAGATTGTGCAAATGGCTTTTTGGGGAATAGCCTTTTAAAATAAACCAACTTTTCTTGAAAAGTGCTTCTTTGTAAATGGTTTTGAAAAAAATTCAAAAGGTTTTCAAAACTTTTGCCCAGTCTTGGTAACCTTCTGCTCTGATACCAAGTGTAACACCCCACCTCCGCTAGGGCCACTCACAAAGGGAATGCACTAGTTTTGGAGAGGTATTATCGAGATAACATCACAGAATTATCACAAGACAGAACATAAATAAATAATTAAGTAAACAGAGGAAGAATTTATGAGCAAAATAGAACTTCATTTCATTCCAAAATAAACCATGTCTTTTACAAACATTTCAAATAACTTCATTACAACTGCCTTGTAATAATAGCCAAAGAAGCAATAACATAAAAACAGAAAAACAGCTTATTCCCCAAGTGCAGTAAAAAGAAGCAGCCATAGCAAACCGTACATGCTGAGCCAAAGCAAGTGATATCCAAGCTAAGAGCTAGTGTTTCCTCCCTGAGAACCTGGGGGAGGGGGAAACGAAAGAAAAAGAGGCGAAAGGAAAAGGGTCAGTCATAAAGACTAAGTAAGTCCTAGTGACTTTCAGTGTAAAAACGGTTAAAAACAACCTGTCATGTATGAACTGGAACTAAACTTAAGAATGGTGTCAAGGTGAACAAGATAGACTAAGGTGATCATGATAAGTCAAGACAAGTCAAGTAAAGCATCACATGTTCAAGATTCGTTGCATCGACTGTACTAGTATACTAAGCCCATGTCACAAGTTAATCACGAAATAAATCCCACGGCCCAATATCATGAATTGACCCTGAAACGGGGTCTGACCCAAGTACGGGGTCCTACGGAGCGATTATCTAGTCGATCGGCTCCCTACAAGTTCTAGCTCGTCAAGTGTCCGTGTCATACGGCTAATCACGAATGTAGTCACCTGTGCTGGGTCCACCTTCGGGTGTATCAGCCCTATGGTGTCAACCCCTGACACGATTCAAGATGCACAGATAAATCTACGGATACCCAGTGTCTGCCCCGGAATGCGTGCATGACCGTAGCCCACCGAACCTACACTGGCTTACCCCACTGCCGTCGTTCACCTCTTACAATCAGCCCAGTAATCGTGCCCCACCCGGCCTAGCCCCAGGGTACCTTGATACATCTAGAGGGTTACTGCTGAAAGGGGTCGTGTCTAGGGTTTCGCCTAACAGATTAGGTCATGTAATTCGTGACCTAACCCGCCTAACCGATTAAGTCATGTAATTCGTGACTTAATCCTTTTCCAGTCTAGTCATGTCAAGATGGTTAAGTATGTCATTTAAATTCGTGACTTAACCCGCTTACGTGTCATGTCAAGTTGGCTAAGTGTTGTCGTTTCAAGTCCATGACTTAGCCCTAAGTTGGTTAAGTTGTCTTTTCATGTTCATGACTTAACCCTAATTGGCATTAATTGGTTCTTTAATGCACCGAACCACTCACATTGGATCTTATTGTTCGTAGCCACTGGATTTGCCGGGCAGTTTCGGGCAGGTTTACGCTACGAACTCAACCCAACCTCGGGTTTCAAGCGTGATGTGACCAACTACCCACATTGGATCCTATTGTTTGTAGCAACTGGATTTGCCGGGCGGTTCCGGGCAGATTTACACTACAAACTCAACCCAACCTCGAGTTGGCCACTTTCTTGTTTTTCTAAAGTCATGCCCATGTTCTTATCAGACTCGTGCTATTTTCATAGCATGTTCATATGTCAATTTCATGCCCAACTAAGGCATGTTTCAAGTCAAGTCATAGAATATTCAAGTCAAGTTTTTCGTTCCATATTTCATGTTCTACTTATGCCAAATTTCATGGTTTATGATTATAACCAATTCAAGTTTTGCATATTCTACCCAATCGTATCCCCAACAAATATAAACGTACTTCGTTCACAAGCATAAACAATTCAAGAGATAAAGGGGAATAACACCAAACATGTGATAGGCATATGTGACAATTCCACCATCACTTGCATAATAAACAGGCTATAACATATCACATGGTTTCGATACTAGCATGATGATAACTTGGCATAGTAATGGTTCGAACTTAGTTCAACATGATGAATTCAACTTTACATCATAGGCATAATAATTATTGCGGGCATAATAATAATTTTATTACAAACATGAAACATTAAAGGCATGGTAATTCTAATAGGCATAGTGGATTCCAATTTAGTATTTTTAACATAATGATTCTCATCTAGCATTATAAACATAATGATTCCAACTTTTCATCATAACCTAGCGATTCCCAATTTAACATGATAGGCATATTAACATCACAGGCATAGTTTCATTAATATCATGGACATGGTTTAATTAGCATCATAGGCATGGTTTAATCAACATGAGGATTTCAATGAACATAATGATTCCATGGACATGTATTTGTTCAACTTGCAATAAAATTAAGCCCAAGTGATTCATAACAACATCATGATAAGTTTAACTTGCAACATTAACATAGCAATATTCCCAAATTTTGATTCAAAGTTAAACAATATAAACATGGATTAATAATAGTTCTTAAATCCGGTTTCAATTCATAGCATGTACATGTTATTTTAGCGTTTTTGCCTAAAAAGTGACATAGAACTTACAATATGAAGCAAGTAATCCAAATCAAAATTTCAAATCAAATAGCCCCAAATCCGTTGTCTAATGCGTCGTAGTTGTTGTTGCTTCTAGTTGTATCCTTCAAGAATCGTCCTTCGTCTTCTACAATTTTGTTCTTTGTATTTTTAATTTAGAGTTCTAGGTTTAATGGCGGCTGCATGAGGCTAAAATGAAATAGTATGATTTAAGCTAGGTCTTAGGGTCTTTAAATAGTTGTAAGCAACTCATTTAGGCCATTAGATCAACCCCAGAGTCAATCCGGACCATCAAAACACATACCGAGCTTCAAAAATGGGTACTGGGCCAAACCAAGCCGACCAGGTCGACCTGTACAGGGGGGGGGTCGACTCTAGGGTCGACCTGGCCTGGGGAGGTCGACTCTAGGGTCGACTCGGTTCTGTCTGCCAGAAAGTCTGCTGAAACTTGTTTTGGCCATATCTTGGTCATACAGACTCCGATTTTCGAAAACTCGGACTCTATTTCGCGTATTTTTTCGAGAGGAACGCAATGGTGAAGTCCATTTTACATAATTCCTGATTCTTAAATTAATTATCCTTATTTTACTATCTTTTCCGTTACACACACCGTTACCGAATTAATTTTTCTTCTCTTCCAAATATTAATCAATTCTTCTTATGCATCACCATTATTTACCTATCTAAACATATTTTTATATATTTTATTTCAATTTTAATTATACCTTGATTTCTTGTTTTCACATGTTGTTAAAATTCGGGTTGTTACATTCTCCCCTCCTTAAAGGATTTCGTCCCCGAAATCTTCAAGTTAAGAAGAATGTGTCCTACCATCCATCATCCCTCTACTCAAAACATCATCCACAAGCAACCATGGTCCTTAAAAGACTTCTAATGTTTTATAAACACGTGCAAAGAGTGTGTGTATATGTTCCTTATCTAATGCTAATGATCAGGCCTAATTGATTTTCTAAATGCAAAATATGTTTAGTGAAATGAATCCAATATGTATGCAGAATTTTCCTATTATAATTCATGATTTTTACATGAGTGCACAAACATTCAATCATATGCAAAAACCAAATGATAGCACAACCAAGTTTCCAAAATAATCACTCATGCATATACAAGTATGAAACTGTGACTGAGCCGATCTAGTGCCTAATGTGTATTCATGCATCCACGACCAACCACTTGCGACCACTTGCAACCATTTTGCAATCATAACATGTTTCAATTACATGTTTACATCCAAAAAGATTCTACCTATGGTTCTCAAGATAGGATCGAGGAGATAACAAGATAAAACAAAGCATCTAGAAAAAGAAGTTAAAGATGTACCCCCGGAAGGTCCGGTCTGCTTCTTAGGGCAGTCCTTGCTGATGTGTCCAGTCTCCCCACAATGAAAACATTCACCTTGCTTTATCTTCCTCTTTCTACAATCCTTGGCTATGTGCCCTTCCGTACCATAGAAATTGCATTTCCTTTTATCACGTGAGTTGTCGTTCTTTCCTCCTTTCTCGGAGTCTACCTTCTTATTCTGAGAATCGTTGGGCTTGACCTCTTTCTTGCCCTTCTTATCTTCCTCATACAGTAGGGCCATATCCACCAAGCTTTCAAAGGTCGCCCCCATGGGCACATGAGTCATGGCCAAACCGTGTAGTGGCTCGTTCAAGCCCCGTGCAAAACGTAGCGCCTTTTTCTGAGGAGTGTTGACTAACTCCAATCCGAAGCGAGCAGGCTGATTGAAACGGTTCACGTATTCTTTAACTGTCATATTTCCATGTTTAAGGGCCAGAAACCATTCCATTTGGAGACTCTCCTCTGTTGATGACAAGAACTTAAGCTCAAATCTCCCTCTAAAGTGCGCCCAAGTCTCAATGGGCCTAGTAGCGCTGGTGACTTCCCACCAATAAGAAGCTTCCTCTTTCATGAGCCACGCCGCCAACTGTACTTTCCTATTGTCCTCTACCTCAAAGACAACAAATAAATCTTCGATTTCCTTCAACCAATTCCGTGCCTCAACAAAAGTCTCAGTTCCTAGGAAATCCTTTCTGCCCATGGCCTTAAAGTCCTTGCATATCTTTGAAAAAGAGGTTTCTCGCGGAGGTTGAGGAGGATGAGGATTGGCTGGGCCTGCCACATTAGCCCGACCCTCGAGGAAACGACGGAACCAAGTGGGTATATTGACACCCTCGGGAAGATTAAGATCGTCGGCCATGATAAGCTGAAAACGAAAAAGGAAAAGGTTCAAATGAGGAAACAAAGATTGTGCTAATGGCTTTTTGGGGAATAGCCTTTTAAAATAAACCAACTTTTCTTGAAAAGTGCTTCTTTGTAAATGGTTTTGAAAAAAATTCAAAAGGTTTTCAAAACTTTTGCCCAGTCTTAGTAACCTTCTGCTCTGATACCAAGTGTAACACCCTACCTCCGCTAGGGTCACTCACAAAGGGAATGCACTAGTTTTGGAGAGGTATTATCGAGATAACATCACAGAATTATCACAAGGCAGAACATAAATAAATAATTAAGTAAACAGCGGAAGAATTTATGAGCAAAACAGAACTTCATTTCATTTCAAAATAAACCATGTCTTTTACAAACATTTCAAATAACTTCATTACAACTGTCTTGTAATAATAGCCAAAGAAGCAATAACTTAAAAACAGAAAAACAGCTTATTCCCCAAGTGCTGTAAAAAGAAGCAGCCATAGCAAACCGTACATGCTGAGCCAAAGCAAGTGATATCCAAGCTAAGAGCTAGTGTTTCCTCCCTGAGAACCTTGGGGGGGGGGGGGACGAAAGAAAAAGAGGCGAAAGGAAAAGGTTCAGTCATAAAGACTGAGTAAGTCCTAGTGACTTTCAATGTAAAAACGGTTAAAAACAACCTGTCATGTATGAACTGGAACTAAACTTAAGAATGGCGTCAAGGTGAACAGGATAGACTAAGGTGATCATGATAAGTCAAGACAAGTCAAGTAAAGCATCACATGTTCAAGATTCGTTGCATCGACTGTACTAGTATACTAAGCCCATGTCACAAGTTAATCGCGAAATAAATCCCACGGCCCAATATCATGAAATGACCCTGAAACGGGGTCTGACCCAAGTACGGGGTCCTACGGAGCGATTATCTAGTCGATCGGCTCCATAAAAGTTCTAGCTCGTCAAGTGTCCGTGTCATACGGCTAATCACGAATGTAGTCACCTGTGCTGGGTCCACCTTCGGGTGTATCAGCCCTAGGGTGTCAATCCCTGAAACGATTCAAGATGCACAGATAAATCTACGGATACCCAGTGTCTGCCCCGGAATACGTGCACGACCGTAGCCCACCGAACCTACACTGGCGTACCCCACTGCCGTCGTTCACCTCTTACAATCAGCCCAGTAATCGTGCCCCACCCGACCTAGCCCCAGTGTACCTTGATACATCTAGAGGGTTACTGCTGAAAGGGGTCGTGTCTAGGGTTTCGCCTAACATATTAGGTCATGTAATTCGTGACCTAACCCGCCTAACAGATTAAGTCATGTAATTCGTGACTTAATCCTTTTCCAGTCTAGTCATGTCAAGATGGTTAAGTATGTCATTTAAATTCGTGACTTAACCCGCTTACATGTCATGTCAAGTTGGCTAAGTGTTGTCGTTTCAAGTCCATGACTTAGCCCTAAGTTGGTTAAGTTGTCTTTTCATGTTCATGACTTAACCCTAATTGGCATTAATTGGTTCTTTAATGCACCGAACCACTCACATTGGATCTTATTGTTCGTAACCACTGGATTTGCCGGGCGGTTTCGGGCAGGTTTACGCTACGAACTCAACCCAACCTCGGGTTTCAAGCGCGATGTGACCAACTACCCACATTGGATCCTATTATTTGTAGCAACTGGATTTGCCGGGCGGTTCCGGGCAGATTTACACTACAAACTCAACCCAACCTCGAGTTGGCCACTTTCTTGTTTTCTAAAGTCATGCCCATGTTCTTATCAGATTCGTGCTATTTTCATAGCATGTTCATATGTCAATTTCATGCCCATCTTAGGCATGTTTCAAGTCAATTCATAGAATATTCAAGTCAAGTTTTTCGTTCCATATTTCATGTTCTACTTATGCCAAATTTCATGGTTTATGATTATAACCAATTCAAGTTTTGCCTATTCTACCCAATCGTATCCCCAACGCATATAAACGTACTTCTTTCACAAGCATAAACAATTCAAGAGATAAAGGGGAATAACACCAAACATGTGATAGGCAAATGTGACAATTCCACCATCACTTGCATAATAAACAGGCTATAACATATCACATGGTTTCGATACTAGCATGATGATAACTTGGCATAGTAATGGTTCGAACTTAGTTCAACATGATGAATTCAACTTTACATCATAGGCATAATAATCATTGCGGGCATAATAATAATTTTATTACAAACATGAAACATTAAAGGCGTGGTAATTCTAATAGGCATAGTGGATTCCAATTTAGTATTTTTAACATAATGATTCTCATCTAGCATTATAAACATAATGATTCCAACTTTTCATCATAACCTAGCGATTCCCAATTTAACATGATAGGCATATTAACATCACAGGCATAGTTTCATTAATATCATGGACATGGTTTAATTAGCATCATAGGCATGGTTTAATCAACATGAGGATTTCAATGAACATAATGATTCAATGGACATGTATTTGTTCAACTTGCAATAAAATTAAGCCCAAGTGATTCATAACAACATCATGATAAGTTTAACTTGCAACATTAACATAGCAATATTCCCAAATTTTGATTCAAAGTTAAACAATATAAACATGGATTAATAATAGTTCTTAAATCCGGTTTCAATTCATAGCATGTCCATGTTATTTTAGCGTTTTTGCCTAAAAAGTGACATAGAACTTACAATATGAAGCAAATAATCCAAATCAAATAGCCCCAAATTCGTTGTTTAAAGCGTCGTAGTTGTTGTTGCTTCTAGTTGTAGCCTTCAAGAATCGTCCTTCGTCTTCTATAATTTTTTTCTTTGTATTTTTAATTTTGAGTTCTAGGTTTAATGGCGGCTGCATGAGGCTAAAATGAAATAGTATGATTTAAGCTAGGTCTTAGGGTCTTTAAATAGTTGTAGGCAACTCATTTAGGCCATTAGATCAACCCCAGAGTCAATCCGGACCATCAAAACACATACCGGGCTTCAAAAATGGTTCTGGGCCAAACCAGGTCGACCTGTACAGGGGGGGGGGTCGACTCTAGGGTCGACCTGGCCTGGGGAGGTCGACTCTAGGGTCGACTCGGTTCTGTCTGCCAGAAAGTCTGCTGAAACTTGTTTTGGCCATATCTTGGTCATACGGACTCCGATTTTCGAAAATTCGGACTCTATTTCGCGTATTTTTTCGAGAGGAACGCAATGGTGAAGTCCATTTTACCTAATTCCTGATTCTTAAATTAATTATCCTTATTTTACTATCTTTTCCGTTACACACACCGTTACCGAACTAATTTTTCTTCTCTTCCAAATATTAATTAATTCTTCTTATGCATCACCATTATTTACCTATCTAAACATATTTTTATATATTTTATTTCATTTTTAGTTATACCTTGATTTCTTGTTTTCACATGTTGTTAAAATTTGGGTTGTTACATATACTTAACCAATCCGACTCGATAATTTAATGAGGTTAAGTTAACCTACACTTGACCAATTTTACTCGATGATTTGATGAGGTTAAGACAACCTATACTTAACCAATCTGACGCGGTAGCTTGATGAGGTTAAGATAATCTATACTTAACCAATCTGACACGATAATTTGATAGGGTTAAGTTAACCTATACTTAACAAAATCTGACACGATAATCTAGGGTTAAGTCATGAACTTCTTGATATACTTAACCAACTTGATACATGGTTTGTAGGGCTAAGTCTTGAACTTGAATACTTAGCCAATTTTGACATGATTCGTAGGCGGGGTAAGTCGTGAACTCGAATGACAACACTTAACCCATTAGACAAAACCCTAGTTCAGGGGACTAAGTGGAAAATTGTAGTTAATAAGGATAACGGGAAGGGAAACTAAGTGATAAACCTTAGTTAAGGATAACTAAGTAACAATTCTTAGTCAAGAGAATTGGACCAGTTCACAAATAGATGAGTAACCTGATACGGTAGGTCATCGTTTAAACAAATACACGAGGAGGAGAAAATGTTTATCTGACTTAGATAAAGGCTCCAGTGAACTGGGTGACGATGCGGTAGCTTCGGGGGACGTGAGTGTACTTTTGGTATCCCTCTATGAGGTTGCAGATGATCCGCCTGGTCTCACAGAGGTTAAGGTTTGCAGTAGAAGAACCAAGGGTATGCCTTGGTTGCTGTGTGAGCAACCTAAAGACTGGGGTGGATTAGCGTGGAGTCGGCGATACTTAGTTTAGCCCTGTGATAGCATGTCGTCGACTACCTACCATCTTTAGTCAATCATGTACGTACGCGGAAAGGCAGAGAACTCCCAACAGACCATATACTTGCTATCTAGTTATGGGTGAGGTTGGCCAATAGGAAAGTGGGGCATGGATGGCCGGAGTATAGTTCTCGTGCATGTTTTTATTAGATTGCCTTACAGTAGTTGAGGGAGGGGCCACGTGGGACCATAACCACCGGTAGAAAAACAGACCTTGATATCTGCATTCGGCAGATAACCTAAAGCTCCCGACCGAGTCCTGTATTTCTTGATTAGCCCTGTCACGGGATTCAGATGGCACATTGAGATACATGTGCATCTAGACATGGAAAAATGATTCACGATACATACATGGGGAAAAGAGCGTGGTTGACGGGTAGCGTATTCCCTAGCGGTCCTAGGTGGCTTAAACCCAAACCGAGTTACGAAAACGTTTAGTAGGTAGCGTAATCCCTAGTGGTCCTAGGTGGCATAAATCCTTGCCGAACATTCGAGATTCATGGTAAGGAAATACAGCTAGATCAAGGGTGATAGTCCAAATGATTTCAAGGATAATGGAACTACGTTGAAGTATTATAGAACTACGTGAGGAAGCCCGTAGGATTTACGGCAAAGGACTAAACATATACATGGAAAGAAACATACGAGTTGGGGAAAACCTACATTAGGTTGACATGGACCATTTCATGACATTAGGCAAGGGACATTTTGTAGCTAACACATGACATGGGTTGGGATACTTGTACGGAAGGTGAAGGGCAAATATACTTGATAGAACCTTGGGGTGTTATACTCGATAGAACCTTGGGATGTTATACTTGATTCATAGTGACCGTAGTTTATCTTGATACAGTAGTTCATCCTGTTACCTTGGTTTAGCTTGTCTATCTTGTCATCATCCTTATGTTTACTTTCAGTTTATGCATGTCATGTTACCTTTACCTGTTTTTATGCTGGAAGTAGATAGGACTTACCAGTCTTTATGACTGACCCCATTTTCTTTTGCCTCTTTGTCTTCTGTTCCCCCCCAGGTTTTCAGGGAGGAAATACTGTTATTTAGCTCGGACTTCTTCTGCTTCAAGGTCATCTTGTATGGCTTGGATTTTTCTTAGCTATGGCTGCTTTACCGTTTTACTTGGGGAATATTTTATGACTGTGGTTTTATGCTTCTTTAACTATTGCAAGACAGGTTTCCAATGTAATGGCTTTTAAAGGCATTTTGATGTAAAAGTCTTTAGACCTTGAAATTTTATGAGGTAATGAAATTTGGTTTTTCTTCCGCTGTTTTATATTTTCGGTCTTGTAATATTTCTGTGCATGTTTACCTAGACAACGCCCCTCCAAAGCTAGTGCATTCTCTTGTGAGTGACCCTGGCGGAGGTGGGGTGTTACAGACAAATAATGTACATACTCATTTGACAAAAGTTCCTATAGCTCTAGAGATTCGACATCAACCAAGGAGTAAAAATTTTATACTAATTAAAAAAATCAAGGTATAGTGCTTTGGATAATCTACTAATAGCTTACTATTGACAAGCTTTTTGGTCAAAATTGTCACTCACCAAATTTTGGTAAGCGACGCGCTCAAGTCTTGCGAATGTCATCAGAGAACGCTAAGCAATTTGGTCGAAGTTGCGACATGTTCGGAAAAGATTGGAAATAGCGTCGATTCTTGAAATCATCACTAATAAACTCGGGAAAACTGGCATGGTAAAAATACTTAATCGACTCGGTCCGATCAGCTCAAAATCCTTGACTGTGTCGGTCCAATCACGTGGCAAAACTCATCGTGGAAAATATATGGATTTCGGCAAACTTCTGGTCTAGCACATTCAAAAACCGGTGATCAAAACGTGAAATCATGTGTTCATGCTTGGTTGATCGCTTTTTGAAAAATGGCTGATCATTTGGCTTGGCATGATAAAAAGCAATGATCAGCACAGGAAAATCAATGAAAACCACTACTGTGTATTTGGTCGATCATGCTTGGCATTTTGGCAATTGGATTTGCCAAATTCAGGTTTCCAATTTTGCATGAGTTAAGAATACAAAAAAAGGTAGATCGGCATGGCTTTGGGATGCGAAATCCCATGTTCTCATCACGATTTTTGTATTGACCCCTTTTTTCTAGTATAATAAATCTTTTCTATTATTTTATATATTATATTTGGAATATTAATGGATTTTAATATTGAATACGTTTATTTAAAACGAATTTAAATGTTAAATTTATACATAAATATAAACGAGCTCGAAATGGCGTGGCAATTCGTAATATTTAGTTTTGAACTTCAACTGAATACATATAATCCGTTTTAAGTTGGAATTCTGTGAAACAAGAAACGTTGGAATCTTGTTGATAATAACATTCATATGAAAGAGAAAAATCCAGATTTTGTGTTATAAATTATTAGTTATGCCCAAATCAAATGTTATAATAGTCGCTATGGATTTCATTAATAAACGATAACGTTTATTTAATACTTTAAAAGGGTTTTATATAATTTGGACAACGTTTAACTCTGAATGATATTGAGTTGTATAATTTATATTTGAAGCTATATGATAATTTTATTTGGATAAATACATTAATAATAATTTATTATTATTTAATTGAATTAATTTGGAATTTAACTAATATTTTATCGATATTTTAAAGGATTTAGAAATAGCCAATTTTCAGATGACCTCCGTTTGAGTGAAACGAATCTGTTGGATCTGGAATGTCAAAACATAACATGTTGCAAATTTTGGGGCCAAATGGAGTTAACACGTGAGCGTACGGAATTTAATTGTAAACCGATAAACAAATTAAATTATAAAATATCGTCGTTTTTCAAACGGAGTTGGATTTCGACCAGACGAGTTTTATTAGATCCGTATTAGTCAGTTATTGTTACGTTTCAAATTTGGTAGCAATCCAATTAACCATGTGACCATGGCAGCGTCAAACGCTCTTGTTTTTATTTAATCGTTTAATTTATTTTGGCCAATTTAGACAGGGGTAACTTTAAAGGAATAAACAACTGGCCAAATGAACTTCAATTTTAGTGAAACAAATTTCATTGGATCCGTAGGGAAAAGGTCTAGTGAAATTTCAAAGTTTCAAGTTGATTGGATTTATTTTGTGACCATGAGAAATTTAAATGTGGGATTTTTTTCCTGTGATTTATAAAGGACTTTTTACAAATGACCTCGGAATTTGACGAAACCTATCCAATCGTGTCCGGAATATTTTTCTATGCTAGGATTACATATTTTCATCTCAGTCAGAGACTATTTATTGTGGTTTTTATGGTTACTTTGCAATGAAGTTTCATAAATATTATTTTAATTAAAACCATTGCCTATATAAAGAACTTAAGTGGTCAAACCCTAAAAAGTTTCTCTTGCGCGGTCAAAAACAATAGCGGCCGCTTCTTCTTCTTTCAACGATCAAGAACTCACGATAACATCCCCTCTTAAACTACAAATCCAGTGATCCATTACACAAACACTCTGCTATACAGTTGTTGTACTCCTCAAGGGATACTAAGTGAACGATCATGATCAGAAGGTGCCTGCTATAATGGTCGGAATTTAATCATGAAGTGCCGGCGGGTTATGGTGAATTGCAGCCAAACAAGGATGCCAAGGGATTCGAGCTTTGTGGCGTGGATGGAGGAAACTTAGGTGCGTCGGCCAACATTCTCTAATCAATTTCCGGTTACTGGTAAGGTGGTGCGGCAAACGTTAGTGTAGAGGGAGCTTAAGTGGGTATCGAGCTGTAAAGAGGACGAAGATGCATATTGTTTGTGAAGAACTGATTTTGTTCGGCTTGATTTAAACGATAGAGAGAAAGTAATAAACATATTTTATTTTTTAATTAAGGAATTTAATGTAATGCTTATACTAAAACACATGTTTTTTATGCTGTGAACAGGAGAAGTGAAGAGAAACTGTCGGCCTGAAGGATACGTGAACATAGAAACAAAGTAGTAGTGAAATATGTCGGCCCAATCATATCCTTAACAAAGTAATTAGTTTATATTTAAACTAAGATTAGGAAATTTGTTTAATTAAATCATATGTATACTAAAGTATGAATTGTTGTAGGTGTTTATCAGTCTGGTTTTGAACGAGTGAACGAATAGGATGAAGAAAGAACCGACCGACCCATTTTCATATAAAATGTAAATTAATTAATATTAATTTTTGTTAATGGTTAGTTAATTATTTAATAAAATCGTTAAGTTTAAATATTCATAATTCATTCATCTATGATCGGAATCAGACAATTCATATACCTTTGGAATCATCTTGACGAAAACTACATCATGGAACCAAATCAGACGAAATTGGAATCTACTGGATTTTTCGGTTAAGTTAAACACTTGTTTAATTTAACTGAAACGAACAATTTAAACCACGAATCAGAGCAAGGTGAGTTAAACTCACTCAGTACTTCCCACTTATTTTTATATAAGTCGGGTTTTTATAATTGTGTGCTGTGGTTGCTAATGGTTGATTGTTTGTTAATTATATATTCATATGCTGACTGAACCAATGAAATTAAATGTTTTTTAATTTTAGCGAAACGAAATCGTTATTTTAACGATTGGAACCAATTTAGGTATCTTACCTTGTTGGTCACGTTTATAAAAAAAGCATGTTTATTGAAATGATCCGTTTGAATTGTTTTGTTATGTTAAATTTTTATTATTGTCTTTTTTTAGAAATTATTAGTTTAAATATTGGATAATTCTTATTAAATTATTTTATTTAAGATAACGTATTGGGATGCAGGGAAGAACGGGTTCGAGGGATCCAACTGGATTCCTCAAACATATTAGATGTTAATTATTCCCATATTACCATCATATGAATTGTTCTGATTGGACGATTGATTTGGTTATTAACCGTTGATCTAAAATTTAATATTTTTTTGTTTAAACCAATGGGTGATATTGGTTGCGTAATTGGCAGTATATAGCCTGTAAATCAATCGTTTTCTAAATATGGATTTACCGTCAGGTGAATCGATAGAACTGAAGTTATGAGTTTTATTTTTTATAACTGGAGATAGATTTTGAGATTTGTTATTTTGAATAAAAATTTACTAAAGGAAACAAATATTTATTATTTAAATTTATAAGCGGGTATTAAATGATTTTATAAAGTAGATTCTTATATTAAGAAGATTTATAAGAAAATGATCAGAAATTTACTTAATTGTTAAGATTTTATTGTTTTTAAGAAAAAATAACGAAACTATTTAAATTAATTATATTATTAATTAATTGAAAGGAAGAACTACGAGTGGAATTGGTTAATGAATTAATCATGTTTTAAGTTGACTAAGTTAGCCGTGTTAACTGGGATCGATTATTAGATCAATTTGTATTGAATTAATCTAAAGGAATAGTTTAACGAATATTTGTTTTAATTTTAATAAGATTTTAAAAAGAAATTTACTAATTGTATTAGTTATTAAGAAGTTAACTACTTCAATAGTAGTTAATAATTGAAGTAAATTATAATTTTAATTAATAATAATTTAGGAGATTACTTTTTAGTTGAAATTCATTCAAAAAGTGATCGAAGTTGAAATGAATTCAATTGAACTGTGAAGGGAGTTTATGAAAAGTTTTATATTAAAACCCGAGTTTTTAAAGAGATTTCTAAGCAAATACATAGCTTAAATTAAATGTTTACTTAATACTTGAACTAAGTAAATACTTGAACTAAGTAAAAGGGAATTGGGAAAAAAAGGGTTTATATTGAACCCGAGTTTTATAAACGAGATTTATACAAGAGATGCGGAGTTAAGGCGTAATATTAAATTAACGTTACTTAATAATGGAATTAAGTAAAATGGATAAAATTGGAGTGAGATTCTAAAAAGGGAAATGGTTTAAATGGATTGGGACAGGGGATCATTAAGATTTTGTAATAAAAATTCGTGTTATAAAATAAATAAATTTAATGTAAGAGGGAATGTTTAATAAGGAATTGCTTAATTAACGAATTAAGTAATAATAATTGTATTTGAAAAGGAAATTTTCGAACATAAGAAATGGATTACAAAATCTTGGTTTAAGTAAATAGTTAAATGGGATTTGGATTGATATTGGAATAAATATCGGTTTTTGAATTTCAACTCTTATCTATCTTAAGATAAGAATGTTGTTGATCAAGGTTAGAGAGATAAATAAATATCCCAACTTGAACGACTTCAGGATTATTTGAGAATGATGTTAGTTTGTAATAGAAAAGAGGTTTAGAATAATTTATTATTTCCATATGAGAAATAATAATGCAACGTTAATTGGGAAAGTTGAGAATATAATGAGATTTCCAAAGCAACGGAAATAAAAAGATTCGAAGATATATAATGAAATTTCCGAAGTAATGCAATTGAGACGATTTGATCATATATTATATGTATAATAATATTTTCGAAGTAAAGGAAATAAAAGGAGATTGTGAGGAATTATAACGGAATTTTTGAGATAAAAAGAAAATGAAAAAAAGTTTTCGGAATGGAATTATTCCAAAGAATTAGTGTTGGTTACTGTTTCAAATAATAAAACCAGAAAGATCCCGTAGAGTTGTTTTACGAGCGATAAGATGAATTTTTTTCCCAATTATAGATAATGAGAAGTAATGTAGCAGATGTTTTGGAAATGATAATAAGATAGAAGATTGGATATGTTTATAGAATATTTTCCTAAGTATTAAATTAAAATAGTTTTGAAAATAGTCTTATGTTAAACAAGAAGTGACAAGCCATATTCATAATATGAAATATTTAATAATTTTAAGTTAACCATCGTTAATTATTTTTAGTTAAAGAGGCCAAGTAATGCCAAGTACTGAATCAGTGAGATCATCTTATTCTCATGATTGTTTATTTGATAGTTAAATATCCGACTATCAAATCTGGCCAATACGATTGCTGGTATGGAAAGACCGGAATCGAATTTATATCCAAAAACTATTCCAAACCAGCAAATACATGAAAGATACTGATTGAAGATGGAGTAGTGAAGATCGTGGATCTTCATAAGCGGAAGGGCTACTTGTTGAACTCTCTAGAGTCACACCCGAAAATATTCTAATGGTGATCCGCTCGTAGTTGAAATCGACGGAGTGCAAGGACTACTCACTACTAATCCATAGGGTGATACCTAGGATGTGGTAGGAGGGTGCCTTCGGTTCATCCTGTTCCTGGATGACTTGTATGGATGAGCATTTGATAGAGTATCTCTTAAGAGTCGCGTACATTGATTTTTACAAATGTACTTCTGTTGGTGCTAGCTAACACCCAAAGTATTTTTGTCGGCGTCAATTAGTGATTTGGCGGATCTTAAGATGTGGCATTCAAAGTGAATGGTAATCATATATTCTAAAGGTATTCATGACCTCAAGCCTCATTAACTAGGAAATCGCACAAAATCGGGTAGGTCACATGGCTATATGGGTCACACCCATCAAAAGGGTATAACATTACCTGATCTAGAGAAATCAAATGCCTTTGGTTGTCCCTTTTTATTTTTGTATGTGTTCGCTAAACGTATATTCTATTAAATTAGAAAACCGTTAACATGAAATATCGTGATAATACCGCAAGCGCATGGCGTACAATCGTAGTACATAGTGAATACGGGTCGATCCACAGGGAAAGAATTAATTCTAAAATTACTCAATCAAATTAAACCGAAATCGAGTGAGAATGTTAACTAAATAGCTAAAAATTAGCCAAATCTAACAAACTATTAACCACAAAAGTTGGTTGAAAAATAAGAGATCAAAAGACAACTTAGGAGCAAATTCACTCTCAAGATCACATGAATCAATATAAACTGAAACCATGATCTCTCTTTTTGGTCAGTAGTTAATTTAATTGATGTGACTATTCTAAGTATGACCTATTTGTGCTATTGATTAGCCCAACATAAGCCATAAAATTTTGTCACACCTCTTAAACAACTTTACTAATTTTATGAAAAATGATAACAAGTTGAAATTGAATCATACTTTAAGCATGGCCTATCCCCTATTAATTAGGAGTATAACCATCAAATTTAGATTTCAATATGCACTTAATTACCATAATCATATGTAGATGAAGAGGTAATTAGTGAGCATATGAACAAGCATAGCTTATGTGGTGTCAACACTATAGGCTATCGAACTCAATAATGAACACAAAAACCATAACCATCAATATGAATTAAAGCACAAAAAGAGATCATGAATAAACAAGTATATTGAAACTACATGAATAAAGAGAGCTTCGTTATCCCTAAGTTGCAGGGATTTAGCCTCTCATGTTTGTTATTTTAACAGCAAATGTAGTTTGCAACATGAAAGAAATAAAAGAAAATGCAGGCTAAATAACTAAAACTACAACTAATCCACTAGCATAAAAGAAAAGAAAATGTAAATAAAAGACGACAAATTAAGATTGCAATAAAATGAGAACTACAAAAACAAATGGCTAAGAAGCCATGGAAGAAAAATAGAGGGTTTTATTTCAGCCTCCACTCTAAACTAAAAATCCAAGATCCCCTTTACATTATCATACATGGGTTATTTGTACATGAGAGAAAACCCTAAACTAACTTTTTGCGTGCTACCAAGAATGCCCCTCTTTAAGCTTCATTTTGTCTTTTAGCAATAATGATTCATGCAGCCCTAATTTTGTGTCTCTACTAAAGAAGGAAGGAGAGTGAATACAGTCCACCATTAATTCTCTATTTGAATTGATTCCCTCTTTCATCTTTTTTGGCAAGGCATTGATTTCCTCTTTTTGAATTGATTCCCTTTCCATTGATTGATATCCTTTTTTTGTATGCATATATGTCTTTATGAAATTATCTTCTACGTGCATCCAATTTCTGCAAAAATATGAAAAGTGTCCAAGTAAACATTCTTAAAATAATATAAGCACACAAATGACCATTTTCCTCCTGTATGATGATAAATGCATGATGTTTTGAAATCAATTCAATTATTGTTTAAACATGATAAAATACCCATATATGACATTTATTAGCACTAAACAAGAATAAATATGTGAATATAAATGTGCATTTTTATGTGCACATCAGATACCCCCACACTTATCTTTTTATTCGTCCTCGAATAAAGTAAAAACTAAGCTAAACCCATTTTCGTAGGGAGCACGATTGCATTGAGCGTATGCAACAAGCCTTAAACCTCTGGGTTTCCCCAGTAGGACGAGTGTTGTCTCGTGAGGGTTTTCAGCGGATACTACCCACAAAATCCAAAAGTTAAATGCAAAAAATAATAATTACAAAATGCAAGATTCAAAAATATTTACAATATGAATGCAAGTTTTTAAAGAAATATTTACAAATGGATAATTTACTTTTGAATATTACACGAATGAGTTAACACAAATTTGGGTCGTCACTATGAAATTTAAGTCCATTACTAATCAAAACTTCAAACAAAAGTCATGTTTTCATCTCAAACTCCTCCAGCTTGGCTAGCTGTTTTGGTAGAAACATAGTGCAAATATGAAATGAATTCTATAATGGATATCAACAATCATAAAACGACATCTCAACTTCCTTTTTGTTAACAAGTTAGGTCGAGTAAGTGAAGAGTGTGCTTGGATTTCAAGTGCTTACTCTCTCTTTATTACAAAATATTTACAATATTACTATTTACAAACACCTAACCAAAAAAGACCAAGGTATAACACCCATGCACTGCCTCCCGGACTGACATGAGAGTTTGGGACAGAGCTTGGAGGATTGTGCAGACCAACGCTGACTTTGTCAACAACATGTTGGTAATCCTTAGGTGTCCAACTCATAAAATGAGACCAAGATATATCGACGCTGACTTTGTCAACAACGTGTCGAAAAGAGCTTGGCGGGTTTGCACACCAATGCCAGATGTACCAGCAATGTTGGATACCCTTGGATAATTATATATATACTTATTTTTTCTTTCTTTTTTTCTTTTTCTTTTTTAACATGAGATAGAGAGAGAGTTAAGCGAGAATATCTTAGCACAGCTTCACTTAAACGATCTAAAATGTTATCGCAAGTAGTCTAAATCAACCATTCATTTAATCGGATTACAATTCAGAAAACATTTCATACTCATCACCCACGAATCTCCCAATATACCAGTTACACCAAATTTGCTCATAATTTAAAATTTCCTTTCGTTGTCTACTAAGAGAAGTAAATTTCCAAATATTTAAATCGAACGACCAAAATTATATGCTAACTCCATCATGTCTTATTTAAAAGTAAATAGAAGTGCGATTACTTTTTTTTAAGAAAAAGAAAAAAAATGCAAAAAGAGAAAGGAAAAGAATGCTAACTTAAACTATGCAAAACAAAATGCA
The DNA here is from genome assembly GCA_030737875.1 of Allium sativum. Classification (NCBI taxonomy): domain Eukaryota; kingdom Viridiplantae; phylum Streptophyta; class Magnoliopsida; order Asparagales; family Amaryllidaceae; genus Allium; species Allium sativum. The sequence goes on along the minus strand of CM060918.1, from coordinate 720,092,899 downwards.
AAGGAAACTCCCTCCCACACTTGATTTCGATTGTGTCCCCATAGTCAAGTAAAAGGAGAAAAAGAAAAGAAAATTTCGAAAATATGCCCTATATTTACACAAAAGGATAAAAAAAACATTTAAAAAATATTAGAAAATATATTGAAAAGAAATAAATGAAACGGTCTTCTAAAGACCGATTCACTTGTCTCTTTAAGTATGAGAGACACAGCTTAAGCATAGAAAACCAAACCATAAAAAATTTTAAATCACGTTTCAGTTTTGGAAAAACAAATTTTGTTTTTTCAAAAGTTTGAGTTGCTAACTTTAAAATTTTGAACTTACAATTGATCCTAAAATCACATTGAATTTCTGTAGCAACTAAAGAGAGGTCAGTGGGTCGGGGTTCAGTAAAAGTTTCAAAAACAAAGTTTGATTTATTCAGATGATGTATAAATTGAGAGACGTGTGCATCACTCTCACCCCCACACTTGTTTTGAGAAATATTGTTCAGTTTTGCTTTGATGTTTGAAATTTTGTTGACAAAGGTTCATTCGTAAACCTAAAGTCGAAACCAAACAAATGAATTTTCAGTAAATTTCTAAATCGTGTTTTCTCAAAAACAATGTTATTCCAGAAAGATTTCATATACTGCAGAATTTTATCATTGAAAAACATGTGATCACAGTGAGGTTTAGTTGAAATGATTAATTTGCAAGGAGTTTCAATAGTTTCAGAAAAATTGTTATTGTGCTTAAGATCACATTCAGCAATATCATTGTTTTCAACCTTAAGAATTTCAAAGTTTTCAAATTTTTCAGTTTCAGTTTCAGACCCAACAACATTATCGTCAATCAGTTCAAGAAGTTTCCGCTCATCAAAGTCGTCCTCACCTAAACAGTTGTTAACAACTTCATCATTTTTGTCATGTTGATAATCTAAAGTTGCTAAATTTTCAAAATTTTCAGAATTTGAGAGAGGAAGATCAAATTGAAGATTGACGTCTTCGTTTTCAAGAGAACTCAAATTCAGATCAATTACAGAACTTTCAACAACTTCATTAAGATTTTCATCAATTTCAAAAGTTGTTATTTGAAAATCGTCGATTGTGTACAAAGGTGGATTTTTATTCGAATCGTCACAAGTTTGGATTCGATTTTTTTTATCACGAAACTTCAAGTAATCGTCAAGTATGTTCGTTTGCTCAACAAAATCAAATTTATAATTATTTACATGAGAATTTTCAATTTGAAATTGTTGAGAACAAAAGTTTTCAGTTGCACCACAATCGAAATTATTCCCATTGCCAAAACCATTTGAAAAGTTATTCACATTTCCATTTTGAATTTGCAATTCATTTTGGAGTTCGAAACTGGATTCACAAGGGTTATAATCAAAATCATTTGAAGTTGAATTTGAATTTTGATTATTTTGAAAACTTTGACTTGAATTGTTGCACATTAATTCCCTTAATCTTTGACTTGATTCATTAAATCTTTGACTTTCTTCAAGTAAAGCTTGAATGCTTATTTTAAGACTTGAGGGTTGATTATCATTTCGAAAATTTGGTGGTGTAAAATCAAGATTATTTTGAAGGTTATTTGTACGATAGTTGTTATTAAAATATCCATATGAATTTGGTGTAAAAGTATATGGATTATATAGATTTTCACAACTATCATAAAATCCATAGGAATAGGGAAATTGGGACATTTTCAAGAAAGTTTTTTTTTTAAGCTTTTGGATTTTTTGTATGTTTTTTTTTGTTTTTTTATATATGCATGAACCTAATGCAACTATATGAATGAAAATTACGTATTTATAGTTTTTCTAAAATTATATAATGACGCTTTGATTAATTTCAACAAAAGACTTCTCAGCCAGTTAACGGACAAAAGTTATTGGTGCACCAGGAATCACCCTAACAATGCAGCCGAAGGTTTAAGTACCTTCAAAGGAACAACCGCTATAATATTTACAAATCACCGTAATATTTATAAATGATTATTACCCTGCCGTCGTCTAAACACTGAGAAATAATTCGTTAGAAATAAACCAATTTGTCAAAATATAATGATGTCCTTACAAAATAAAAATGAAACAAGATGAATGCAAAAAAGAAATTAAACGTGTATTAACAATGCAGCTACGAATGAATTTCTATTTTGTTTTTGGTTTTTTTTTCGAATGTAAATGCATGCAAACAACAATGCGATGAAATAAAAACAAGGGAGAAGAGCACAATACCAGAGCGTATGAATTTATTAGCAAATTTTTTTAAGCAAGCAAGCAGCACGTTTTTTTAGCGAAGCCGAGCAAAGTAAGCGATCCTTGTCCCTTCTGCAACCTGAAAGAGATTTGAAGATAATATATACATTTGGAGAAAATGAAAACAAAATGATCTCTTTTTTTAATGAAACAAAAAGCAAAACGTACTAAAAATAAGATGAGTGAAAAATAAAATGAAAACTAAACTAATATAATCCTAATTAAACAAAAGAAAGACGATTTTTTTTTGGCTTTTTTTTGTTAAGAAGAACTATAAACTAAGAACTAAATAGAAAAGAAAAAGTGAAAGAGCACAAACAAAATAAACTAGGCACTCCAAAATAGTAATAACCCACAAGTTTGAATTAATTTACTAGCCAACGCAGCCCACCAGCAAGCCCACTTACCTAATCAAAATAAAACCGCACCAAACACCAATATGATCCCTCAATTTCCCAATATCTGGTAACCTAATCAAAAGATCAAACACAGAAATAATCCTGAACCCGTAAATCACAGATTATTGAAGATGGCTGTCAAATTTGCTTACTACGTTGCTAATTGGAGGTGTGTTGGCGATTTTGGAGTTGAAGTGGTATAAACTAGAATGACGTGGTGGTAGCTTGTGGATGTAAGATGTGGTGGAGTGATGGTTTGTTCTGGTTTGTGGTTGTGGTGGGAATTTTGCGTCTTCAATTTGAGGTTGCGGGATGCAAACTGTTTTGGTAAAAAAAAATCGATTGAATTAATGTTGCGGTTTGTGGCTTTAGTTGAAGATCGGGAAAAAGTCTGGAAGAACTTTTAGGTAGAAGAATTGTTGTTGTGCGTGGCTTGTAGGAAGGAGGCGGTTAATTGAAGAGGGTTGATTGGAATTTTGTATGAAGTGGTAATGCCTGATGGATTTGGAGAATTGGTTGTGAATGAGATTTGTTTTGATGGATGTTCAGAAAATGGTGTAAGAAACGGTAGAGAGAATAGAAAGTTAAGTGGAGGTTGGTTTATAAAAGATTGTGAATGGAATAAGGCAGAGAAGGGAGGAAGATTATAGAGGGAGGACAAGAAAAAAGAAAGAGATAAATGAGAGAAGGAGAAAGGGAAAGAAGTAAAAGAAAGAAAAATGGAAAGATATAATTTTAATTAATTACAGGAAAGAAAAAGTAAGAAGGCAGTCGATAAATAAATGAAAGATGGGAAAGAAAAAATAAAATAGGGAGTAAAAATGAGAGGTGATGTAGGAATTGTATGAAGAGATGTAGGAATTGAAGGATGTTTATGTTTAGGTATGGAGTAGGAGATAGTGAAGATGAGAAGGAAGGAGGAGTTGTATCAGGAGTGAGAGACTGAGAAGCAGAAGATGGTGAAAGAAAAATAACAGAAGTGGTGGTAATGAAATGGTGTAGAGGTTATGTGGTATAGAAATAAGGCAAGGAGAGAATTTGGAAAGAAAAGGAAAGCAGTAATTTTTTTAAATTATTTGTAAGAAAAAGAAAAAGGAAATAAATAAATGAGAGAAAGGGAAGGAAAGAAATAAATGAGAGAAAGAAAAAGGGGAAAAAATAAAGGAAATTGAAAACACAAAAAATGGGAAAGAGATTGAAGACAAAAGACAAGTGTATATTTCTTTTTTTTTTAAGAGAGAGGAATTAAAAGAACTAACGCAATATGAAATCTATCAACACACATACACACAAAATAAAAACATACAAACGAAAAGAAAAAAACACATAAACAAAAGTAAAACAAAACACAAACATAAAATGGAACAAAACACACAACTCTTTTTTTTTTTAAGTGCTTTTTAATGAACACACAAACAAGCACACACAAAATGAAATAACAAAAGATCAAAAACAAAACAGACAAACTATGAGCAACAAAATTTTTTTTATAGAAAAACAAACAAGAAAATTAATTCGAGGAATAAAACTAAAATTAAATTATATCCCCGGCCACGGCACCAAAAACTTGTTCGCTAACGGATATTCTATTAAATTAGAAAACCGTTAACATGAAATATCGTGATAATACCGCAAGCGCACGGCATACAATCGTAGTACGTGGTGAATACGGGTCGATCCACAGGGAAAGAATTAATTCTAAAATTACTCAATCAAATTAAACCGAAATCAAGTGAGAATGTTAACTAATTAGCTAAAAACTAGCAAAATCTAACAAACTATTAACTACAAAAGTTGGTTGAAAAATAAGAGATCAAAAGACAACTTAGGAGCAAATTCACTCCTAAGATCACATGAATCAATATAAAATGAATCCATGGTCTCTCTTTTTGGTCAATAGTTAATTTAATTGATGTGACTATTCTAAGTATGACCTATTTGTGCTATTGATTAGCCCAACATAAGCCATCAAATTTTGTCACACCTCTTAAACAACTTTACTAATTTTATGAAAAATGATAACAAGTTGAAATTGAATCATACTTTAAGCATGGCATATCCCCTATTAATTAGGAGTATAAACCAACAAATTTAGATTTCAATCTCCAATTAATTACCATAATCAAATGTAGATGAAGAGGTAATTAGTGAGCATATGAACAAGCATAGCATATGTGGTGTCAACACTATAGGCTATCGAACTCAGTAACGAACACAAAAACCATAACCATCAATATGAATTAAAGCACAAAAAGAGATCATGAATAAACAAGTATATTGAAACTACATGAATAAAGAGAGCTTCATTATCCCTAAGTTGTAGGGATTTAGCCTGTCATGTTTGTTATTTTAACAGCAAATGTAGTTTGCAACATGAAAGAAATAAAAGAAAATGCAGGCTAAATAACTAAAACTACAACTAATCCACTAGGATAAAAGAAAATAAAATGTAAATAAAAGACGACAAATTAAGATTGCACTAAAATGATAATTACAAAAACAAATGGCTAAGAAGCCATGGAAGAAAAATAGAGGTTTTTATTTCAGCCTCCACTCTAAACTAAAAATCCAAGATCCCCTTTACATTATCATCCATGGGTTATTTATACATGAGAGAAAACCCTAAATTATCTTTTTGCGTGCTACCAAGAATGCCCCCTCTTTAAGCTTCATTTTATCTTTTAACAATAATGATTCATGAAGCCCTAATTTTGCGTCTCCACTAAAGAAGGAAGGAGAGTGAATAGGGTCCACCATTGATTCTCTATTTGAATTGATTCCCTCTTTCATCTTTTTTGGCAAGGCATTGATTTCCTCTTTTTGAATTGATTCCCTTTCTACTGATTGATTTCCTTTTTTTTGTATGCATATATGTCTTTATGAAATCCTCTTCTACATGCATCCAATTTCTGCAAAAATATGAGAAGTATCCAATTAAACATTCTCAAAATAATATAAGCACACAAATGACCATTTTCCTCCTATATGATGATAAATGCGTGATGTTTTGAAATCAATTCAATTATTTTTTAAACATGATAAAATACCCATATATGACATTTATTAGCACTAAACAACAATAAATATGTGAATATAAATGTGCATTTTTATGTGCACATCAGTATGTATGATATCGGTTCGGTTGGCTGGCCCCCAACCGTGGTGATGATATATTCGATACTCTCAAGTGAAGTGAGGGGCCGGTCATGTTTAGCCTGGGTTGCAAGATGTTCTTGGTGAACCCCAATGTATTCATCTCCGGAGGTACATTGTCGGGAAGATGGTCCCGTACCCTTCCAAGAAATTCATTCTCCAATAAGCGCCTGTTGTTTTGATTGTATACTATATACGTAGAGCTGAGATGCAGGCGTTCTGCTAGATTGATATTTACTTGTATTTATACACTATTATAATATCAGAAAAGATATTGATTTCAAAAATGTTTTGGATTATCATAAGATAAAAACCGTCCATATTTATGTGTGGATTTGGTCTTATGATTATCCATTTCTTTCGAAAAGATTTTGACTTTAAAATCAAGTGTGTGTACATTTAAACTAATTGTGTTTTTCACACTCTGGTTCACTAGACTGATCCAGCATTTTGTAATGCTCGGGTTGGACCGGGTTGTATAGGTTCAGGCTATGGGATGCAGTGAAGAGACAAGTTGGAAGAGTCTAGATGTATGATATCATATAGTTGTGTTACCTCTGTGTATTGTATATGAGTTCTGGTTATTATAACTGTCCAGATGTGTTGATTTACTTTGATGATTGTAAGTCTTTTGAAAAGCTCTCAGTAAAGATTTTTTTTCTATATTATATTTTCTCCGCTACGATGTGAGACTCTGTGTTGGTTCTTCTTCTTCTATTCTAATATCTCTTTATTTCTTATCTCACCTTCTAAAATTATTTCTAATAACTATATGTGTTTTCGATACTTGAGTTTTGACAAGTAATATGGGATTTATGTATTATTATTAGAATTCAAACGCCGAATTATCGCGGTATGTTACAGTTTTCGAGACTCGTAAATTGGAAAGACAGCGGGAGTCGAATTTGGCATCGTGAAATTTGGTGATCGACACAGAAGGGATTCGAAAATCCCTAGGCGTGCACCGTGAGTATTTGTGATGTGAAATGGAGGATCTAGCTGGGATTCGAAAATCTAGCAAATGCTATGTCACTTAAGAAATATGTTTTTAACATGCAGATCACTCTTTTTCGCTTGATCTGCACGTGTTTTCGAGCAGTTTTTTGGAATTCGAAAAATTTCAAAGGCCAGAGATGCGATTTTTTGACTGGCTTAGTTTTTTAGCTATATTTTCAGGATGCGAATTTTGCAACTCCTAGGGATACAAAATTTGGGTTGTTGACCCCAAAACTCACCTATAAATACCTCAACTTTAGCATTCAAAGGGGTTTCCTTACTTGTTATTTTGGGCTTTTTGAAGCTCTCAAGCATCATTAATTATTTCCATCTTCATCTCCATGACTATTGGACATAGCATGGACCTTTAAACGTTGCACTACGTTTTTCACAAACTTTTGGACATTTAATTGGACTTTTGGCATGCTCTTGGACATATTTTCACATTTTTGGAAATTAGAGCTATTTTTGGATGTTTTTGCACATTTTGACTCAACGAAGAAGACGAAGGGCATTTTATTCAAAGTTTAGAATTAGTAAACTATTTGTTGTTCTATTATACAACTTTGTACAAAGAAATTGTCTGAACTTGTACAAACAACTTAATCGACAATATTATATTGAATGATTACTGTGAAGTGGACATAGACGTTAGTGCCAAACCACTATAACAGTTGTGTTCTCTCTTTACATTTCTCTACTTTGGATATTCGGATTGTTGTTTTTCTATAAAACATACTTTAGTGTGTACGAATAGCCAATTCCCGACATCAACACTTTGGCGCGACAAGTAGGGGCGCACTGCTTCGACTTCTACTTTGATTTGGTTCTCGGATCCCAACTTCGACTTCGGATTTCATCTTCGGATTTGGTTGTCTATTTTGACCTTGGTTTCCTTTTTGACTTCAACCTTGCTCACTCGCTTTTCCAACTTGGTTAAGTGCAAGAAGTTTGACGCTATTGCTGAAGCTCAAGGTATAGGAGGTGAAGGAAGTCAAGAACTTTCTTCAACTGGTGTTCCCTCGAACCTCGTCACCCATGACGACGTCGATGGGATGATTAAGACTTTGACTATGGATTTGAACGCTCGATTCGAGCAACAGGAAGAAGCGGTTACTACTTTTCTCGCTTGGATTGAGGCTAGAATTGCAAACTTTGGAAGCTCGACAGGCTAGGAAGACATTGTTCTGACAAGTACATGTGTTCCTCAAGAGGCAACTAGGGACTTGGGGGAAACCCCGCAAACTAATCAAAAAGGCGACGCCAATTCTCGGACTGGTATTGTTCCTGCTACCATCGGGGTCACCCCTAGTTATAATATCTCTCCATTCCATGATGCTTTAGTTGGTCAAGTTGTGGGCTCTGCCATTGCTAACGTGGTTCATGCCCCGATGCGCGCAGCACTAGATGTTAGCACTCACACAGTTCCTGGAGTAAGGATTGTTCCCGATGCGGCTCCATAGGTTGGAATTCAACTGGATATTCTTCTTGCTAATCAAATGATTCCTAATTTGGACTTAAATATTGGGGGCACTAGTGTTGCTTTGGATAATCTGAACTAGAACTCAAATCGCGAATGTTATTCATCGATTTACTCGAGGTAGTGCCTCTTATTCGGACTTGGATTATGTTACTCGTCTCTTTGGATATCAGGAATTCTCATAATCCACCAGACTTCAAACTACCAGTGTTGGAAGCTTATGATGGTCGTAAGGATCTGACCGCTCACTTGATGCGATACATTCAACATACGGAAGTTATCTCTGCTTCAAAAGGTTTCATGGCAAAGAATTTTCTGCTTTACCTGATGGATATTGCTACTATATGGTTTAGGAAAATGGAAATGGGTTCTATTAATTCTTTGAGTGCTTTGGTTGAGAAGTTTGTGGAGTAGTTCAGAGTTCACATCGCTTGTCCGAAAAGATTTATGACTCTGACGACAATCAAGCAAAAGTCCAGCAAGACTCTGCGAAAGTTCTTGAAATGATTCAATGTTGCAGTGGCATCTGTTGACGGACCTGATCCGTCTATGGTTTTGATGGTCGTTGTCTCTTGACTTCTGAATAAGTATGACTTTAAGACTTCACTGCATCAGGACCATCCGAGAGATCTCGGTGAATTCTATTTTGAAGCGTAAAGGTTTCATTGAGAAGAGTGTGCGAGAGTTGATAAAAAGGTTCTCGAGGATAAGGTGGTTAAGGGCAAGAAACTGTTCGATTCTGTTAAATCATAGGTTCTGGTACTAGTAAACCTTCTTCGAGGAATGATCGTACGATGGCTTGGAGGAAACTTATGCTCGCACCCCTGAAGAGATCTGTAACACCCCACGTCCATCAATGTCACTCACAAAGGGATTGCATTAACTTCCATGGAGGTTATAAGTGAATATAGAACAGAAAAATTACAACAAGACAAAAAATAAATAGTACTTGGAAATCTAAAACTTCATTTTATTGCAGCGGAAATTAAACATGTTTGTTACATCATAAAACCATAGATCATAACCAAGTACAATATCCATCTTCATAAAAACAAAATACATAATCCCATTACATAAATAGCCATTAAAAAGATAACAAGCTGGACTTTACTTCAACGGTCCAAGCTTTCCAAAGAGATATGAAGCAATCCAATCAAACTCCACTAGAGCTGGGCCCAACCTGAGGACCTGGAGGGGGAAAAAGGATAGAAATAGAGGGGGTCAGACATAAAGTCTGGCGAGTATGATAATTATAACAATACTATTATCAAAATAACTAGACTAAGGCATAAGCTGGAAGACAAGTAAATGTCTATGAACTCTTAGGAAGATAAAGATAGCATTTAAGTTAACGTTAAAGATAACGGTAAAGGCACACCTAATTACTAACGAATGATTACTACACTGCACCACACCAGTCACCCTATTGTTTGATCCCACTTGCTTCACACAGAAACTTTATAAATAGCCTTATGTACCCCTAGCTGACTACATAGGTGCCGTTTGCCCCTATCTCCACTAGGTGTACCCCACTACCCTCTTTCGATCGGCTCCCTACTCGTAGATACCCGTGCTGGCCCCACAGTGGGGTGTATCACTCCCCTAAAGTGGCAACCTGATACAACTTGAGAATGCACGATTTATACCTACACGATGCAACAACGTCTTACCTACCAACCCGGGTCCACACACGCATACGAAACCCGTTGGACTTGCGTTCCCACCGCTTCCCGTTTTGGCCTCTTACAGTCAAACCCAGCATGCGTGTCCCGTCCTCGACTTGGGTCGAGCCCACAAAGATACGTTTGGGATACTGGTTGAAATGGGCCCACATAAGCTACCCACCTAAGCTTGTCACTAGTATATCCCACTTAACCCTCTTAGTCATGTTCATTTACATGTGTGTTTGGTTAAGTCTTACTAATCGTATTTCACATGCCACTAAGGGCACCCCCTAGATTCCTCATGCCACCCAACGCACCTACTTAACCCCCATGTCCCACCTTACATGTTTATCTGGTTAAGTATTTCTTAATTCATTCAGGCCATAACCTCATAAAGACCTCTCACATTAGACTGGCATTTATGGCATCTGGATTTGCCGGGCGGGTCCGGGCAGTCTTACACCATAAAAGAGTCTAACCTTGTGTCTTTACAACCGTTATGCTTTAGTTTAGGCCTAGGACCTCTCGCATTGGGCTGACATTTGTGACCACTGGATTTGCCGGGCGGGTCCGGGCAGGTTTACGTCACAAACGAGTCCAACCTCGTGTCCTAAGCATTGATTAACACTTAAAATCTTTTAACCCAGTTTTAATAATTCCCTATTCAAATTATTAATTAAGTCAACTTTTAATGATGTCCATAATTGACTCAATTATGGCCATCTACTTATGGCATGCAAAATCATATCGATTGCACCCCAACTTTTTAATATTAAATCTTTAATATTACCCCTACCCCACGTTTATACGTTCGCTTATTCAACGCATAATATAGGCTAAACTTGTATAGTCTAACACCTAGAACAAAGATAAATTATCACAACATATAGACAATTAAAATAAATCTAATCATAATAGGGGTGAAACTTGCATAAACTACACATGTTAAGGATCAAAAAGTGTCAACTTGTTAAATGTCTCAATTTACATGATATGATCATAGCCCAAATCTATACATAAACTTGCATGTGGGGTTTTTAGGCAACATAATGATGGTGTGAACTAGCATAGGATATCACATATGTCATAGCATAATTCTAGATGTCAAAATAGATGTCATGGCATATATTCATAACTTTTCTAATCAATCTAACTTGCATATGTGACTTGTCATATAGATCAACATAACCCAAACATGATGATTTAATTAGTATGAACTAACTAGCATAGATGGTAACATCATGGCATTTTTAACATGTATGATTTATCACAACTTAGCATAGAAACTTTCAACATACATAACATCATCATAGCATGATTTACAACATATAAGATATCTTCATCACATAACATTGGATTTACAATATACATGATAGCAAAAGGGGTTTACAACAACATATATGATAATTCACATCATCTACTCATAATCCATTCATAACTCAACCTAACTAAAATAATAATAATCTTGTTAAGATCATCATACACACAATTTAGAGAAGAAAAGAGAGAGTTTTGCTTTGCTTTAGGGTTGAGAGAATTAGAATTGAATTTGCTTTTCTTCTTTCTTAGTTGGCGGCGGCTCCATTGATTTCAATGGCGACGGTATGACGGTAACTATTCTATTTTAATTAGGTTTAGGGTTAGCATTAGGATGTATTTATAGGTGAAGGAAGTTATTTAGGACCATTAGATTAACCCTGAACCATGAGAACCAATCAAATGCAAAATCTGCATTTGAGCGAATTGGCCCACGGGTTGATAGCCAAACACCCTGGATTAACCCTTAGTCGACCCAGCGGAGCTCGGGTCGACCTCAAAAATGGGCCGGTTCGGTTATTCCCCCTCCCAATTCGCTGTTTTGAAATTTTTCACATATTTATTTATTTAATTTTTAATTTATATATATATATCTATATATATATTTCTCTGCGCAACCCATTTCACTTAATTCTTTTCTAAAAATTAAGTATATTTTAATTTGTGAATTTTAATGTTATAAAATTACGGGGTGTTACATTCTCTCCTCCTTAAAGGATTTCGTCTCCGAAATCTCCAAGTCAAGAAGAATGTATATCCTACCATCTAATCGTCCATCTACTCAACCATCAAACACCAGCATCCATTGTCCTTAAAAGACTTCTAATGCTTTAATGTTTATATGCATAGTGTGTGTATATGTCCATATCTAATGCAAAATTATGCGATCTACTGATTCAGTCGACCTCCTTAGTGCAATTCATGATAGTGCCATGCGTCCAATATGTATGCAAAAGATTCCTAATGATACATATTAATTCTATATGCGTGCACATCCATCCACCCGAATACAATAACTATATGATAATACAACCATTATACATCCGTTTTACTAAATACATCCATATATATGCAATATGCAATATGAAGTGACTGAGACGATCTGGTGCCTAATAGTGTGTGTATATGCATCCACGAGCAGCCATTAGCAAACATTTGCATCCACTTTGCATCCACCATACATAACATGTCTCAAACACATGTTTCAACCATAGGATTATCCTAACTAAAGGTCAAAGATACTAGCGAGAGGATATACTAAAGATAAGATAAGTACAAGCTAAGCGATAAAGGAGATATTAAAAGACATACCCTCAAAAAGAAAAGGGTATCGTGAACGCATCTTCTCTTCTATCTCCCAAGTAGCGTTGCTCTCATCATCTCCCCATTGAACTTTGAATAGTCTGACCTCTCGATTCCTCAACCTCTTGATCTCCGACCCAAGAATGCGCGTAGGAGCTCGTCGACTTGTCGCATCATGCTCTATCTCCACCTCTCTAAGCAAGCTTTCCTCTACCACTTCCATGGTCTCGTTCAAGCACTTCCTCAAATGTGACACATGGAATACGTCATGTACACCACTAAGTCTCTCAGGCAACTCCAGTCTATACGCCAACCGTTCAATTTTCTCCTTAATAGGAAACGACCCTACAAACCTTGGTGCTAATTTCCCAACGGACCCAAAGCGAACAACGTTTCGTAATGGAGACACTTTGACAAAGACTATGTCCCCAACTTCAAACTCGAGATTTGTCCTCCTCTTATCCTCATAAGATTTCTGCCTATCTTGTGCTGCTTTCATCCTCCTTCGAATCAAGCCGATCTTCTCCGAAGTCTCCCTAATCATATCGGGCCCAAGTAAGATCTTATCCGTAGACTCCCACCAACATGCAGGTGAACGACAAGGTCGTCCATTTAGAGCTTCGAATGGTGCCATACCAATGCTGGACTGAAAGCCATTATTATATGTGAACTCAACCAATGGAAGATGCTCTTCTCATGTACCCCCAAAGTCTAGGATACATAGCCTTAAAAGATCCTCTAGAATGCGATTCACCCTCTCGGTCTGGCCGTCCGTTTGAGGATGATATGCGGTGCTCAAACATAACTGAGTCCCTACCGCCTCTTGCAAGCTTCTCCAAAATTCGCTAGTGAAAATAGGATCGCGGTCGCTCACTATGCTAGAAGGAACACCGTGCAAACGAACTGTTTCTCGGAAATATACAGAAGCTAACCATGGAGCAGTCCTCTTACTCTTCACGGAAATAAAATGGGCGCTCTTAGTAAGTCTATCTACTATAACCCAAATTCCCGTATTACCCTTCCTCGATCGCGGTAATCCATCCACAAAATCCATCGAGATGCTTTCCCATTTCCATAGTGGAACCTCCAATGGGTGAAGCAACCCACCGGGTTTCTTTTGCTCCGCTTTTACTTGTTGGCACGCCAAGCATCTAGCGACATACTCGGCCACATCTTTCTTCATGCCGGCCCAAAAATAAACTCTCTTCATGTCTTTGTACATCTTGTCCCCGCCGGGATGAATGGTCATCTTCGAACGATGTGCTTCGTCAAGAATAGTCTTCCTTAGGTCATTGTCTTTTGGTACACAAAGTCTACCGTCCCTACGTAACCAACCCTTATCATCTAGGGTATACCTACGGAGATAGCTTGATGACTCCCCTCCTTTGAGCTTTTCTACTAACTCAACTAACTGTGGGTCATCTCGCTGTGCCTCGCCAATCCGTCCCAAAAGCGTAGGTCTGACCTCCAAGGATGCTAGCAAACCGGGTACGAAGTCAACGGAAGGTCTAAAGTCAAACATCGAAATGAATTCTAAACTTTGCCGCTAACAAACAAAGGACTTAAGGATAATCTTTTTCTACTTAAGGCGTCTGCCACCACGTTACCCTTGCCTAGGGTATAGGCTATTTCGAAGTCATAGGACGCTAAGAACTCCATCCACCTTTGCTACCTTAAGTTCAAGTCCTTTTGAAAGAATAGGTATTTTATAGATTTGTGGTCAGTGAATAATTCGAATTTCTTGCCAAGAAGATAATGACGCCAAGACTTAAGCGCGAAAACAATAGCGGCAAATTCTAGGTCATGTGTAGGATAATTTTTCTCATGCGCTCTCAACTGCCTTCCACCATAGGCTATTACCCTACCCTCTTGCATTAAGACTGCGCCTAGTCCTGTCCCACAAGCATCAGTATAAATGGTAAATGGCTTACTCCCGTCTGGCAATACTAAGACTGGGGCTGAAGTCAAAGCTCTCTTCAACCGTTGGAACGCATCATCACAATCTACGTCCCATGTGAAAACTAGGTTCTTCTTCGTCAAGCGTGTCAATGGAGATGATATATTTGCGAAGTCTTTGATAAACTTCCTATAGTAGCCAGCCAACCCCAAGAAACTTCTCACTTCGGTAGCATTTTTAGGGACCTTCCAATCTTGGATGGCCACCACCTTCGCGGGATCCACGGCTATCCCTTCTTTGGAAACCACGTGTCCTAAGAACCGTACTTCCTTCCTCCAAAAGTGACACATAGAAAATTTAGCTTTAAGCTTATGCGCTCGAAGAGTCTCCAACACTTCCCTGCGATGTAGGGCATGCTCTTCTTCATCCTTAGAAAAGATCAAGATGTCATCTACAAAGACTACCACAAATTTGTTAAGGTACTCCCTAAACACCCTACTCATCAAATCAACAAAGTATGCGGGGGCGTTTGTTAAATCGAAGGGCATCACTAGCCATTCATAGAAACCTTCCGGAGTCCTAAAGGCAGTCTTGTCTATGCTATCCTCAGCCACTCTCAACTGATGGAACCCAGTGGCTAAGTCCAACTGCGAAAACACTGAGGCGCCAACTAACTGATCGAAGAGATCGTCAATCCTCGGCAGTGGGTGTCTGTTCTTCTTAGTAAGTTTATTAAGTTCTCTATAGTCCACACACAGTCTAAGGGACCCATCCGCCTTTGTGGAAAATACTACTGGAGCACCCCACTCCGATATACTTCGTCTTATGAACCCCTTCTCAGGCAACTCCTTCACTTGCTTATCGAGTTCCCTCCTTTCACGTGGAGCCATGTGGCGTACTGGCAAAGATACTGGTTTCGCATTATCCATAAGATATATTCGGAAATTTATCTCCCGCTTCGGAGGCAAGCCCTTCACCTCCTCAAACACATCCGAATATTCTCAGACCACTCTAACAGATCGTAGATTTTCCTCAGACGCATCAAGCGATTCTTGATAACTTAGCATAACCGAATTTATGGGACTACAAAAGATTTCGAGAGTGTTGCCAAGGCGAGTCACGAGCCTAACTACTCTCCTTTCACAATCAAGAACGGCCCCATTTCTGGATAACCAATTCATTCCTAAAATTAGCCCATAGCCGTGAAGCCCAAAACATAAGCATCACATCTAAATTCATTGCTAAGTATGGAAATTTTCAAATCCAAACACATCATAGACAAATAAGCTGAGCCCCCAATTGGATTCGAAACAACTAAGGGATCCTCTACTAAACTGGTGTTTAAGTGCAGTGATTCAACTAATGATGTAGAGATAAACGAATGTGATGCGCCCGAATCGAATAAGGTACGGACAGGATGATCAAACAGAAAAACTAAGCTTTCAACAGAAATGGTTCTACCTCGTTCTTGCAGCGGTGGGACCGCGAGAGCCTGAACTTGTCCCCTTGCCTGCCCTGGTGCCATAAGAGCCTGCACCTGTCCTCTCGAGGTAGCTCCTTCCCTCTGCCCCTTCTTTGGGCAGTCCTTCACTAAATGTCCCGCATCGCCACAATGAAAACAGCCTGTCTTCTTTTTCTTTCGGCAATCCTTGCTGAGATGGCCTGGGGTTCCATAGTTAAAGCACTTCTTCTTTCCCTTGCCATTATTGTCTTTTCCACCCTTCTTGTTTTGCTGTTGTGGTTTCTTCTGATCCCCCTTCTTCTCGGGTGCCTTATCAGCTTTAGCGCTTTTCTCCTCATGCATGAGCGCCATTTCTACTTACTTCTCAAAGGTGGCCCCCATCGGGATGTGGGTCATTGCCAACCCTTGCAATGGTTCATTCAAGCCATTCACGAACCTTAGAGCCTTCTTCTCTGGCGTGTTTACTAAGTCCAAGCCAAACCTTGCTAACTGATTAAATTTATTGACATATTCTTTCACTGATGAGCTTCCTTGCTTCAATGTCAAGAACCTTTCCATATATAGATTTTCTTCCGCCCTTGAGAGAAACTTCGCCTTGAACCTACGTCTGAAATCCGCCCAAGAGTCAACAGGACACTCCCCATTAGTGACCTCCCACCAAAACGAGGCCTCTTCCTTCATCAACCAAGATGCTAAACGGACTCTCCTCCCTTCTTCTACTTCAAAGATTTCTAGCAATTCTTCCACCTCCTTAAGCCAATCTCTAGCTTCGACAAAGGTTTCTGACCCTTGAAATGGTTTTCCACCCATAGCCTTGAATTCCTTGCACGTCTTTGCAAAAATATCTACGCGAGGAGGAGGAGGGACGAGTGCAACTGGTGGTGGAGGAACATTGGCTGGACCTGCAGCGGCCCTAGCCTCCTATACCATCCTGGTATTGTTACACCGTCGGGTAGATTAAGATCTTCAGCCATGCTGAAACGAAAAAGGAAAGATTCAAAATGGAGAATTCGAAAGATAAAGATATGTGGCTATTGGGGATTATGTTTTTCTTAAAAACTTTTCTCTTTAAATTTCTCATTAAAACTTGTTTTTGAAAACACTTCTTCCAAAAATAACTATTTTTCTAAAGTATTTTTATCTGTTCTGGTAACCTTAAGCTCTGATACCACGTGTAACATCCCACGTCCATCAATGTCACTCACAAAGGGAATGCATTAACTTCCATGGAGGTTATAAGTGAACATAGAACAAAAAAATTACAACAAGACAGATAATAAATAGTACTTGGAAATCTAAAACTTCATTTTGTTGCAGCGGAAATTAAACATGTTTGTTACATCATAAAACCATAAATCATAACCAAGTACAATATCCATCTTCATAAAAACAAAATACATAATCCCATTACATAAATAGCCATTAAAAAGATAACAAGCTGGACTTTACTTCAACGGTCCAAGCTTTCCAAAGAGAGATGAAGCAATTCAATCAAACTCCACTAGAGTTGGGCCCAACCTGAGGACCTGGAGGGGGAAAAAGGATAGAAATAGAGGGGGTCAGACATAAAGTCTGGCGAGTATGATAATTCTAACAATACTATTATCAAAATAACTAGACTAAGGCATAAGCTGGAAGACAAGTAAATGTCTATGAACTCTTAGGAAGATAAAGATAGCGTTTATGATAACGTTAAAGATAACGGTAAAGGCACACCTAATTACTAACGAATGATTACTACACTGCACCGCACATTACTACACTGCACCACACCAGTCACCCTATTGTTTGATCCCACTTGCTTCACACGGAAACTTTATAAATAGCCTTACGTACCCCTAGCTGACTACATAGGTGCCGTCTGCCCCTATCTCCACTAGGTGTACCCCACTACCCTCTTTCGATCGACTCCCTACTCGTAGATACCCGTGCTGGCCCTACAGTGGGGTGTATCACTCCCCTAAAGTGGCAACCCGATACAACTTGAGAATGCACGTCTTATACCTACACGATGCAACAACGTCTTACCTACCAGCCCGGGTCCACACACGCATACGAAACCCGTTGGACTTGCGTTGCCACCGCTCCCCGTTTTGGCCTCTTACAATCAAACCCAGCATGCGTGTCCCGTCCTCGACTTGGGTCGAGCCCACAAAGATACGTTTGGGATACTGGTCGAAATGGGCCCCCACAAGCTACCCACCTAAGCTTGTCACCATTAGTATATCCCACTTAACCCTCTTAGTCATGTTCATTTACATGTGTGTTTGGTTAAGTCTTACTAATCGTATTTCACATGCCACTAAGGGCACCCCCTAGATTCCTCATGCCACCCAAGGCATTTACTTAACCTTCATGTCCCACCTTACATGTTTATCTGGTTAAGTATTTCTTAATTCATTCAGGCCATAACCTCATAAAGACCTCTCACATTAGATTAGCATTTATGGCAGCTGGATTTGACGGGCGGGTCCTGGCAGTCTTACACCATAAAAGAGTCTAACCTCGTGTCTTTACAACCGTTATGCTTTAGTTTAGGCCTAGGACCTCTCACATTGGGCTGACATTTGTGACCACTGGATTTGCCGGGCGAGTCCGGGCATGTTTACGTCACAAACGAGTCCAACCTCGTGTCCTAAGCATTGATTAACACTTAAAATCTTTTACCCCAGTTTTAATAATTCCCTATTCAAATTATTAATTAAGTCAACTTTTAATGATGTCCATAATTGACTCAATTATGGCCATCCACTTATGGCATGCAAAATCATATCAATTGCACCCTAATTTTTTAATATTAAATCCTTAATATTACCCCTACCCCATGTTTATACGTTCGCTTATTCAACGCATAATATAGGCTAGACTTGTATAGTCTAACACCTAGCACAAAGATAAATTATCACAACATATAGACAATTAAAATAAATCTAATCATAATAGGGGCAAAACTTGCATAAACTACACATGTTAAGGATCAAAAGGTGTCAACTTGTTAAATGTCTCAATTTACATGATATGATCATAGCCCAAATCTATACATAAACTTGCATATGGGGTTTTTAGGCAACATAATGATGGTGTGAACTAGCATAGGATATCACATATGTCATAGCATAATTCTAGATGTCATAATAGATGTCATGGCATATATTCATAACTTTTCTAATCAATATAGATTGCATATGTGACTTGTCATATAGATCAACATAACCCAAACATGATGATTTAATTAATATGAACTAACAAGCATAGATGGTAACATCATGGCCTTTTTAACATGTATGATTTATCACAACTTAGCATAGAAACTTTCAACATACATAACATCATCATAGCATGATTTACAATATATAAGATATCATCATCACATAACATTGGATTTACAATATACATGATAGCAAAAGGGGTTTACAACAACATATATGATAATTCACATCATCTACTCATAATCCATTCATAACTCAACCTAATTAAAATAATAATAATCTTGTTAAGATCATCATACTCATAATTTAGAGAAGAAAAGAGAGAGTTTTGCTTTGCTTTAGGGTTGAGAGAATTAGAATTGAATTTTCTTTTCTTCTTTCTTAGTTGGCGGCGGCTCCATTGATTTCCATGGCGACGATATGACGGTAACTATTCTATTTTAATTAGGTTTAGGGTAAGCATTAGGATGTATTTATAGGTGTAGGAAGTTATTTAGGACCATTAGATTAACCCTGAACCATGAGAACAAATCGAATACAAAATCTGCATTTGAGAATCGGCCCACGGGTTGACAGCCAAATACCCTGGATTAACCCCTAGTCGACCCAGCAGAGCTCGGGTCGACCTCAAAAATGGGCCGGTTCGGTTATTCCCCCTACCAATTCGTTGTTTTGAACTTTTTCGCATATTTATTTATTTAATTTTTAATTTATTTATATATATATATATATCAATATATATATATATTTCTCTGCGCAACACATTTCACTTAATTCTTTTCTATAAATGAAGTATATTTTAATTTGTGAATTTTAATGTTATAAAATTACGGGGTGTTACATTCTCCCCTCCTTAAAGGATTTCGTCCCCGAAATCTCCAAGTCAAGAAGAATGTATATCCTACCGTCTAATCGTCCATCTACTGAACCATCAAACACCAGCATCCATTGTCCTTAAAAGACTTCTAATGCTTTAATGTTTATATGCACAGTGTGTGTATATGTCCATATCTAATGCAAAATTAGGCGGTCTACTGATTCAGTCGACCTCCTTAGTGCAATTCATGATAGTGCCATGCGTCCAATATGTATGCAAAAGATTCCTAATGATACATATTAATTCTATATGCGTGCACAATCATCCACCCAAATGCAGCAACTATATGATAATACAACCATTAAACATCCATTTTACTAAATACATCCATATATATGCAATATGCAATATGAAGTGACTGAGCTGATCTGGTGCCTAATAGTGTGTGTATATGCATCCACGAGCAACCACTAGCAAACACTTGCATCCACTTTGCATCCACCATATATAACATGTCTCAAACACATGTTTCTACCATAGAATTATCCTAACTAAAGGTCAAATATACTAGCGAGAGGATATACTAAAGATAAGATAAGTACAAGCTAAGCGATAAAGGAGAAATTAAAAGACATACCCTCAAAAAGAAAAGGGTATCGTGAACGCATCTTCTCTTCTGTCTCTCAAGTAGCGTTGCTCTCATCATCTCCCCATTGCACTTTGACTAGTCTGACCTCTCGATTCCTCAACCTCTTGATCTCCGACCCAAGAATGCGCGTAGGAGCTCGTCGAATTGTCGCATCACGCTATATCTCCACCTCTCTAAGCAAGCTCGGCTCTACCACTGCCGCGGTCTCGTGCAAGCACTTCGTCAAATGTGACACATGGAATACGTCATGTACACCACTAAGTCTCTCGAGCAACTCCACTCTATACGCCATCCGTCCAATTTTCTCCTTAACAGGAAACGACCCTACAAACCTTGGTGCTAATTTCCCAAAGGACCCAAAGCGAACAACGTTTCGTAATGGAGACACTTTGACAAAGACCATGTCCCCAACTTCAAACTCGAGATCTGTCGTCCTCTTATCCGCATAAGATTTCTGCCTATCTTGCGCTTCTTTCATCCTCCTTCGAATCAAGTCGATCTTCTACGAAGTCTACCTAATCATATCGGGCCCAAGTAAGATCTTATCCGTAGATTCCCACCAACATGTAGGTGAACGACAAGGTCGTCCATTTTGAGCTTCGAATGGTGCCATACCAATGCTGGACTGAAAGCCATTATTATATGCGAACTCAACCAATGGAAGATGCTCTTCCCATGTACCCCCAAAGTCTAGGATACATAGCCTCAAAAGATCCTCTAGAATGCGATTCACTCTCTCGGTCTGGCCGTCCGTCTGAGGATGACATGCGGTGCTCAAACATAACTGAGTCCCTACCGCCTCTTGTAAGCTTCTCCAAAATTCGCTAGTGAAAATAGGATCGCGGTCGCTCACTATGCTAGAAGGAACACCGTGCAAACGAACTATTTCTCGGACATATACAGAAGCTAACCATGGAGCAGTCCTCTTACTCTTTACGGGAATAAAAAGGGCGCTCTTAGTAAGTCTATCTACTATAACCCAAATTCCCGTATTACCCTTCCTCGATCGCGGTAATCCATCCACAAAATCCATCAAGATGCTTTCCCATTTCCATAGTGGAACCTCCAATGGGTGAAGCAACCCACCGGGTTTCTTTTGCTCCGCTTTTACTTGTTGGCACGCCAAGCATCTAGCGACATACTCGGCTACATCTTTCTTCATGCCAGCCCAAAAGTAAACTCTCTTCATGTCTTTGTACATCTTGTCCCCACCGGGATGAATGGTCATCTTCGAACGATGTGCTTCGTCAAGAATAGTCTTCCTTAGGTCATCGTCTTTTGGTACACAAAGTCTACCGTCCCTACGTAACCAACCCTTATCATCTAGGGTATACCTACGGAGATAGCTTGATGACTCCCCTCCTTTGAGCTTTTGTAGAGATTTACCTATAGTAAATAAAATAACAAGTCTTCTTTTGTTTTCTCTTGAGATTTGAGTTGTAAGGTTTAGAAGAGGAATTTTCCTATTTTTTTAACTATGTTTAGTGTCTCTCAGGTGGAAAAAGGAAATTTCTTTGTCCTTGAGATACATGTACCAAAAGATAGTTTTCAGACTTTTCTTAGGCTAAGTACTGATATTGGGCTTATTAGGAATTTAATTAGGCCTTAATTCTAGTTATCTAAGCTGTGTTAATTCAAATAGGCCATTAGTTCCCAAATCACTTTGTTAACATCATATTTCACCCTTGCACAAATAAACACACAATTTAGCACAATTTTAGTAGTGTTAAAAATTATACAACATGTTAAAAGTCTTTTTAACTAGATTTAACACAATTTTTTAATGTGTTGACATCAAAAATTCTCATTTTTCATTTATACTATGCATTTTGTTCTTTTATGCACAAAATGCACGTTGTTACTTGAATTTGTACAAACTCCATTATTTGACATGAATAGCTTGTACATTCATAATAATAAAAATTGCCACACAAAAAATTGATTTCTCATCAATATTTCCATTTTATTATTAACACATAATATTTAAAGTACATAATTTAACATCAAATTCATTGCACATACACATTTATTTTGCAATTTGTTGCAATATATATGCGATATAAATTTTGTTCACCATTTTTTCATCAATATTTGAACACTGTAAAGTTTAATCAACTTTATTTTTATATATTAAAGATTTGCTTTAATTTTTCCATGGCCTATTTTATTTTTCATTTGTTATTTATTTTTACATATTAAAGATACGACAAGCTCAGCAGCCCAAGTGCGGACAATAGTTTGAAGGTTGGCACTGTGTCATGATTGGACCGGCTTTAAGGGAAAAGGACACAAGCGAACCCTCCCATAGTACATTGCAACTGACAAGGCCGAATTTCTCATGTGTACTGATAAGGGAGATGACGCGATGCGTGAAATTGACCTAAAATTTGCTTGTCTCCTGAGTTGAAAAAGGGTAAAAAATTCGAGTCTTATTCATACACGTAAGATATTATATCTTTTCCTACACAATAACATGAGTATACATGTGTTACAACAGTTTTCTCTATGGAATTGTAAGTCTTATTCATATATGTTAGCTACATTATTCAATATTTGCCACCTTCTCCCGTTAGCCTCCTTTCTTAATGACACAGACACTACATCTTGTCCGCTTTACTGGCATAAATACAATATATTGTGTTGCTAAGTGAATTCTGATTTCTTTTTGCTAATACTACACAGGAAAATAATAAACGCAATGTACCTTATATAACTTTTAATACCAAAATATTTCACATGACTTTTGACTAAGATCATTTTGTGTGACAAACAACCATTTTACAACACTAGTTTTCATGAACATCAATAACCGAATTACTGTTGTTCAGTAGTTGATCATCATGAAAAGCTGTGTTGAATGGTGATTGTTCGCAGTACATTTTTTTTAAATTATGTATTTATTATCTCCTTTTAAATGTTTGGTACAAGAAAGAGTACAATTTAATATTTTGTATTATTTTTTAGCTATGTTAGAAATAATTCTTTTCTCCTGCTTTTGCTGTGCGTGAGTCTTCTAATATATCCTAATGTTTTCTCCTTCTTTTTCGATTTATATTTGTAGCCTTCAACGTTATCACGTTGATAAGACTTCTGTTTTCCTTCATTTTAATTTCGCTTTTCGAACTAGATCTATTTTTTCATCTATCGCGGATGGCTAAAATCCCAGATCTACCCTATTTTGAGATGCGATCATGCTTAAATCGCAGATCCACAGCCGAAAGTTGGAGAACAAGCCTTTGGGGTAATTGGGATCTGGCATTGCCGGAGCAAGTGGAAACACTTCCGATTCTTCATAACCGTTTCTTCAGGTTTTCATCATTTTCGATTTATGTCAATGTATAGATCTGATTATTAGAACACTTAAGTCATATTGGGGATGATAATTTGGGTTTTTAGGTTGTCTTTGGATTGATGAGTGATAAGATTTAATAAGTGTATGGAAGATGAAAAGAGATTTGGGTTTCAATATTAGTTCATTGCATATGGTTTTTTCAAATCTATAAGACAAGAATGGTTTATGATGATAATGAAGAGGAGCAGATTACATCTTCATATTTTCTTACCCTTCGATTTTGTATTTAAACATTGGATGTAACAATATATCCTGGGCAAATTCTATTTGAACCACCAAATTTGCTGAGTCTTCCCCCTTCATCCTGACAAAATTTAAAAAATCGTTGTTTTACTGAGTTTCCCCCTATTCTTTAAAAAATAATCGAAAATACCCTCCCTCGCAGTCCCACTGCGTGGTTCCTTCACGTACCTCGCAGTACCATTACGTGTACCGTAAGTAACCTCGTATTTCCACTACGAGGTTACTTAGTGTACCACGTAGTCCCACTGCGTGGTACATGAAGGAACCACGCAGTGGGACTGCGACGTAACCCGAGTACAACAAAAGAAAAAATAACGTAAAAAGGGTAGTTTCGACAGTGAAAATTTTGACTAAAGGGGGGGACTCAGCATTTATGTGAGTTCGAATAGAATTTGCCTATATCCTGATGTCTTTTAAGGGATCAACCTATTTTTTAAGAATTTGCATTTGGCTTCAAAGTGTCGATTCTAGGTCTAAGATAGATTCATAGCTTATTGTGAATCATTAACCAGATTTAGTATCTAGAATAGAAATTTCTGGGATTTAGATGTATTTCCATCTGGTCTGAGCTGATTGATTCTGCATATAAATTGTTATATTCGTTGTTCCTAGTTTCAATGGGTTAGATGTTTTAATATTTATGGATCTGGTAGTTCATATGAGCATTAGTCTGTAACATGACAAGGTTGTTTTAATCTTCAAATTCATCCATCAACACTAAATGGTAGTACTTTTTTGAGATTGGTGAAAATGATAGCTTCTGGATTATGTTTAGCTGTGTTCTATGTGAGATTTATTGGGAAGAATATGAGTGGCACTACTGGATATTATGGCTAAAAGTATACTGATGTTTGTACATGGAAGAACCCAGTTTTAACGATTTTAATTAGTATTTAAATTTTTAATCAATATCATGTTAACCTGCTTACGAGTTTGAAATATAGAAGTTATTGGTTTGAATTGATAGAAGGGTAATATGGCGAAGATGTTTCATCAGTTTTTATAAGTGGTGCTACTTTATTACCCAGAAGTTTATA
Organism: Allium sativum; assembly: GCA_030737875.1. NCBI lineage: Eukaryota > Viridiplantae > Streptophyta > Magnoliopsida > Asparagales > Amaryllidaceae > Allium > Allium sativum. The sequence goes on along the minus strand of CM060918.1, from coordinate 720,067,676 downwards.
TACGTGCTACTTTTTTGAAGATGCTTCATCAGTTTTGAAGATACTACATCAATTTAAATTGGTTAAATGGATATGAGATTTCAGTTGTCCATCTCCTATTTAAAAGCCATAACTAATTGCATTCATATGATCCTACTTTGAAGAAACTTGATGTAATGGAATTTTTGATCTCTCTTTTATTGGTGTTGATTGACAAAGGGCATGAGCAAGTGGAGCTGCTGAGATGCACACATGTGGTGCTTGCCTAATCATGGGCTTTTTGTTTAGTGTTATAGTTTCTTGTATCTTAAGTTTATTTTGCTTTTTAATTGTAATGGTTAGTATGCTAACCTTTCTTTTGTAAGTTTTAACTTTAGTAGATAATAAAGTGAACCAATTTTCAATACATATATATAGGAAAGCATTTGGTTGCACCCCAAAAATAAAGCACCCAATTTGCCCCTTGATTTCCACCTCTCGTTTATATTAAAGAATTTAGTGGAGGGGGAGGGAGAGTTAGTGGAGGGAGAGAGAAAGTGATTTTGTGGTGGAAAAGAGGGAGGCTAAAGGGGTGCTCCACTATTTGAGGTGCCATTGAACCTGCCTCATATATATATATATATATATATATATATATATATATATATATATATATATATATATATATGAGGAGCGTTCCGCTACACCTCTTATATTACACGTGAACTCTCCCCCTTAATCTCCGCCAACTATTTCCCACTCATTCTCTCCCTTCCCACTAAGAAATAATATTGAAATGGGAAGAGAGAGAATGAGTGGGGAAATGGGTGGTGGAGATTAAGGGGGAGAGTTCATGTGCAATATAATAGGTGCAGTGGAACGCTCCTATATATATATATATATATATATATATATATATATATACACCCGATTAAAACAGACAAACATGATGAGAGTTTGCTTCTTGCGTTTTTCCTCCGCTCTTGTGTACCAAATTTCAGAATTTCAGGACCTCTATCCCTGACTAAAGAAAGTTCGGTAACTATATTTATGAATTGGACAAAACAGTTCAGTGCTGCAAATAGAATAAGCCAAAACCAAATCTAGAAAAAAAAATTATGCATGGCCCAAAAATCTAAGACTAATTGAAATGATGAAAGCCAAGTTGTTCAATTCTCATAACATCTTCAACAGTTCGACGTGCGGATTTTCGATTTTCCGCATCGCGAATTGGTTGAACTGAAGTTTTCCCGACGGTTTTAGGAATCGGCGTTTGTTGAACAAACGCCTGAAACTAGGCATCTGCTCAACAAATGCCTGATAATATGTTAACTTTATATTCGTTAATAATTTTAAAAGTAAGTGGCCTGGTCAATTAAAAAACATGTGAACAATATATACCATGAATGAATAAATACCTACAAACAAACAAGGCATGTATATCACGTGCACTTCTGCAAACAAACAAGGCCTGTATATCACGTGTGGACAAAAAATAGAATAGTTGAAAACCATCATGTGCACTTCTGCAAACAAATAGGGCCACGCGTGGACAAAAAAAATAAAGCAGTTGAAAACCAGGTGTTTGTTGAACAAACTCCTGGAAACAACTTTATAATAGCGTTTGTTGAACAAATGTCTAGTTTCAGGCATTTATTCAACAAGCGCCTGAATAATTTTCTTATTCTGAAACTATTGCCCCCAAAATCCGAACGACCAACTCTTTCTACACACTGTTGGGGACGATTTTGGGGTTGGGTTTCAAAAAATCGGAAATCCCCGCTAAAGTTGGAGCTGCTCCCAACCGGCCAAGACTTCCTATAGCTCTTTACATTTCCAGACTGAGCTTGCAAACGGCATTTCCGCTGCGCCACTTTTCCTAAGACGAAGAGAGCTTGATTCCATATCAGAAAAAACAATATTGTTTGTTCCCTAATCAATTGCTTTCAATAGGAAGAGTTGTTTTGTTTTCGAGTCATTTTAGTTTGTTAGGGGCGCGTAAACACAACAAGAATAGTTTCGGTTAGCGTTGACAAAAACCCATTGATGGTCATCATTAGTCGTCGTCATCAAACGCTAAAAACAGTTGCAGTACAACCTGATGTTAACAAAAGAACGACCTCTTTAGCGTTGGCTTTTGTAGCCAAATTGGCTACGGCTGACGATGGTTAGAGAGGACACGTGTAAAATTATAGGCTTCTTGCATGTGTCACTAGCCATCGCCAATTGTAACAAGGTAGAAACAAAGTCCATAGCGAGTTGTTGCCAATCGTTGCAAAACTGAAAACAAAAGTTGATGCTAATCATCTTCAACCAACACCCAACGTGATTACTAAGTCATCGCTAGGTGTTGCAAATCTGAAACCGATTCTCTGCATTTCAGCTTCCTTGCCACCTTCTTGTCACACATACTCGCAATACACATATCCAATCATTACACAACTCATATACACACAATTCCACAATACATTTCCATATCCAATAACCTAACATACTATATGTACTCAATTTCACAACACATGTCCACATATAAAGTTTAAAACATATATATATACACATAAAATAATATATATATATATATATATATATTATAAATACCAATATAGCACATTCACATATCAAACCAAAATATCCATAACAACTCGTGCATACCAAAAGAAAACATCAATATATCAATATTCCAACAAAATTTGTTTATATTTATGTTAAAAAAATGATTAAATAAAAATGACAAGTACTTGTTCGTCTCCATCATCATTCTCATCTTCCCCTAACCCATCCTGATCCCTAGGGGTTCTCCCATGCTCGGAAAGATATGCAGATAAGTACCTATTCGTCTCCATCGTCATCGTCCCCCAACCCATCCTGATCCCTTGGCATTCTTCCAACTCATCAAACATGGTAGTCGGTCCACCCTTTCGCAAAGCTCGATCACTTACTAACAAAGCATAACGATCTCCTCCTGCTGTTGGGATCTCCTGTAAGCGGCCTAATTCATCGCTACCTATAATTTAATTTAATGGGAGTTTTAATTTGAAGTTCAGGATTTAACATAATTTATAATTTAGTTAATAAATCACTTTACTTCTATATTGCCGAAGCAATACCCCCTATATCGAGTAGACGTGTCAATAATGATGTCACAGGGGTAGTTCACTCCTATAGGGTTGGGTCATGATCTGAGGGTTACGTCACTCAACCGACCTCAGGTTGGTGTCTCTTCTGTAATAGCGAACGGTTAATTTACATACTAAGTATCCAATTTAAAATTTATCGATTGTTTAGAATTCTTAACATCACACGCTCCAACTTAGCGTCCGTCTAGGTATAGGAGGTATTACCCTTCTCATCGTTCCACTCGAAGACACGAGTCTGGGTAAACACGTCAACAAGTGTGTGCTCCCGATGTTGAATCAACATCTGAAGTTGTACAAATGAACAATATTACTAATATGAATAAATATAATTAAATTTTTTACAACTACTTGTTAAAGCAATTTATGACACTTATCAGCTCACGGCTATGCTACTAGAAGGACTTTGAACCACCATGGTGGAAAGAAGTATTTTTTTCCTTGTTGCCTCGTTCCATTCTAAAGCCACTTGTAAATTTAGATATATGTTTAAATAAATTGATATACAAAACTAAAACAGAGTAGAAATTAAAATGAGTTTATATAACTTATCCTCGCCCCTAAGTCTCGCACAACCAAAGAAACCTAAGCAATACCTAGGGATGAGCATTCGGTCGATTCGGTTACTTTTGAGTCAAAAGAACTCAAACCGAATTAGAATTGAAAATTTTCCAAGCCGAACTGAACCAAATTTGGCAGGAAAATAATTAACTAATTTAATTATTAAATATTGATTTAACGATATCAATAAATGGAATTAAATAATATTTATATTTAATTAATATAAATAATAGGATAATATATTTCCGGGATAGTCGGAAATAACGGAATTCACAATATTGTGTAAACTGGACAGTTGAAAATATATAATTCAGTTTATATTGAATTTTATTGACAAATATATTTATATAAGCCAGTTGAATTTATAATTTATATTATAATTAAAATAGAGCTCGAAATGGCGCTACAGTTCGCTATTTGGCGATTTGAACTTCAACTGAATGTACAGGGTCCGTTTTAAGTTGGATTTCTGTGAAACAACAACCGTCAGGACCGATTAGATAATAGTTTTCTAATGGAAGAGAAAAATCGGGATTTCGTCGTGTAGATTTTGATTTATGACAAAAGCAAATTTTAGAAAAGTCGCTATGGAATTCCTTTATAAAATATAACGATATATAAAAGGAATTTAAATATAAATTGAATATCGATATAATATGGATTTGGAATATCGAACTGTAAATCCATATATGAATATTCTGGAGCTGTGGTATATTCTATGTAGATATATACGATAATATTAAATTATTAATATTTAATTTAATTTATTTAAATATATTTATATATTTAAATAGATTTTTCAGGGGTATAAAAATAGCCAGTTTTACAAACGAACACCGTTTTCGACGAAACTAGTTTTGTTGGATCCGCAGTGTCAAATAGTTGTTAGATTTCCAGTTTCGTGATTTTTAGAGTCACTGTGTGGCCGTACGGATTTTTAGAGTGTAAAACAGTCAGTATTTCGATGGTTAAAAATACGCTGTGTGAGCATACGGAGTCAGAATTTGACGAAACCGGTTTCGTTGGGACGTAATGTCGAGCTGTAGCTGCATGCCAATTTTCTTGATTTTTGGATATCATGTGTGAGCACACGAATTTTTAGAAGTGCGAAAACGGAGATAAGATGATAAAAACAAAATATCTAAAAATATCTATTTCTCCTATAAATACCCTACAACTTCTCTAAACCTAAAATTCCATTCCCACAGTCAACGTTTCATAGCCGCCTCCATTTTTCATTTCAGGAAAAAACAATTTCGATCCTCAGAAAATTCATGAACAAACCAAAGAAAATTCTATAATTTGAGAGAGATATATATTCGGATTTAGCAAGGCTTCCCCTCCTTTTCTATACTCGTTTTGTAATGCTCGACGCATTTTCTGCAAATGGAAATGAAGTAGTGTTTGTCTAGGGTTTTAAATCGATGAGTATGGAAGCATCAATTCGCGAGTTCGGTTGTATGTTTGGGTTCAGGATGGGAAATCGCACATTTGTGTGCATTTTTGGTGAAGAGATGGGCTTCAAGGTGTCGTGCGATGTCAGGGACTGGCGGAATGGCCTGTGCGACGCAGTGGGTTTAAAGGGGATCGGGTATGGTGCTTTGGATATGGAGTCGAAGAGGAATAGACGAGGAGTTCGATGCTGGTTTCGGCCTGTTGAACGGTGGAATGGAGATGAAGCTCGGTGGAGGATTTTGGGTGCTGTGAATGACTGGAGAAGTTCAGTATTAAGGATTTGGGGGAGATGTATTTATACGGTAGTGGGTTGAAAAGTTTCACAAACCGTAAGTTGCGTTGGGATCGTATGGATGGACGCTACCCAATGGGACTAATTGGAAGTCCATCGGAGCTCGTTACAATTTATGGCGAAATAAATTGTGACTGAATCAAATAACGCAAACCGTTATTTAACGGCTAACGCGCAAATGTGAGTAAAACTCACCAACTCTGAACAGTTATATTTTTATAATGTATTCTTAGAACTGTTAATCATCTGTTGATTGCTGTGTGTTGGTTGATTGATTGAACTGCTAGTCAGTTAGTGGAAATTATATATATATATATATATATATATAAACCGTTAAATATTATATATTGATGTTGTTATCAGAATAATCCGTACTGGAATGAAAGTGATGTTGATTTTATTGTGTAACATCTGTGATGCAGGGAAACAGGTTGGAGGGACCCAACTGGGTTCCTCAATATTTATAATACCATTTGTCCATATATTGTGTTACATGATGTGATATATAATCTATTGTCGATTATATATGTTTGGACGATATTTATCATCGTGATTTCATATGATTGAATACCATAACTTACGGGATGTTGATAAGGGAATTTTCAAAGTGATATTGAGAATAAAATATTTATAAATGGGATATTTATAAATAATAGATATTTATAAATAGAAATATTTATAAATAAGAAATATTTATAAATTGGAATATGTATAAATAGGAGATATTTAGAAAGGAAATAATTTATAAACATTTACTTTTTGAATGGAAAGACCTGTGTGGCGGTTTGGGGATTTTCCCGATGCTTCCGATACAAAGGAGGTTATGGCGAATTTTCCAGGGGATTTAAGGAGTTAGAATATTTTTTAGAATAAATTTGAAAATGAAATATTTGCAAACCATTTGCAAATAGAATAAAATAGAAAAAAGAAATATTTGTAAACCATTTACAAATAGAATTAAAAAGGGAACATTTAGAAAATAAATAGAGTTAATAAAAAGGAAACCGTTATAAAAAGGAAAACGTTATTAAATGAACATTTATAAAGTGAAGAACCGTTACTAAAAAAGTGAATCTTTATAAATGAATAAACGTTGTTACAAGGGGATCTTTTTAAATGGATAAACGTTATCAAAAAGGATAAATCGAATATGGTATTCGAAGTTAGTTAATCGAATATGGTATTCGAAGTTGGTTAATCGAATATGGTATTCGAAGTTAGTTAATCGAATATGGTATTCGAAGTTGGTTAATCGAATATGGTATTCGAAGTTGGTTAATCGAATATGGTATTCGAAGTCAGTTAATCAAATATGGTATTCGAAGTTGGTTAATCGAATATGTTATTCGAAAGGGGTTAGTCGAGTCGAGTTAGTCAAATAGAGTTAACCACTTAGAGTTAATCAGTTAGAGTTAATCAGTTAGAGTTAATCAGTTAGTGTTAATCAGTTAGAGTTAACCAGTAGAGTTAATCAGTTAGACTTAAACAGTTAGAGTTCTTCAGTTAGAGTTAATCAGTTAGAGTTAATCAGTTAGAGTTAATCAGTTAGAGTTAACCAGTAGAGTTAATCAGTTAAAGTTAACTAGTAGATTTAATCAGTTAGAGTTAACCAGTTAGAGTTAATCAGTTAGAGTTAATCAGTTAGAGTTAACCAGTAGAGTTAATCAATTAGAGTTAACCAGTAGAGTTAATCAGTTAGAGTTAACCAGTTAGAGTTAATCAGTTAGAGTTAATCAGTTAGAGTTAATCAGTTAGAGTTAACCAGTTTGAGTTAATCAGTTAAGGTTAATCCAAATGAGATGCCATTTAGCATGACTGCTAGCGTAATTCACAGGGCTGTAAATAGCCTACGGCGGTCGGATGTTTCCTGAGGGAATCAGGCGTAACCATTGTGATCGCTGCGATCTAGAGTCAAGCGAATGGAGTTAATCGAATGGAGTTAAATAGAGTTAGTCGAATATAGTTTATTCGAATAGGGTTGAATAGAGTTGAATAGAGTTAATCGAATAGTAGTTATTCGAATAGAGTTGAATGGAGTTAATCGAATAGTAGTTATTCGAATGGAGTTAAATAGAGTTAGTCGAATATAGTTTATTCGAATAGAGATAAAGGAAAAGAGTTATCGATTAGTTTAATCGGAAGGAGATTAACGAGTATATCGTATTCGAAAGAAAGAGATTGAATATAGTTTATTCGAAAGAGAGAGATTTTGAATATAAGTTATTCGAAGAGAGATAATCGAATATTGGTTATTCGAAGAAGAGTTAATCAATTAGAGATTACTCGGGAGAGAATTATACGTCGAATTCAAATAGATCGAATTCGGGAAAGTAATATTTACTTTTCGGTTTTTAAATCAGGAGTATACACTAATAAATTAGGGCTAGGTTTAATTAGTCGAATTAAAGAATAAAGGTTATAATTGAAGTTAGATATTGCGAAGGTAGGGATTATAATGTTATCGTTATAATCAATGTTTCAATAAAGAAGTGGATTCGTAAATTGAATCCGAGAGTTACGTAAAGAAGTTGTTAAAGGTTTAAAAGATAAACTGTTACTATTTTGAAGTTATAACGTTGTTCAGTTAAGGTCTGAGAGGTAATTATACCCCAACTTGATTGACTTCCTTCTTAACTAAGGAATGGTAAGGGTTGATAGTGAATGATGGTTAAGTGAATTCAGTAAATGGTTTGAGTTGGCATAGCGATGTTTATTTAAACATCAGTTTAAATCCAATAAAGGAACTATGGAAATGTTTTCCAAATAAGAAATCAGAAATGTTTTCTAATATACAAAACAAGGAAATAGAAATGTTTTCCATTGTTAATAAAGTATATTTTCTAAAATTAGAAAATAAGAAATTTAGAATATAGGGAAACAGGAGATAAGTAAATTAATGAACTAAAGAGATAAATGTTAAATGATGATTGGTTGATTAGTTGATATAATTTCCGTCTGGAAATAATATCGTTGTTTGCACACGAGTTTTTCATTGATAGTTAAATCACAGACTATCAATGTTTTGACCATTTTAACATGTTAATATGGAGAGATCGGTTGGATTATTATCCAAAGAACCACTCTGTATTGGCATAAGCGTTGCGAATCATATATGCTGAATATATTGAAGACGGAGTAAAGTGCAAGGGCTATTGTATAAATCTTAGACAACCATGGACTAAGATGGATGTACTGAATAGTGCCTTCGGTTTCGTTCAGTCCCAGAACGAACGTAAATGGACGAATGTCTGACAAAGTATTTCCAATGATCAAATGGGTTGGTCTATATAAATATATATGGTTGCAACGGATTTATCCCTTAGCATAACATCCAGGATATTTGTATAAACCAACTAATGATTTACGGATCTGATAATGTGGCATTCAAAGTGATCGTGTTATAAATGAATGGAAAGTAAGCGTAGCTTCTAGCCTCACATCCGGTAAATGACAGAAATCAGGCAGGCAGCATGGCTAAGTCAGTCGCACCGAAGTAGGATGTATAATCACCTATCTAGAGAATATTCATTTGCTTCTTTTAATCTATCAATGCTGTCCCATATATATATGGGAAACGGTTGCTGATCCCAACCGTTGGTGATGTACATTCAATACACTCAAGCGAAATGAGTGGTCGGTCATGTGTGGCTGAGTTGCAAGATGTTCTTGTTGAACTCCAGTGTATCGTTCCTAGAGTACACTGATCGGAAGGTGGTTCCATACCTTGTCATAGTTGGAAATCCATTACCCAATACGTGCTTGCGGTTTTGATTGTATACTATATCTGTAAAACGTGAGATGGAAGCGTTTCTGCTAGATTGTTATCCAATTGTATTTAGACATTATTGTAATATCAGAATGATATTGTTTACAAAGTTGTTGGATTCTCATAAGGGAAAAACCCGTTCCGTTATGCGGCGTGGTCTTATGAGATATCGTTTACTTGTTAAAACTGTTTTAAACTGTTTTACTCATACCAGTCCCATGACTGACCCGGAGTTTATTTGTTTGTTTCCCTAAACTCTTGGGTGCCTAATTTTGTATGGGCAGTCAAGTAGTCCGGATTTTACAGATACACTTGGAGAGCTTGGAGCAGGAGGCTTCAGGATTCTATAGCTATTATTATTTCCGTTGTTGTTGTAAGTGTTGTACTCTGATAAGTGCTATTGTATATATAACTGTTTGTATTTCAAAAGTTATGTTATATTTTATTCGTTCCGCTGTGAGATTCGTGTTTACTCTGACGATGATGTCCTTCTTCTTCTTCTATTCTATTAGTTCTACCTTATCTATCCTCACCCTCTGTTTTCTTTCTATTAGTTTCCTGGTTTCCAGTTTAATTTGGGGTTGGACTTGTGTTTTTGGTCAGCTCAAATTGGACCGGATTTTCGGGTCACTATAGTTGGTATCAGAGCATTGGTTTAGTTATTACCTTGGCTCTGTGGCGAAATTCAGTAGAGATTGGATTAGTAATATCCTTGACCGAATTTGAGTGTATATATACGAGTGCGTATTTGTTAGTTAATATAAAGTGATTTATATTGTGGAGACTCATTGGTTGAGTGGCTTATGGATTCTGGTCGATCAGTTTGATCCACTGTATCAGTAGGGGTTTCTAAACACTCGAATACGATGAACCAACATGATATGTTTTGAAATTAACATAGTATATTGGTTGTGTTGGTTGTTATTAAAATCGAATAAGATTATAAAATGTGAAATGGTTATAAATAACTAATCAGAATTCATATAAGTAAAGTATATGAAATAATATGAATTAAATCTGAATTTAAATCAGAATTGGAATTAAAATAAGGAAATTTTAAGTTCCTGGGAGATTTTGAAAACGTTTTTCAAACTGAAAGTGATATAGTATTGAACTCACTTCGATAGCTGGAAAATAGATTCTGATGATGAATCGCGACATCATCAGTGTTCATTTTCGAGTTCTAAGTGACGGATTACTACCAAGGGTTTTGTTTTTGAATTGTTTTGAGAAAACAAGTTGTTTAGAAATTCAAAGGATTTGAATTGGCATTATGATTTCAAATTGATTTGAAATAAACCCAGGAATTTGAAATTTAAATTTAACTTGTGAAGTTAAATGGATTAAAATAGCAAATGTGAATAAGTGAATTAAAATTTAACTTGAACTGAGTTAAATTGAATTGAATTGGATTAGAGAATGATCTGTTATGGAATTGGGTTGATGAGTTAATAAATTGGAATTTGATATTGGGGTTCGAATGAAATTCGATTTGGATTTGAGGATATGAACTGATTGGAATTTGATTGAGATAACACTGGTATATGCTGAGTTGATAGCTTATGGAAGTGATAGAGTTGATATGCCCGATAAAAAGGCACCAGTTTATATTATATATGGATATGAGATTTATGAGCTGAATTGGCAAGCCGTCCGGCTGTTTGATTTTCTTTTGGGTGGAGAAGGCCTAGAGAGGCGAGTTGGAGTTTCACTGATAGGGCTGTACAAAGGAAGTTATGGTGAAATTTTTCGAAAGGTTAAGGTGTTAGAAAATTTTCAAAATTTTTGAAAATTTAGCGGAATAAATTAATGTTTTAGTCGATATTAATTGATTCAGTTGAAAACGGAGATAAGAGGTAAACAGAAAAATTTTTATCCAGTAGATAGGGTCGTCCCCTACCTTAGCAATTTTGAGGACGAAATTATTTTAAGGGGGAAAGATTGTAATGACCCGTAATTTGGCAGGCAAATAATTAACTAATTTAATTATTAAATATTGATTTAACGATATCAATAACTGGAATTAAATAATATTTATATTTAATTAATATAAATAATAGGATAATATATTTCCGGGATAATCGGAAATAACGGAATTCACAATATTGTGTAGACTGGACAGTTGAAAATATATAATTCAGTTTATATTGAATTTTATTGATGAATATATTTATATAAGCCAGTTGAATTTATAATTTATATTATAATTAAAATAGAGCTCGAAATGGTGCTGCAGTTCGCAATTTGGCGATTTGAACTTCAACTGAATGTACAGGGTCCGTTTTAAGTCGGATTTCTGTGAAACAAGAACCGTCAGGACCGATTAGATAATAGTTTTCTAATGAAAGAGAAAAATCGGGATTTCGTCTTGTAGATTTTGATTTATGACCAAATCAAATTTTAGAAAAGTCGCTATGGAATTCCTTTATAAAATATAACGATATATAAAAGGAATTTCAATATAAATTGAATATCGATATAATATGGATTTGGAATATCGAATTGTAAATCCATATATGAATATTCTGGAGCTTTGGTATATTCTATGTGGATATATACGATAATATTAAATTATTAATATTTAATTCAATTTATTTAAATATATTTATATATTTAAATAGATTTTTCAAGGGTTTAAAAATAGCCAGTTTTACAAACGAACTCAATTTTCGACGAAACCAGTTTTGTTGGATCCGCAGTGTCAAATAGTTGTTATATTTCCAGTTTTGTGATTTTTAGAGTCACCGTGTGGCCATACGGATTTTTAGAGTGTAAAACAGTTAGTATTTAGATGGTTAAAAATACGCTGTGTGAGCATACGGAGTCGGAATTTGACGAAACCAGTTTCGTTGGGACCGTAATGTCGAGCTGTAGCTGCATGCCAATTTTCATGATTTTTGGATATCGTGTGTGAGCACACGAATTTTTAGAAGGGCGAAAACGGAGATAAGATGATAAAAACAAAATATCTAAAAATATCTATTTCTCCTATAAATACCCAGAAACTTCTCTAAACCTAAAAATCCATTCCCACAGTAAACGTTTCATAGCCGCCTCCATTTTTCATTTCAGGAAAAAACAATTTCGATCCTCAGAAAATTCAAGAACAAACCAAAGAAAATTCTATAATTTGAGAGAGAGATATATTCGGATTTAGCAAGGCTTCCCCTCCTTTTCTATACTCGTTTTGTAATGCTCGACGCATTTTCTGCAAATGGAAATGAAGCAGCGTTTGTCTAGTGTTTTAAATCGATGAGTATGGAAGCATCAATTCGCGAGTTCGGTTGTATGTTTGGGTTCAGGATGGGAAATCGCACATTTGTGTGCATTTTTGGTGAAGAGATGGGCTTCAAGGTGTCATGCGATGTCAGGGACTGGCGGAATGGCCTGTGCGACGCAGTGGGTTTAAAGGGGATCGGGTATGGTGCTTTGGATATGGAGTCGAAGAGGAATAGATGAGGAGTTCAACGCTGGTTTCGGTCTGTTGAATAGTGGAATGGAGATGAAGCTCGGTGGAGGATTTTGGGTGCTGTGAATGACTGGAGAAGTTCAGTATTAAGGATTTGAGGGAGATGGATTTATACGGTAGTGGGTTGAAAAGTTTCACAAACCGTAAGTTGCGTTGGGATCGTATGGACGGACGCTACCCAATGGGACTAACTGGAAGTCCATCGGAGCTCGTTACAATTTATGGCGAAATAAATTGTGACTTAATCAAATAACGCAAACCGTTATTTAACGGCTAACGCGCAAATGTGAGTAAAACTCACCAACTCTGAACAGTTATATTTTTATAATGTATTCTTAGAACTGTTAATCATCTGTTGATTGCTGTGTGTTGGTTGATTGATTGAACTGCTAGTCAGTTAGTGGAAATTATATATATATATATATATATATATATATATATATATATAAACCGTTAAATATTATATATTGATGCTATTATCAGAATAATCCGTACTGGACTGAAAGTGATGTTGATTTTATTGTGTAACATCTGTGATGCAGGGAAACAGGTTTGAGGGACCCAACTAGGTTCCTCAGTATTTATAATACTGTTTGTTCATATATTGTGTTATATGATGTGATATATAATCTGTTGTTGATTATATGTGTTTGGATGATATTTATCATCGTGATTTGATATGATTGAATACCATAACATACGGGATGTTGATAAGGGAATTTTCAAAGTGATATTGAGAATAAAATATTTAAAATGGGATATTTATTAATAATAGATATTTATAAATAGAAATATTTATAAATAAGAAATATTTATAAATTGGAATATGTATAAATAGGAGATATTTAGAAAGGAGATAATTTCAAAACATTTACTTTTCGAATGGAAAGGCCTGTGTGGCGGTTTGGGGATTTTCCCGATGCTTCTGATACAAAGGAGGTTATGGCGAATTTTCCCGGGGATTTAAGGAGTTAGAATATTTTTAAGATTAAATTTGAAAAGGAAATATTTGCAAACCATTTGCAAATAGAATAAAATAGAAAAAAGAAATATTTGTAAACCATTTACAAATAGAATTAAAAAGGGAATATTTAGAAAATAAATAGAGTTAATAAAAAGGAAACCGTTATAAAAAGGAAAACGTTATTAAATGAACATTTATAAAGTGAAGAACCGTTACTAAAAAAGTGAATCTTTATAAATGAATAAACGTTGTTAAAAGGGAATCTTTTTAAATGGATAAACGTTATCAAAAAGGATAAATCGAATATGGTATTCGAAGTTAGTTAATCGAATATGGTATTCGAAGTTGGTTAATCGAATATGGTATTCGAAGTTAGTTAATCGAAAATGGTATTCGAAGTTGGTTAATCGAATATGGTATTTGAAGTTGGTTCGAATATGGTATTCGAAGTCAGTTAATCAAATATGGTATTCGAAGTTGGTTAATCGAATATGTAATTCGAAAGGGGTTAGTCGAGTCAAGTTAGTCAAATAGATTTAACCAGTTAGAGTTAATCAGTTAGAGTTAACCAGTTAGTGTTAATCAGTTAGAGTTAACCAGTAGAGTTAATCAGTTAGAGTTAACCAGTTAGAGTTAATCAGTTAGAGTTAATCAGTTAGAGTTAATCAGTTAGAGTTAACCAGTAGAGTTAATCAGTTAGAGTTAACTAGTAGAGTTAATCAGTTAGAGTTAACCAGTTAGAGTTAATCAGTTAGAGTTAATCAGTTAGAGTTAATCAGTTAGAGTTAACCAGTAGAGTTAATCAGTTAGAGTTAACCAGTAGAGTTAATCAGTTAGAGTTAACCAGTTAGAGTTAATCAGTTAGAGTTAATCAGTTAGAGTTAACCAGTTAGAGTAAATCAGTTAAGGTTAATCCAAATGAGATGCCATTTAGCATGATTGCTAGCGTAATTCGCAGGGCTGTAAATAGCCTACGGCGGTCGGATGTTTCCTGAGGGAATCAGGCGTAACCATTGTGATCGCTGCGATCTAGAGTCAAGCGAATGGAGTTAATCGAATAGTAGTTATTCGAATGGAGTTAAATAGAGTTAGTCGAATATAGTTTATTCGAATAGGGTTGAATAGAGTTGAATAGAGTTAATCGAATAGTAGTTATTCGAATAGAGTTGAATGGAGTTAATCGAATAGTAGTTATTCGAATGGAGTTAAATAGAGTTAGTCGAATATAGTTTATTCGAATAGAGATAAAGGAAAAGAGTTATCGATTAGTTTAATCGGAAGGAGATTAACGAATATATCGTATTCGAAAGAAAGAGATTGAATACAGTTTATTCGAAAGAGAGAGATTTCGAATATAAGTTATTCGAAGAGAGATAATCGAATATAGGTTATTTGAAGAAGAGTTAATCATTTAGAGATTACTCGAAAGAGAATTATACGTCGAATTCAAAAAGATCGAATTCGGGAAAGTATTATTTACTTTTAAGTTTTTAAATCAGGAGTATACACTAATAAATTAGGGCTAGGTTTAATTAGTCGAATTAAAGAATAAAGGTTATAATTGAAGTTAGATATTGCGAAGGTAGGGATTATAACGTTATCGTTATAATCAATGTTTCAATAAATAAGTGGATTCGTAAATTGAATCCAAGAGTTACGTAAAGAAGTTGTTAGAGGTTTAAAAGAAAAACTGTTACTATTTCGAAGTTATAACGTTGTTCAGTTAAGGTCTGAGAGGTAATTATACCCCAACTTGATTGACTTCCTTCTTAACTAAGGAATGGTAAGGTTTGATAGTGAATGATGGTTAAGTGAATTCAGTAAATGGTTTGAGTTGGCATAGCGATGTTTATTTAAACATCAGTTTAAATCCAATAAAGGAACTTTGGAAATGTTTTCCAAATAAGAAATCATAAATGTTTTCTAATATAGAAAACAAGGAAATGTTTTCCATTGTAAATAAAGTATATTTTCTAAAATTAGAAAATAAGAAATTTAGAATATAGGGAAACAGGAGATAAGTAAATTAATGAACTAAAGAGATAAATGTTAAATGATGATTGGTTGATATAATTTCCGTTTGGAAATAATATCGTTGTTTGCACACGAGTTTTTCTTTGATAGTTAAATCACAGAATATCAATGTTTTGACCATTTTAACGTTGTTAATATGGACAGACCGGTTGGATTATTATCCAAAGAACCATCTGTATTGGCATAAGCGTTGCGAATCATATATGCTGAATATATTGAAGACGGAGTAAAGTGCAAGGGCTATTGTATAAATCTTAGATAACAATGGACTAAGATGGATGTACTGAATAGTGCCATCGGTTTCGTTCAGTCCCAGAACGAACGTAAATGGACGAATGTCTGACAAAGTATTTCCAATGATCGAATGGGTTGGTCTGTATAAATATATGTGGTTGCAACAGATTTATCCCTTAGCATAACATCCAGGATATTTGTATAAACCAACTAACGATTTACAGACCTGATAATGTGGCATTCAAAGTGATCGTGTTATAAATGAATGGAAAGTAAGCGTAGCTTCTAGCCTCACATCCGGTAAATGACAGAAATCGGGCAGGCAGCATGGCTAAGTCGGTCGCACCGAAGTAGGGTGTATAATCACCTATCTAGAGAATATTCATTTGCTTCTTTTAATCTATCAATGCTGTCCCATATATATACGGGAAATGGTTGTTGATCCCAACCGTTGGTGATGTACATTCAATACACTCAAGCGAAATGAGTGGTCGGTCATGTGTGGCTGAGTTGCAAGATATTCTTGTTGAACTCCAGTGTATCGTTCCTAGAGTACACTGATCGGAAGGTGGTTCCATACCTTGTCATAGTTGGAAATCCATTACCCAATACGTGCTTGCGGTTTTGATTGTATACTATATTTGTAGAACGTGAGATGAAAGCGTTTCTGCTAGATTGTTATCCAATTGTATTTAGACATAATTATAATATCAGAATGATATTGTTTACAAAGTTGTTGGATTCTCATAAGGGAAAAACCCGTTCCGTTATGCGGCGTGGTCTTATGAGATATCGTTTACTTGTTCAAACTGTTTTAAATTGTTTTACTCATACCAGTCCCATGACTGACCCGGGGTTTATTTGTTTGTTTCCCTAAACTCTTGGGTGCCTAATTTTGTATGGGCAGTCAAGTAGTCGGGATTTTACAGATACACTTGGAGAGCTTGGAGCAGGAGGCTTTAGGATTCTATAGCTATTATTATTTCCGCTGTTGTTGTAAGTGCTATACTCTGATAAGTGCTATTGTATATATAACTGTTTGTATTTCAAAAGTTATGTTATATTTTATTCGTTCCGCTGTGAGATTCGTGTTTACTCTGACGATGATGTCCTTCTTCTTCTTCTATTCTATTAGTTCTACCTTATCTATCCTCACCCTCTGTTTTCTTTCTATTAGTTTCCTGGTTTCCAGTTTAATTTGGGGTTGGACTTGTGTTTTTGGTCAGCTCAAATTGGACCGGATTTTCGGGTCACTACAAAATTAATTTCAGTTAATTCAGTCGATAACCAATTTAACCAAAGTTGAAGTTTGTATTATTATTCAAATGATAAATTCACTAAATGTAAAACATAAATTCGTGTCTTAAAAAAATTTTATATAGTAAATTTTATGTTTATGATTACAGTTGATTTTTTTGCAACAAATGTCTTTGTATTATATCATTAGACTAATTATTTAAAAAACTACAATAGTAAAATTAGATAATAAATTAAAAGTTTAGTTAAACCAATAACCAAAAAAATATTTTACAAACCGAATTATAACCGGTTTGGTTCGAATAACAAACCAACCGAAATGAACCGGTTTGGTCGGTTAATTCGGTTTGAACCAAGTTTTGCTCACCCCTACCTATACCTCCTCTCTCATCCAAGATGGCTTTTTTCCTGCACTTTTTACTTTGTAGTTCTTCCATGAGTTCTTATTCCAGTGTTTGGGAAAGAGATCTATATCTTTATAATAAATCCCAACCACAACCTGCCTATTGGAAAAAAACATATTACATGCATTGTATTAATTTTCAAATGAACTATAAATTTATACTTACCTTAATATCGGGGAGGATGGAATTTCAGACATGAGTGGTATGTCATCCCAGTGGTCGCAACAATCTGTCAACATGCTAATATATGCCACTTTAGAAATAGGTAAAATAAAGTCTGGGGGTTGTATCTCAAAGCCCCTACAGAAATATGATGTAAACATTTAATAACTTGTAAATAATAAACATTTACTAAATTGTATATTTATACTGCATTCTGGGCATGACCGAACGTAAATCCGGTGTTGTATCACTTACACCTGCAAAAGAAGAGTAGATGTTTTATCGCCTAGGAAGCATATTTGTTACAAACATATCATTTTGTATAATGATAACACAAATACACACATACACACACACACACACACACACACACACATATATATATATATATATATATATATATATATATATATTAGTTGACAAACTCAGAACATAGTAATAAACATACTCAGTACATACTCAAAAGCATATACACTATCACGTAAAACTATATCATGTAGTATACCAGTCCATAAACTTAGAACATACATTATATAGGTTCATTATATCAATTCATAAACTTAGCACATGATATTGGCTCGTTATTAGAAAACATACAATTGTACAACATAGCCCACAACACAGTTAAAATCCTGAATATATTTATACAACAAATGATACAAATATTATCAGCCTTCGTTATTCTCTGATTCAGTCTTGATCTCACATTCTATAACGTTTTCTTTTGTACTCTCATATACTTCTTTTCTATTAAAACGTTTGATTCATCATTCAACAGTCATAATCAATATCATCAGTTTTATTATCTCATCATTTTTCTCTACATCTGTTTGACATGTTGCATATTCTACAATGGTAATTTCATTAAATGTAAATCTTCCCATTGTCTTAAATATAGCAGACCAATCTGCTTTATCTCTTTTCCAGGACAGATATGGAGGAAAATAAACTTGTAATATTTGCCTGGCAAATAAGAGAGGATCATACTTATAGTCATGTGATGTGTGCTTTATTTCTATAAGCTTGTAATCTTTGTACACGTTAATTCCCAAATTTGGAACATTTCTGAACCAGTTGCATTCGGGTAAAACAACTTTATTAGCTGATTTTATATATTATGTCAACTCTAAAACCAATGTTAAGATGTTGCAAGAGTCTTTTATATGTTCATCTGGGTCGTCGCTATCCTTGACAAATGCATCACTGCTATATGTCAATTTTTCAGTATCATGATCTTTGGTGTTAAATTTAAATCCACTGACAAAGAATATTGGATAAGCATTGGCATTTTTTTCAGTCTAAGTGCAAAAAATAACATTCCTTCATCATCGACGTAGTTTATTTGATCGTAAATGTAGTTTCAAAACCATTTAGTAAAATCCTTACTGAGATCACCAGATGGATGCTATGATTTGTAAACACTACAAATTATGTGAGTTCATTATTACCTAACACTTATTTAAGTATAATTGAAATAAATATGAATATATTATTACATAACAAATGATGCAACTTCAGCATAATTTAGAAGAACATATGTGTGTGCTACATAGTAATCCATCTGACCATATTTCCACACATTTTCCAATAGGTCGACCACATCTTCTAAAAATAGATAACATTGTCGAACAAAAATCTTGTTCGATGACTTCATCATTACGAGAACAACTTATAAATGATAGGTTCACATGGTGTGACGGCCCGCCCCGAACCAGCCTAAATTTACTTCGAAATGCATTGTACCGATGTCCAACCAGCACAGGATGGTCGCCAAAGAAAGGAAAAGAAAGAAAAGAAAGAAATTTGAAACTATGAACTAACAAGGAACCTGTGGTATTTCTCACAGCGCATGGAATAAAATATAATAACAACATAGCTTTGACATAAAACAGGCGGGACAGTGCATAAGCTGAAAATTAAACCATCATAGCAGCGGAAGTCCAAAATACAGCTTATGATCTAAACCATCATTATTGTAACTCCAAGTTACTGTCTCTAAAGCAAAAGAAAGAAAAGGTACACTACTAATGCCCAAGTAGTGACCTACAACAACACAGGGAGTATATATGAGTGAATAATACGTGTAAGCCTCCTGCTCGTCTCCGGGCAGCTACTCGCGCATCACCACCTGAACTGTCTCTAGCCTGCTCGTTTAAGATCACCCAGAGTAATAAGAAGAGATATAAAACTCTGGATCAGACAAAAGTCTAGTATGAGTGATAAGAAACAAAACAAAACAATAACAGGTATAATCCAATCATACCTGAACCTGGACCTGCAACCAAAGAGTCAGCACAACAAGATGTACAATACTCTAAGGTAATACTAACAGATGGTGCATAAATATGGGGGAGGGGGTGTGCATGTCATAGTGATATCAAACAATCAATCATAGCAACCATCCTTACATCTCTCACTCAGTGCATAAAGCATACGATATCCATCGCTTTGATCATCCAAATCCTTGCTATGATCACTCTGCCTCATGGAGTAATAATTACCCCACTGCACTGATCCATAGCCTAACATTCGTCTCCCGGTGGTGAATCAAAGCTATGGACGTCGACAACTCCTTAGCACACGTCCCGCAGCAAAGCCCAACTATGAAGTTAACTCGTTTGTTCTCATCTGGATCCTGAGTACAAACTTCCCATTTGGATTACCTTTGCGTCTCGGGTTTTGGTCATCATCTTCGTTCATGGCTCTTTAGTTCGAGATCTTCTTCATCAGCTCATGGTCATCCTCCTTGGCTCATGAGGTCGGCTCGTGATCCTCATGTAGACCCAGCTCGTGGGTCCGATCAGCTCGTGACGCTCCTCCTAGCATCGGTTCACGACTCATGGATCGCCCCATGGTGTCGGCTCGTGGCTCCAACCCCGGGTCGTGGTCCTCCTTCCCTGCACTGGCTCATGAAAATGCCCCAGGCTCATGAGTCTTCAGTTGGCTCGTGACATCTCGCCAGGGTCGTGGTCCTCCTCTATCCAATCGTGACCATGGTGGCTCGTGAGGAAGTGGTTCGCGGCTCGTGGTCGACTCGTGATGGGGGTGTGTACGACGAGTGGGTCGGGTCACATAGGTGATCCACAAACGAAATTTGACTGATTTCCTGCAACTCTTCCAGCAAGAAATTTACGTCGTACAACGGAGTTTTCGACCAATCTAACTTTGCTAAGCAATCACAAAACATTCCAAATAATCATAGCAACATGTATAATCAACCATGAACACCAAAACAACAATTTAACATGTTTATATCGATCAAACATACCCAAACCCCATGTTATTCCCTTAATCCCCTTAATTATGATTTAACCATACGATTAGCAAAACATTGTCCAAGTTAACCCAAATTTCTATCAAAGCCCTAAAATAATATATTTTTTACAATTTTTTCCAGACTTTTCTAAGGCATAATTTCGCTAGTTATCGCTAATCACCCCTAATTAGCCATAATTACTGAAAAACAATGCAAATCACTCACCTTAGCCACAAACGAATTATAGATCTGAAGTTCTCTACTGTTTGGGTCGAATTCCTAAACAACACAGCTGCTCCAACTCTGATTTGGTGTTGATTTGCCTTGATTTGATGTAGTTTAGCCTAATCCTTGATTAAACGGGGATTAAAGATGATTCTAGAAGGTGGAGGCCATTGCTAGGTTTGAGAGGATGTTAGCGGCGGCTGAAAAATGACAAAGAAAAGGTTTCTCTAACCCTAATCAGCCCTCATACAGCTCTAATCCCGATATCCCCCATTGGGCCTAGCTGCTAATCACCCGGTTAAGCCCAATTAAACTGTTTTTCACCTTATGAACCTTAATTCAACCATATCTCCCAAATGGTAAGTCCGTTTGACAAGTGTGACCATCTACCGAAAGGTAAACCATCATCCGAATCTAATGGAAGTGATTTCAGGTCAAAACTCCTTACCAATCAAAAGTTATGGTCAAAACAAGATCAATTAGGGGCAAAATGGTCATTCCAAAATCGGCAAGAAACATGAACATGGGAAATGACCACAATAGCCGTCTCCCAAAGTTACACGACTATACGACCTCATATGAAAAAGAAATAAATATTCTACGATCCTCCGATGCATATAATAAGGGTCGTTACACTCTCCCCCCTTAAGAAACTTCGCCCTTGAAATTCCTTAAATAAGAGACATACAAAGGTTCTCGCATGCCTATCAATTATTTGCAATCAATCAAACATACATAACAAATACAACAAGCCTATCCTAGCATGCGGTTTACTAATGAGGGAAGAAACCATTACTATTAAAATCTTACCAGGAAAAGAGTTCTGGATGCGATTCCCTATGCTCGCCTCTATTTTCCAAGTACAGACACTCTCATTCTCGCCCCACTGAACCTTGACCAGTTTCACCGCCTTCCTTCGAAGTTGCTTCGTATCGCTCTAGAAAATATGGATCGGATTGCGATTCCCAACCGCCTCGGGTTCTACTTCGATGTCATCCAACTAATCCGGTGAAATAGTCATATCGGGGTTGTGTACGAACTTCCTTAACTGGGAAACATGTAACACGTTATGAACTCCTGCCATCTTGTCAAAGCTTCTCTTATTACTTCTGGTCCAAGCACAAATTTCTCACTGGTTTCCAATTAACATGATGTTGAATTGCATGGTCTTCCTTACGAAACTTCAAATGGAGTCGTACTAATACTGGACTGATAACTATTATCGTATGCAAGCTCAACTAGACGCAAATAGTCATCCCATGACCCACTAAAATCTAATATACAATCCCTCAAGAGATCCTCTAATACACGATTCACCCAAATACTATCATGATCCAATTTAGTCATTGGTAAACCGTCAATGAAATCCATTTGAGACCTGTTCCCATTTCCCATTTCCATTCAAGAATTTCCAACGGTTGTAACAACCACTAGGCTCCTTTTGATCAGTTTTAACTAACTGGCAATTCATGTACTCCATCTCTCAATCCATTAACATTGGGTACAACCAAGCTCCCATTCTCTATAAGCCATCCTTCTTTATCAAGTCCATACTTTCTCATCTCCTGGCTATTGATATCCATTTCTGCCTTGGAGATGATTTCCAATAGGTTAGGATCGTTCCTATGACTGGAACCAATCCTATCAATCAAAGTTGGTCTGATCGTCTAACTTGCTAACATTTCTGGATCTAATCCACACTTACATCTGAGATCATATCCCACGATATACTCCAGTTGCTTCCATTCAAGAAATATAGCATCTAAACTGTCATGTCTCCTATTCAATGCATCAGCTATCGCACCTAGTCCGGTAGCATGGGCATCCGTGTATGCCATCATCTCTTCATTCTCTATTACCAGAATCCTACAGGTGATAGTCTACTCAAGGGAACAAATATAGGAACAAACATAGCAACCATAGCATCCACCAAATATGTCCTATCTATCAACTGCTAAAGCCATAAATACGTCGATACCAACCTGACTGGTCCAACCAATCCCAAGGCCAACAGAAACCCCGCCTCCATACATACGTTGATGCCTACTTGACTGGTCCAACGTACGTTTATCTTCCAAGGATAACTAGATCACGTCCAACGGATCCAAGGTAATGGGCGTCCCCAGGTACCCCTACTTCGAGTCCGCCTACAACACTCTAAGTATCGACGATTTCTTGGTACTCTCATTAAAAGAGCTACCCACATACTCTGACCCAGTCTCAAGTATCCATTACTGACAAATCTCAAGTCCAACATGAGTCGTCTCTCTATTTGTTGCATCTCCAAGATCAACGAACAACCATTTTCCTTTTACGAGTTCAAGTCCAACTTGAATCGTCCTAACCTTCTTTGCATCTCCACGATCAACGAACACATCTTATCCTTTTTCGAGTTCAAGTCTAACTTGAATCATCCTAACCCTCGTTGCATCCCCACGATCAATGAGCACATCTTATCCCTTCAAAGTTCTACCATTTTTGAACCAATGAGGACATCAACATAGGGTCCTAAACAATCCAGTACCTTGCAACTTCCTCAAGTCCCACTCGAGTCATCTCCTAGCCCTATCGAATCCAACTCGGGGCAGTCCATACCATTGAACATTCTTATCATGCCATGGCTGCACATCACTCCTCGAGTAAGCCGAGATATCATTCAATAGAAATCACGACAACTACTTACATCTCACGCAAACCATCCTAGTCAAACTCGATATTCCCTTAGCATAAGCTCCAAAGTCCTAAACGAATATCAGACAAGCACTCAAGGAACATCTCCTCCGAATTCAGACAATCTACATGAGATGATACAACCAAAACAACTAAGCAATCACAAGAAAACATACATCCATAACTCGATAAGACCACATTACGACAAATCATGCAAAGACTAGTCGAACCACCTATCGGGTTCGTCACAACTAAAGGTCTATCGACTATCTTAGGGTCCAATCCCAACTTATCTACCAGGTCACTAGATATGAAGGAATGGGATGCCTCACTATCAACAAAACTAGAACAGGAACATCATAAATAGAAAGCATACCTCGAATGATGACACCCTTTCCCTTCTCCGCCGCAGTTGGGGCATTCGACGAAGAAGGAACAACGTTGACAGCGTATGCTTTCACAATCTGCTTCCCTTTAGGGGCTTGCAGGAAATTATCTTTGTTATGTCCCACTTAACCGCAATTGAAGCACTTCCTTTCCCCTGGCTTTTCCTAACAATCGCTAGCATAGTGGCCCTTCTTGCCACAACTAAAGCACTCTTTATCTTTCTTGTCCTTCTTTTTCTAACCACCCTTGGTCTGACCCTATTTTCTCTTATTCTGAGACTCCTCCTTACCTCCACCGCTTTCTTGCAGCTTTGGTTCCTCTACAGATGCAAAAGCAACATCGGCCTTTGACTTAGGGTAAAGACTCTTCGATCTCAATGCTTTCCCCTCTATAGACTCGAACGTCTCGTCAATGTGGTTTATCAACCTTTCCCATAAGTACTCATCTAAGCCGGTTATGAACTTCTCATTCTTCTTCTCGGAAGTGTCGATGAGAGATAATCCATACTTCAATAAAGTATTGAACTCAGTAATATATTCCGAGACTGCCCTACCATTCTGCTTAAGCTCCAAGAACTTCCTAAACAATTCTGATTTCTGAGCAGCTGGGATGAACTTTTCACTAAATCGGGCCTTAAACTGATCCCAAGTAACTTGATCCTCAGGGGTAGCTGCCTTAATAACATTCCACCAATTCATTGCCCGTCCTTGCAGCTGACGGGATGCTAGTCTTCTCTTCATCGCATCCTCGATATCCAAGTCTTCGAAGATATGCTCATATCTATCCAACCAATCCTGAACTTCTGTAGCCGATTCCGTTCCGTGGACCGGCTTCCCACCAAGACTAGTGTAGTCCTTATAGAGCTTAGCAAAATTGGCCCTAGGTGCCTGCACCGCTGCACCACCACCATTTGCAGCATTAGGAGCTGCCCTCTGAACATCCCAAAGCGTCTCTCTCATGAAGTCTGTGAACATCGTCCTTATATCAGGAGCATTCCCATTATTGGCTCCATTATCAGTACCCCTCGTATGTCGGTTCATCGTTCAATCTATAAGGAGAAAACGATTAACCATCCCTTTAGTGGTGCCAATGCGGTGCGACTTTGTAACGAACAGGAATTTTCGGCCTCGAAAGTCAACTTAAATACCTTTACCGTAACTCATGCCGACCTTTCAAACACCGAAAACACTGGACGTTATTAGAAAGAAATTAGAGGGTGAGATAAGAATGAAAGAAATATTAGAATAGAAGAAGAAGAAGAACCAACACAACACAGAATCAGAGTCTCACATCGCAGCGGAACACAACAAAATACATAAATCTTTATTTGAGAGCCTTTAAAAATACTTACAATATCAGAGTACATCAACACCACTGGATAGTTATAACAATCTGCCCTTATATGCAACACACAGCGGAATAGTAGCTATATAATATCATACGTCTGGACTCTTCCAGCTCGTCTCTTCACAACATTCGATAACCTGAACCTGTACACCCCGGGCTAATCTGAGCATTTACAAAACACCGGGTAAGTCTGGTGAACCAGAGTGAGTAAAGCTCGCACAGTATTAAGGGTAAATCATCCAACATAATTTTAAAGTTCAAAATCTTTTCAAAAGAAAAGCATAATCGTAAGACCAAATCCACACATAAACACGGATGGGTTTTACCTTACGATAACCCAAAACATTTTTGAAATCAATATATTTTCTGATATTATAATAATGTCTAATTACAAATAAATAACAATCTAACAGAACGCTTGCATCTTACGCTCCACATATATAGTATACAATGAAAACCGCGGGCGCTTATTGGGGATTGGATTCCGACCTTGACAAGGTATGGGTCCACCTGCCGACAGTGTATCTCTAGAGGCGAATACACTGGGTTCAACAAGAACGTCTTGCAACCCGGCCCACACATGACCAAGCACTCATTTCGCTTGAGCGTATCGAATGTATATCACCAACGGTTGGGCTCAAACCACTGTTTCCCGAAAAGGGACAGCATGAAAATAAATTAAAGAAGCAATAGGAATTTCTCTAGATAGGTGATTATACACCCTAATGGGAGCGACCCACATAGCCATGCTGCCTGCCCAATTTTTGTCATTTCCCGGGTGACGAGGCCTGAGGTTTAGATTAACTTTTGAACATCTGGTCATCATTCATTTTGAATGCCACATCGTCAGATCAGCCAGATATCACTAATTGACGTCCACAAAAATACTCTTAGTTGATAAGCTAAAAGAAAGGCCTTTTCTCCACCATCAACGTACGCGATCCCTTTGGAAATACTCTGTCAGACATTCGTCTATACAAGTCATCCAGGAACAGGATGAACCGAAGGTACTCTCCTACTGCCTCCAATATAGGAATCACCCTATGGATCAGTAGCGAGAAGTCCTTGCAACCCGTAGATTCCAACCACGACAGAATCACAGTTTACCTCTGGCTGCTACACCAGAGATTTTTAGTAATCTTTCCGCTTATGAAGATCCACGGTCTTCAATGCTCCATCTTGACCTTCCTCTGATATCTTCATGTATTTGTTGGTCGGAATGGTTTTCGAACCTAAGTTCGATCCCGGTCTTTCCTTACCAACAATCGTATGGGTCAGATTTGATAGTCGGTGATTTAACTATCAAAATAAACAGTGTTTCAATCATGACAAACCCAATGAGTTCACTGGTTCAGTATTCAGCACCATTTGGCCTTTTTAATTAAACAAAAGTAGATTTGAACTCTTAAATATTTCGATATTATAAATATAACTTATCGCTTCTTGTTTAACATAAGTTCTATCTTTAAAACATTCATTTTTATACTCTAAAACAACATCACGGAATATCTTTATTTATTACTTAAAAACCACAAACCATATTTATTCTTATTGAATAAAACTCAACGATTCGTTTCCTTTCTAATTCGAACATATCATTAAATTTTCACACCACCCCTTATATTCCCTTTCCACTTTGAAATCCTCATTATATATTTCCCAGTTTTCATTAAACGTTGTACTATTATTTCCTTAATGGAAATAATAACTATTACTAACCCCCTCCAATCATTACCAACTAATATCATCCTCAGATAATTCTGATGTCGTTCAAGTTAGGGTACTTTAATTACCTCTCAGACCTTGATCAACAACGTTCATACCTTTAGATAGATACCAGCTGTAATCCAAAACCAAATCTTTCAGTCTAATATCAATTAAAATTCCATTTAACTATTTATTCAAGATATGGTTTCATAAAACTTTCTTACCCTTTGAAAATCACTTTCTCAGATATAATCATTATTCCTTAATTCTATAATAAAAAAAATTCCTTATAAAACACCACTTTTTAACCTTTACCCTTTTAAAACAATTTCATTTCTACATTTGGATTTGCTTACAAAATCCCACTTCCTTTACCAATTTAGTTTCACGAATTCCTTTTCAAATCCCTTTCGGCCATTTCCCGCTTTGTATCTCTTATTTCAATTCCCTTCCTTTCCTTGACCACATTATTAAGTAACGTTAAATTGGAGTTAACGATATAACACCTCATCGTTTATAAACCTTGTTAAAAGCCATTCTGGTTTAGTCTAAAACCTTTCTGTTCACAATTCTTTTTTTTTCTTGATTCAAATATTGAATCAATCTAATTTAAGCTATCATGGTCACTTAAATTCCTTTTACATCATTGCTATAAAAATTCGGTTTTTAAAATATAAAAGCCGTTCATAGACTTCTTTCACCTTTCAATTTGATTCCATTTCAACCTCGATTATTTATTCAGTTAATACTAATTTCCCAAATCACTATTAATCAGGATAATAATTTACTTTAATCACTAACTGCTGTAAAAGTAGCTAATCTCATTATTTATTGAAATAAACAGCTAATCCCTTTTTAAAACTTCATTAAATCTAAACAAATATTCTTCTAAACAATTTTATTAGATTAATCCAAAAAAACTGAAATAATGATAATTCCGGTTAAAAATGGTCAATTTGGTCAACTCTAAACACGGTTATCTCGTTAATCGATTTCAATTTGTTTTCCCTTTCAAATTAATTAATAATATAATTAATTAAAATAATTCCATTTAATTATTCCTAGCAAGGCAATTATCCAATTTAAAGCGTTAGGTCAATCTCAAATCACTTGTTTATAATTCTGATTAGTATCAGAATTTACTTTGTTAAATCAATTAATTATAAGCTTAAATAATTATTAATAATTATCTATTTCCTTTTAACAAACCTTTATTTAGAATATATATATATATATGTATGTTCAAATCAATCTTTAGCTATAAAATGAATTTTATAACTTCAATTCTATCAACTTACCTGACAGTGAATTGATATAAATAAAACAAATTACTTTTAGGCCATTTACTGCCGATTACTCAACCAATACTCTCCATTGGTTAAAACACAACACAGATTGATTTTTCATTCAATGGTCACCACCAAAATCAATTACCCAATCATGACAGTTCATATACGATAATATGAAAATAAATAATATATTTGAGGAATCCGGTTGGATCCCTCCAACCTGTTCTTCCCTGTATACACATGGTTATCTCAAATCGGATCGTTCAGTTTCATTTAATAAATATCGACCATCAACATCAACCAATTCACAAGAAATTTAAACAATTCAACCATTTTAAACACGTTTATTTTATAAACGTGACCAACAAGGTAAGTTACCTTTATTGGAACCAATCGTTAAAATAACGATTTGGTATTTCACTGAAATTTAACGACGGTTTAATTTCATCAGTTAAATTAGCAAATAAATATATAATTAGCAAACAACCAATCATTAGCAAGCAGAGCACACAAAATAAAAACCCAATTTATATAAAAATGTAAATGGGAAAACTGAGTGAGTTTAACTTACCTTGTTTTGATTCGCTGTTGAACCGCTTTGTTTCAGTTAAATTAAATCAACATTTAATTTAACAGAAAATCCAGCTAATTCCAGTTTCATCCACTCTTGTTCCATAGCGTAGACCTCATCGAGATGATTCCATAATCTTTTGTTCTATTCAATTCTGTTAATATGTGAAAGAGTCATTAACATTTAACATTAATGAATTAATTAATTAGTTAATTTAACACTTAATCATGTACACAACTTTCCTAATTAAGTTTATTAACCTAATTTAATCCTAAACTAATTAATTTCTAATTAACACTAACTCTATACTAACTAATTGTTAACATTTAAACAATCCGTTCCTTTATAGCACCATTTGTTTTAACCTCCCAGATAACTACCGTTTCATATAAGCTAACTGCCAACTGCTAAATAATTAATTTCTTAATTATAGATGAAGCTTAAAATTAATTACGTTATAATATAAAAAGCGTCCGATCCTTTTGTTATGACCTCTGCATCATGAATTTGTCTCTATCATTCTTGGTTTCAAAACATTACGCGGTTGTTTTAAACCCAGTCAAGCCGACATTCTTTGGTGTTACTCCTTGCAAAGGTTGCCCCATTTCTTAACCTTTGTTTACTCGTTCATGTTTGAAACCTGCAACTTCATGTTTAACAATTAATTTAACTACTTAATTAAGTTCAAATAACTAATTATTGTTAACTAGTCATTATGATATATATATATGTGTGCTCTCTTCTTCTTAGAAGATCACACATTTTTGGTTTTTCAAAAAAAACTAATTATTGTTAACTAATTTGTATTCACATTAAGGCCGATTAGGATATCCTTCAGGCTTCATCGTGTTCTCTGGTCTAATCCCTCTTCTCAACGGCCTGTGAAAATTCACGTTTTGTTAACATAAATAATTGATATAACTAAACCCCTAACCATTACTTAAATAACTAATTATGTTGTTTGGATTTGTCCGACGGGTTCTGTTCCTAGTTCCTTTGTCTCGTCACTTCATCTCACATGAAAAACCCACGCTCCGAACAGAAAAACCCAACCACCGCATCCAACTCTGACCCCGTGGTGCGGATCTGACATCGCCGAACGATTCCTCTTCACATCTGTTGCCTCCGCCCCAAGCCCCGTATGGTTCGATGCCACCATCTACCACCAAATCCTCTTCGAACAGCAAAGCTTCGTGGTCAGAATCTGGCTATTCCGCTACCTGAAAATGCATCTCCACCATTCAAAGATTCATCCCAACATGCTGAGCAAAGTTTTATTTAGAAGTTGAGGCTAACAGTTGATAGATGAGGAGGAATCGGAGTGGGAATAGTAGTGGAGTTTGGCCATTGATCTGTTTATGATGAGAGGAAACGAGAGTGAGGTTCAAAAAAAAAAAGCAAGAGAGAAATTGTTTTTCAATTTCTAAGACAATGCTTTTATATGTGCAAAGGCGTGGAGAAGAGGAGAAACGTGGAGCAGAAGGAAACGACAGTTTGGTTGGCAAGCTATCGATTGTTTGACAGCCTAGGCACCGTATTTTATTTTATATTACGGACAAATTATTATTTTATTTCTAATGAAACTTACATGTGAAGTATTTAATAAAAACACCTTCAAATGATTTCTGTCTTCTGATAAAAACCTAATCTTGGTGTAAAAAGGTATTCCGGACCCAACGGGACAAGTTTCGTCGAAATCCGAGGTCGCATGAAAAAATTTCCTTTATAAAACCAGAATTAAACACGCATTTAAATTTTTCACGATCACTAGATAAATCAAATCAGCTTGAAACCTTGCAATCCTATAATAATTCTTCAATACGAACCCAACGACACTAGTTTCGTCGCATTCTGAGACTGTTTCCCCAGTAGGCTATTTTTACCGCGCACTGCAATACCATATTTAACTCCAAATTACCCGGTCTCCAAAAATAGCAAACTATATACCTATCCTGACTCTAATCGACGATACAAACTCACTGGAACATGTTTCGTGGCTTAATTCGATCGTCTGCTCAAGTTACATTTGAATATTCCTTTATTAAATTAATTATGCACTATAGAAATTGAACGGGCGTTTGTGGCTGCCGTGGTCACATACGACATCAGTTTGCCACGCTATTCAACATCGTACAATAATTTAACGTTACGGTCCCAATGAAACTGATTTCGTCGAAATCCGAGACCGTTTGCAAAATGGCCATTTTAAAGGCCTATAATTAAACAACGATTTTTCACAGCGACTATTTTAAAATTTGATTTAGCCATAACTTACAATCTATAATCCGAAATCTGAATTTTCTATTTCATATGAAAATTATCATCAATATGGTTCTAGCGATTCTCATTTCACAGAAATCCGACTTATATTGAATTCTGTATATTCAGTTAAAATTCAGAACTCAATATTACGAACTGCCGCGCCATTTCGAGCTCGTTTTATAATTATAAAAATTATAACGTTTAAACGTCGTTTTAAATAATGAATTCAATATTAAAATTCATTAATATTCCAAATAAATTATTTTAAAATAATAAATTAAACTAAATACTTAGCGGCCAAAATACGGGTCGTTACATTCTTTCCCCCTTAAAATAATTTCGTCTTCGAAATTGCTAAGGTAAGAAAGAAAGTTACAACCCATTAATTTCTAGATCCATTTTATTTTAAATCAAAACCATTTTATTACAATCAATATAAATTTTCAAAAATATCGAAAATTTTCTAACACCTTAAATTCCCGGGAAAATTCGGCAGAGTCTCCCCTGCACGGAGTGACATCTGCGATATCGCAAGAACAAATAATATATATACATCGACCAACGGTCGGAAAACAAAAATCAAAACCTAAAATTTTATATTTTGCATAGGCGTTCCTTTTATGAGCGCTATCGAGCATATATGCGATTTACTTAACCCATATCAATCTCCCCAGCCATCTGGCACCTGTACTCAACTCAATTCACATATCAGTAATAATATTTGAAATTCTAAGATAATATTCACAATCAACTGGTATGACTATACAAATTCTAGAATCAAACACATAGCATCAACTCCTTATCCAATACAAGGTTAAACCATAAATTCCAATTCATATGTAGTTTCATTCCAGTTTAATTATACTGGAAATTATTCTTTAGTTTATAATTCATTCAGTTCCAATTAGCTATTGATTATTTCTATTCAAACAAACTATCATCCAATAACAAACAATTCACAATCAATAATCAATACACAACCAATCAACCAAATCAAATGAATTTGTATTCAATATTAATATTTTACTGTTAGCCTACTTTGTGAACTAGGCTACACAAAGAGCAAACAGCGAGAAAGCAACCAATCGGTTCGGATCGGAAGGAGATAGCGCAAGAAAAAGTAGAGTTCAAAGACGCAGAAAACATATCGGTTCGGATCGGTGATACGTCAGCAACATTAGATAGTGAGTGGCCTCATCGGTTCGGATCGGTGATACGTCAGCAACATTAGATAGCGAGTGGCCTCATCGGTTCAGATCGGAAAGATACGTCAGCGACATCAGAAAACAATAAATGGCCTCATCGGATCGGATTGGAGTATGACAGCAACATCATAAAGAAGGTGGCTTCATCGGATCGGATCGGAGGCAGCCGATCCGAACCCTTTTCTCTAAGCTTGTGACCGTTGTTGCATACACTTCCTGAAGGCTCGGACCAAGAATTACCATTTCTCCCACGATCTCCTACCAAATCAATGCGCTGTCACCATCTGGAAGCCTCCGAACCCGACTCTTAAGGGATGAGTGCCACGCAATTCTGAATCGGAGCCACTTCGAAGAGATTTTTCACCTATAAATACACCATCTAGAGGCATTTGAAAGGATCTTTTGGCAAATTCTCAGTTCTAACTTCCTGCATAGCCGAATTTCATAGCTACACTCAGATTAAAATCATCTCTTAAAGTCTATTTTTGAGAGATTTGAGTGAGTTTGTGCATTGTAATTGTGAAACTGAGTGAGAATCATTGCTGTACTTGTATTCAAATCATCAATTAAAAGAAAACAAAGTGGACGTAGGCTCGTTAACGTCGAACCACTATAAACCGCATGTTCTTTGTTGCTTTTTGATTCTATTTCAATGAAATAATAATTAATTTGGGTGTTAGAACCAATTTTGGTCTAAATTTTGGTGCTTTCACGGAGAAACTTTTGAATTCTCATCCTTTTCGGGATTATCATTCTACTATTTGGACCTTCAAGTTCAAAGAAGTTAATCCCTTCTCTCTGACATCTTTCAGTACTTGTTGACTAACCATTGAAGAATCAAGTATTATGGCTAGGACCAAAGGAAAAGAAGTGCAAGGCGCTAGGGGAAATGATTCCAGAGAAGATCAGCAAGCTATTGTGTTAACAAGGCCACGTGCTCAAAGCTCTAGAGCAGATCATTCCAACCAGGAGGATTCGAACCGGATTGGAGGTGCCGATCCGAACCGAGTGGAAGGCACCGATCTGATCCGGTCTGATGAAGTCGGGACACTCACTCTCTCTATCCAAACCGCCACGACCAGGCTACTGTGAACCGATCCGATCCGAACCAGAATGAAGCTGGAACTTCTACACGAGCTCCCTCCAGTGCTCCGATTCCAGCCACGATGACTAATGTTCAGCCTGATCCATCTGCACCCATTACTCAGGGAGACTTTTCACATTTTCTTGACATGCTTCAGAGCACCAAAGAAGCATTGGAAGCCCAAAGGTGTGACAACCTTTGCATGAAGGAAAACATGATCACTATGGGTAGAGAACTACAGGAGCTCCGGAGGCAGAAGTCTCATTCCCCGACACGCCGTCTTACTATAGATGATTTGTCTTCTTCGGAGGAGGAACGCCCTTACGAGAGGAGGCCGCTTGAACGACCTCAGAACCTTGATCAATTGACTTTTGGATCTTTGGGAGCCCGAGAAGACGCCGCTCGTGCATTGGGCCCTGATGACCCGAGCCTACAACAGCCTATGTTGTTACCTATGCGCGGATCCCATGCCTTACCCAGAGATCCTAATATTACCAACCCCACGCTGCAACAGCTTCTCCAACCTCTACCTCCTGAGATCGGCCGGGAACACAGAGAGCAACGTAGAGCAGCTGCCACCAGAAACAGGAGGTTATCCCCTGATCAGGAACCCAGGGGTAACTCGAACATCAGATCGAGATAGCCTGTGCAGACATTAACAAATGCCGATGTATGGGCAATGGTGCGTAAGATTATGTCCGAAAGCCGGCACTATACTAATGAAGACTTGGGCATTGAACGAAGTCATACCCCCTTCACAGATGACATACTGAATTTCCAATTCCCCTGGCGATTCAACTTGCCTCAGATGGATCGATATTCAGGAAGAACAGACCCAGGGCAGCATCTGATGAGATATACATGGTTCATGAATGCGGCAGCAGCTTCGGACGCTATAAATGCAAAACTTTTCCAGTCTATCTAGAAGATGTAGTGTTGATGTGGTTCACCCGAGTCCCTCCTCGATCGGTATCAAATTTCACAGAATTGAGTGAGTGTTTCATGAATCAGTTTCGACTCTATGCCCAAAAGTCCAAGACCATCATAGAATTGTCATGAATTAAACAAGCCCCAGGACAATCTTTGAAGTCATATCTGGATCGCTTCAACCTGGCCGTCACCGAAGTTAGTGATCCCCATGAGCCCACTATCCTAATGGCCTTGATAGAAGGGGTAGATCCTGACACAGAGTTTGGGGATTACTTGGCTAGAAAACCAACTCCTACTAGAGAACTGTTCTATGAAAAGGCTAATGTTCGTTTAAGGCGAGAAGAAGCTAAGGCAAATTCGAAGAGAAAGTCCGAAGGGGCCTCGAAGGAGGGTGTCCAGAGTAACATTGCTGTGAAATAATCTGGTGACAGTTCAGGGAAAGTGGAAGTAAATGTTGGCAACCAAAGTGGTGGTAATAGCAACAGAAATGGGAACGACAATAGAAGGAACAAAAACCGAGGGAATAGCTCTAATAAAAGACCCAGATTCTAGACTTTTGAAAATTACACGCCGTTAAATGATACGTTGGAGAACAATTATTTAGATATGTATAGCATATTGCAGTACAAAAAACCACCGCCCAGAGATTCTACTGAGAAAGAGATTGAAACAGGAAAGTTTTGCTTGTTTCATGGTACACACGGTCATTCCACCAATGAGTGCCGTCGTTTGAGGGATATCGTCGAAAATTGCCGCGAGAAGGGAAGTTAGATGAGTACAAGGCCGCCCCAAGGGACAGAGGCAAGGGGGACAAGCCCCGAACCAAGACCAGCCTAATTCAAAACCCACAGCTCAGCAAAAAGGAAAGACGATCGTCATTAACTCTATTATAGGCAGACCTCGCCTAGTTGGTCGTAGTTTTAAAACAATGGACCAGTACCTCAACGCCGCCAATCATTTTGAAGTAGGAGAATGCAGTAGCCTTGAAGACGTCACTCCAATAAAACAGCAAAAAACAATGTCAGATGACGTCATATTCCGCAATAGAGATGATTTTGGAGTTCAATCTCCAACCGACGATCCATTAGTGATTACCACGACAATTGGCCCTGCCTTAGTCCATAAAGTGTTAGTGGACAACGGAAGCTCGGTTAATATCCTCTTCAAGAAAGCTTTCGAACAAATGAGGCTCGAAGCAGAAGACTTAAAGCCATGTCAAGGATGGTTACGTGGCTTTAACGGAGTATCTACAGCTCCGATGGGTTTTGTGGAATTACCAGTCACTCTAGGGCAGGGAGATCGCCAGAGAGTAAGGATCCTACTATTCGTAGTTTTGGATTTGGAGTCACCTTATAATGTCTTCCTAGGCCGACCGACCCTTGCCGAATTTAGGGCATGTATTGCGCCTTGGTGCTTGCTGCTTAAATTGCCGACTGACTCAGGAGTTGGGACGATGAGGGGCGACCAAGCTACGGGATGAGCTTGTTACGTGGCAGAGTTAAAGATGTTAATGAAGGGGTTGAACATAGATGCTAAAGATGATTCCGCCCCTCCAAAAGAGGTCTCAGCATAGCAACTAAGGGGTCTTGCCCCAAGAGAGTCGCCCTCAGACGTGCTCGAGGATATAGATCCCAGAGAGGATAGAGAACTCCGGGAAAAGAAGGAAACTCCCAACGAAATAACAATTGATATACCTATTGATGAAGCGGATCCAACAAAAGTACTAAAGATCGGCTTGCAACTGGATCCAGTTACAGCGAGGGAATTGGCTGATTTTTTAAAGGCAAATCTGGACGTGTTTGCCTGGACTCACACTGACATGTGTGGAATTTCGCCTACCATTATAAGCCACTCTTTGTGTATTAATCCAAGGCACCCACCAGTCAAGCAGAAGAGACGGATGTTGGGCCCGGAGCGGTCAGCAGCTTTGAAAGAAGAAGTAGAGAAGTTAAAAGGTAACGGATTCATTAACGATTCGAAATATCCCGACTGGATATCGAATCCTGTCCTGGTCAAAATGTCAAACGGGAAGTGGAGAACGTGCGTCGACTTTTCTGATTTAAACAAGGCTTGCCCGAACGATAGCTTTCCTCTTCCCAGAATTGATCAACTAGTAGATTCAACTGCCGGGCACAAACTTTTATCCTTTATGGATGCTTATTCCGGGTACAATCAAATTCCCATGCACATACCAGATCAAGAGCATACAAGCTTTATCACAGACTTGGGATTGTATTGTTACATCGTAATGCCATTTGGATTAAAAAATGCTGGAGCCACATACCAACGCCTAGTCAACTGCATGTTTTACAATCAAATCGGGAAAACCATGGAAGTTTACGTGGATGATATGCTCGTGAAATCCAAGCAATCTCCTGATCATACGAAGGACATAGCAGAAATGTTCGGCATACTACGAAGGTATGGGATGAAGTTGAACCCCTTGAAGTGCTCTTTTGGCATGGCATCAGGCAAGTTCCTTGGCTTTATCATGAGTTCCAAAGGAATTGAAATCAATCCAGACCAAATAGCAGCAATTCGGAATATAGAGGAGCCACGAAAGATTAGGGATGTTCAAAGCTTAGCTGGGAAGGTCGCAACATTGGGCAGGTTCATCTCCAAAGCAACAGACAAGTGTGTACCTTTCTTCAATCTCATAAAGCGGGGAAAGCGAAATTTTGAATGGACTCCCGACTATGTGGTGGCGTTCCGGAATCTATTAGACTTCTTAGAAAAGCCTCCAATATTATCAAAGCTTGTGGAACACGAGGATTTGTTCGTCTACTTGGCGGTATCATCTCACGCCGTCAGTGCAACAATAGTACGTGAAGAGGATAAAGTCCAGAAACCTGTGTATTACATAAGCAAGTAACTAGCTGCTGCAAAACGTAACTACCCAAAGATAGAGAAGCTTGCTGATAGCCTCCTGATTGCTTCCCGCAAACTCCGCCATTATTTTCAGGCCCACCCAATAGTTGTGTATACCGACCAACCTTTAAGACAAGTGTTGTAGAAATCTGAAGCATCAGGGCGGTTACTCAAATGGAATATCGAGCCGAGTCAATTTGATTTGAACTTTCAGCCTCGAAGATCAATAAGGGGGCAGGCATTGACGGACTTTATAGCTGAATTTACAATTCCTGAAGAGGAAACGGTGGGTGACAAGGTAGTTGTTTTGGATCGAGAATTAGAGCTTAATCCGTGAAAATTATATACGTACGGGGCCAAGAATGATAAAAAGTCCGGCGCCGGAGTTGTTTTAATAACTCTTGAAGGACGATCTATCTACTATGCATTATGGTTAGAGTTTGCTGCTATTAACAATGATTCCGAGTATGAAGCCTTGATTGCTGGGCTGAAGCTCGCCAAAGATTTGGGAGTGAAGACACTAGATATATATTGCGATTCCAAGATAGTTGTATGTCAAGTTCAGGAAGAATTTGCTGCTAAAGGACCTCGACTTATCACTTATCTCAGAAAGGTAAAGGAGTTATTGGAAGGTTTGGATCATTATAGCCTAACACACATTCCGAGAGCGGAAAATCAGAAAGCAGATCCACTGGCGATGCTGGCAAGTTCTGATAATCTTAAAGAAACCGGAATGGTTCCGATAGAGGTGTTGGATTCACCAAGTTTCGACCTAATGGAAACAGAGCTAGCCTTGGAAGTCGAACCAGAAAGAGAATCCTGGATGACATCAATTACGAATTTTCTCAAAAATGGAACCCTCCCGTTGAAAAAGAGCGAAAGACGAGCTGTAAGACGCAAGGCCACAAGATATGTTTTACAGGACGACGTCCTTTATCGTCAAGGGTTTTCAATGCCCCTGCTACGGTGTATCGCACACGACGACATCAAACGTGTACTGCAAGAGGTGCATGAAGTAATGTGGAGATCACACTAGGGGCCAAACCCTAGCAAAGAAAGTGTTACGGTATGGATATTTCTGGCCTACTGTGAACAAAGACGCGGATGATTATTCACGACGCTGCGATAGATGTCAAAGACATGCCAAAGTTCCCAGAGTGCCTCCGACTCAGCTCAAGTCAATGGTAAGTCCGTGGCCGTTTGCCATGTGGAGAATTGACATTATTGGAGTGCTACCTATTGCCAGAGGAGGAGCTAAGTACGCGATCGTTGTTGTCGTGGACTACTTCACAAAATGGGTGGAAGCTGAACCTCTAACAACCATCACGGCAAGGAAGGTGATCAGTTTTGTGGTCAGAAACATAATTTGTCGATTTGGGATTCCGAAGACCATCATTACCGATAATGGGACACAATTTGACAACATTGAGTTCAAAAACTTCTGCCAGAAATATAAGATTGATAAATGATACACTGCAGTGGCTCATCCGCAGTCAAATGGCCAGGTCGAAGCCGTAAATAAAGTCATTAAATCAATTCTAAAGAAGCGGTTGGAGCAGGCCAAAGCTAGATGAGTAGATGAGTTGCCATTATCTTTATGGGCCTACAGGACGACCTTTAAGACGCCCACCGGCCATACTCCCTATTCACTTTCCTTTGGGTCAGAAGCAATAATCCCGGTAGAATTGGAGGTCCCTTCTCATCGAGTTGCGTACTATGACCTGATGACGAATAAAGCACTCCTCCTAGAATCTCTTG
Organism: Allium sativum; assembly: GCA_030737875.1. Classification (NCBI taxonomy): domain Eukaryota; kingdom Viridiplantae; phylum Streptophyta; class Magnoliopsida; order Asparagales; family Amaryllidaceae; genus Allium; species Allium sativum. The sequence goes on along the minus strand of CM060918.1, from coordinate 720,028,427 downwards.
ATGTGATTGAAGAAAAAAGAGATGAAGCCGACTTGCTTGCCTCAAGGCATTGACATCAAGTAGCACGTTATTATGACTAGAAGGTTCGCCTCAAAACCTTTGAACCAGGAGACCTAGTACTGAAACGAGTCTTCCTGCCTTCAACACAATTGGGTCCAAAATGGGAAGGGCCATACACCATCCAACGGAAGCTTGATACAGGAGCATTCAAGCTAACGACTGTGGATGGTGAGGAGATTCCCCGAGCCTGGAACGGTCAGCACCTACGATGATATCTGCGCTAAATATGAAATGTCATTTCTTTTGTTTTTATAAGCTAGGTAAAAAGGCACGACTTGCCTTAAAAAGTCTGTTTATGTGAACAAAGGATTATAAAGTGGATGTAGGCTAAGACTTAGCCGAACCACTATAAAAACATCGTGTGTCATTTACTTTCCTGCATTATTTATATCTTCAACAATTATTCTATTATGACCGTGAAACACGAATTGTAATATTAAATTTGGAAAGTTGGAGATGACCTATATGCAGGAACAAACAAAATGATTGTTTGTACGATAAGACATAGAAGAATGGGAAGACGACATTCTTAAATCTAACTCTCTAGAATCGAGAGAGAGTATAAAGGACGGGAAGACGACGTCCTCTGAGGCGTGAAGGTGCACCCAGATGAGAGACCGCCTCAATGATACTCTAACCTGCATACGAGACAGGAGAGTATAAAGATGCAAGAAAGAACACGCATCAATGACGAAAGGAATATGGCCCCGTCAAAGAATCGGGGGCATTTGGATTTTTTTAATTTAATCGATCTTGAATAGTTCTTGCTTAATTATCCAAAATTATCTGGGGGCATATAAGTGCACACATATTCCCCTCAACCATGACTTCATTACATAACTTTAGTATGACATACTTTTGTATTTTCACTTAAGTGTTGAACTAACGACTATCAGGCATTGCAGGAAATAAACTATTTTTATTTACAAACGTGTGAGTATGTATAAGGAAAACAAGCAAAAAAGAAGATACGAGGGCCGCACTCGCTACAACAATTGCGAACCAATTAAATGCCAAAATAAAACAAAGCACTTCATCATTTGGGCTTTGGATCGGACTTGAATTTTTGGGCAGCTTTCTGAGCAGCCTTAGCTTCCTTTTCAGCATCGGTCACCATGCGTTTCAACTTTTTCTTCCCTGTAACCGAAGTGCTAGAATCAGATGATTTTTTCCCAAGAGTCGGAACGCTGGAATCAAGAGAAGACTTTTTAGCAAGCTCTTCTGTAATAGATCTAGTTGAAAGCTTAACGACTAACCTTCATCCAGGATCCATCACTGCAAGAGGATTAAGGCTTTTGGGGTTCAGGTCTTTAACTTTTAGCTGCATACGTTTATCTTGTTCGGCTTTCATTTCAGCCAAAGTGATGTCATCAGTGCTTTTTGAATCCCCGACTATAGCCACATCAGGGTCTTCCTCATGTCCCTCGCTACCGCCATCGTCCTTCAAGGCGTCTATCATCTCGTCATCATGAGGAGCATCAGCCTTAGACAATTCAGCTCCCTCTCCTGACTCTACTGAGGCAGCCTTATCCTTTTCTCCTTGAGCCTTCTCCGCGGATTTTGCTCCGGCGGTGGTTCCCTGAGGCATGTCTGTCTTCTCGGCCGGTTCAACACCTACAGAATGAGAAGCAACAGTTATCAACTCATGAGAAAATAAAGGATCCTTCATCGATTGCTCGATTATGTGATGAAAAGTGGAGACAGCTTTGACGAATTGGGGTGAAAAGGTAGAAATACCTTCCGATGATTTCCCAGCTGGAGTGACTGTCGTCTCTGACGCCGTCTCGGGTATGGGGGATAAAAGAGATGCCTGAGAGATCCCCGGGTTTTTGGGGTCATATCCCACAACTTCATAAGTTTCAGTGGTAGTAGAAGAAGAAGCAGCCTCGAGGATATTCTTTTGTTTGGCCCTCCGCTTCTCCTCCTCCATAGCAGCAGCAATGAGGTGACGCCCTTCGGCCAGACGTGCCAACTCATCATCTCTCAGATATTTTTCCATAAGCTTGTCTTCGTCGACGGAGTCTACCTTTAGTTCCTCTTTATCCCATTCGATAATTTGGCTCCATACGTGAACCAAGGTAGTCGGATAATTTTCAATCCAAGAGATGTTTCAGCGACGAATTATATGCGCGAAGAATTCGATTAGTAATTCGCCGAAAACATGCACTTCCTCCTGGGCCTCTGACAGCTACTTGCGGGACTCTTCGGCGGACTTAATAACACTTTCCGCATTACCCTCCACTAGGACAGCCCTACTCTCGGCCTCCATCAACTTGGAAGCAAATTCAGCGTTTCTCTTCTCCAATTCAGCGTTCTTTCTCGCTAACTCGGCATTTCTCGCTCAAGAGCATTGTAAGCAAGTTGCATTTTGGCATTATCCGACTTAGCATCTTCTGCTTTCTTTTTCAACTCTAAGCGCTTTTCGCTATGAGATTCTAGCAAGTCATGATAATGCTTCTGTAACTCTTTAAATTGTTGTTTAAAGTTGGTGGCATCTCGTTGAGCGATTACAAGTTAGGCCTGTGTGTCCTCGAGGTCCTTCTCCAAATTTTTCAAGGCCTTTGCGTCGGCACCTGCAGTCTTTTTCATTGATTCAATATCTGTAATTAAAGTTCGAATAATTCTGGAGAGGTTACGTGAATACTTGAACATCTCCGAATATTGTTTTTCGACTGCGTCAATCTTTGCTTTGGCCTCGTTCGCCCACCTCGAGGAAATAGGCTCGGGAGCAGGTAATGGGCAGTACGTTAGTTTAGTATCCTTATGTTTAGTGGGAACAGTGGCTGCATCACCCTTTCTAGGCCGCTTATCAGAAACCTTATGTTTGCCTCGTGAGTTAGTATCTTTTGGCGGGCTCCTTTCCCTACTGTGTTTGTCTTGAAGAGAAGTTTGGTCTTTTGGCTGTGATGTGTCTTCTCCTCGATGACCCAGGTAGCTTTTGTATCGTTCTGGATCCGACCGAACGGTAGAGCGAGAGCACGAGGTGCGCGACTGATAAGAATCATGAGGCCTTCTGTCCTCTCTATCCCGGCTTTCGCGGCGGTAATGCTCGACATCGGAAGGGGGTCTAGTCATTCTGCGACGTATTTTCATGACGTCATAGTAAGGGCGAGACATTGTACCTGCGCAACAATGTAAGTGGAATTCAGAGTCAGTATTCTCATGAGAAGTAAGTGCTGTGAAGTGTGGTGCTATTGTGTTAAGTGCATCCTAAGTGGTGTTCCCCCCGACAGACCCGAGTCCGAAGCCAAGCCAGCGCGAGTGGGCTCTTTGGCCTTAAAAGGAGTAGTCTCCTCTGAATAATTAAAAACTAAAGGATTTGTGCCAAAATCCTCTGAAGTATAGATAGTTTCAGGTAGGGGGAGATCTCCAAAGCCCTCAAATGTAGGATCAACGATAGTAAGGGCATCTCCTTGGGAAGCGTCTGTTGGCAATTCTTTAGGAGATAGTGATTTCTCAGGAGAAATAGCATCCCCAGGGACGATGTACCTTTCTCGGTGCTCTTCGGCTATGTTGTCCAGCTCATCGTCTTGATTTGAAGATGGAGAAGGTGAAGTCCGAAGAGGTATTCTTGGACTTTTCGAGCCCTCGCCCGTTTCAGGGAATATGTCCATTTGGGGGATGTATACATATGGACCCGACCTGTGACCTATGCTACGGGTAATGGACAATAGCCCATGATGATGGAGGTATTCATCCTTAAGGACTTCATTGATGGTAAGAAATTTTTGATCACCATTGAGGAGCTGATGCATCCGATCAAAGTACACTTGACCCGATATTTGTTTTGGATTATCAACTACAAACAAAAAGAAAACGGATTAATGTGTTGGCATGAATATTCAAAGTTGAGAACTAGAAAACCAATGCTTTACTTGATTTTGTCCATCTCCTGGCGCACCCTGGCTGTTGCCTGATATAAAACCATTCTAGCTTGGAATCGCCGGCCTTGTTGCTGAATGGTGCTGAAATAATTTTCCTTTTTGGGACTGATTCGAAGTAAGAGAAGGAAGGAGTTTCTCGAGTCCGATGCTTGAAATTATAAAAAAATTGAACGTCGTCGAAAGTGAGCTCTGTACCTAAAATCTCTTGGTTATCTATATATAAGGTATATAAGTAAGCATAGGAATTGGGATGGAGTTGCATGAGGGCAATCCGCTTCTGTCTCAGAAAGTCGACAACAAAAGGCAGAAATGGTGGAATAGCCCATACCATACACATCAATCGGGTAATTGCCATAAATCCTTCTAGGGGATTGTGAGGACGGTTAGTTTTCGATGGCACTAGGGTGTCCCTTTTTAGTATCCCATGCTTTAAACATATGCGGACAAGTCTATCATCATCGATCGTTGATTCAACAGAGTCTACGGGTGAATCCAAGATAATGGCAGACTCAAATTTGTCAGGAGCTCGATTATCTCCAATCCCTCCTTCCTCTTCATAGCCCAGAGAAACTTCGCTATCGGAAGGCGTTTCGTTGTTATGCGTTCCTACTTCATAATCTGGGCCCTCGTCGTCCCATTCAGGGTCTGAAGAAGAAGATATGTCATCAATGGTAACTCTCTCAGAAGTTTCCGCGACTTCCATCTTCTTTGCTAACCTAGATGAATGTCTCTCGGCCATGATCACTAGACTATTGAAGAAAAAATAGCAAGAATTAGAGTAAAGTTTCCCGTGTCCCCCGCATGTGTATGTGAACTAAAGTATGTGCTACGTGTAACAAAAATGCAGAGCACATACATGAAAGCATAATGTAAAGGTCCAAGGAAGCAATAATATTCAGAACAATTCTTGATATTTGTTTATGTTCGCAAGGCGCTATTCTAACTGTCCATTAAGTTGAAGATTATATCAAGAATTGGTTTGACCAGCTAAGTAAGGACTTATGTACAATCTTTGGCTGTTTTCGGTTCGGTTCGGATACACGCATTAGGGTCGGATCGGGGAGAAAGCCTTGTGCTAGCCTGGGACAAAAGTTGATGCCCAGTGATAAAGTCGGGTCAGTTCGGAGGTGAGTATTTGGATGGTCCGGATCGAATTGAGCAACCATGCTTCTCCCCTCCTTTATTTCACATTCCGATCTGATCCGGTCAAGTAAGTCTTGTTCTTCTCTTGGCTTGCAAGTCCGACCCGATCCGATCAGTTGGGCCCCATTTTCGTCTCTATCTTGTCACCCGAACCGATCCCCTGTACTTCTCCTCTCCCTCTTCCTCCTCTTTGGGGTCAAGCTCGAACCTATGTCGAAAGTCCCATTCAAATGCTCAACGAAGGATCTTAACCCCCTCCTCCATTGCTTCGAGATGGAGTTAACACCATTAACGATGATGGCGGAGTGGAGGAGGTCATGGCGACAAAATCCATTAAATACCTCGCTGGAATTGTTCAAGGTAACCGTGAATCTAAGCTAAAAGCAATTATAAAGATGAGATTCAAGATTATAAAACTACCTATGTGTTTGATTCGGGGATTAAAACGAGAATTTTGAAGTTTTTAAGAGCTAGGGTTTTGAAATACGAGCCAGAGAACGAGAACAGTAAAAGGAAGAGAAATCGAAGAAGAGGAGTAGTGAATTTATATAGATTCAAGATGGCCCTTTGTATTCCAGGCCTTTGATTCCGCTCAGACCGGAATAGAAGCCCGCGTTGATTGACCAGGCCCGTCCATTTGTTAACAGTGGGTAAAAGAAAAACTGTTCGAACCAGTGGTGCTTACCCTCTTTGTTTTTTGCCCTGTTCGGACCGGCAATTAAGATTACGAAAATATTCTTGCATGATTAATCCAATGTGAAGCAATGCAGGAGAAAAGTCCATTTGGATCAGTTCCGAACTAAATGGGATTGAACACAACAACTTGGCATTCGAGTTAAACTCAAAGGAAAGTAAAGAAAAACTTACCTGGAGGAATCAATGGACATTAAATAAAAGCTCTCAAAGTTGTTTGAAAATGAAGAAAGTAATTCATATGGATTATGGATATATATAAGCAGCAAAAGGCATGATTTTATGAAGCGACATGACAATACAAGAAGTTGGAGGTGATCATTCAAAGGTTCTAATCCAAAGGATGTTTTATAAACTGCTTCGAAGCACACTTTATCTTAAATAAGAGTGTACTCCAAGGGGGTAAAATGTTAGCCTACTTTGTGAACTAGGCTACACCAAGAGCAAACAGTGAGAAAGCAACCAATCGGTTCGGATCGAAAGGAGATAGCGCCAGAAAAAAAGTAGAGATCAAAGAGGAGAAATCTTATTGGTTCGGATCGGTGATATGTCAGCAACAGTAGATAGCGAATGGCCTCATCGGTTCGGATCGGTGATACGTAAGCAACATTAGATAGCGAGTGGCCTCATCGGTTCGGGTCAGAGAGATACGTCAGCAACATCAGAAAACAACAAATGGCCTCATCGGATCGGATCGAAGGAGTATGACAGCAACATCATAAAGCAGGTGGCTTCATCGGATCGGATCAGAGGCAGCCAATCCGAACCCTTTTCTCTAAGTTTGTGACTGTTGTTGCACACACTTCCAGAAGACTCGGACCAAGCATGACCATTTCTCCCATGATCTCCTACCAAATCAATGCGATGTCACCATCTGTAAGCCTCCGAACCCGACTCTTATGGGATGGGTGCCACGCAATTACGAACCGGAGCCACTTCGAAGAGATTTTTCACCTATAAATACACCATCTAGAGGCATTTGAAAGGACCTTTTGGCAAATTCTCAGTTCTAACATCCTCCATAGCCGAATTTCATAGCTACATTCAGATCAAAATCATCTCTTAAAGTCTATTTTTGAGAGATTTGAGTGAGTTTGTGTATCGTAATTGTGAAGTTGAGTGAGAATCATTGCTGTATTTGTATTCAAATCATCAATTAAAAGAAAACAAAGTGGACGTAGGCTCGTTAACGCCGAACCACTATAAATCTCATGTTCTTTGTTGCTTTTTGATTATATTTCATTGAAATAATAATTAATTTGGGTGTTAGAACCAATTTTTGGTCTAACATTTACCATGGTTTCTCATATTTGAACATTAATCGATTAATTTCTATTTGATTATTATTTATTCATCAAATTTCCAATTTCCAAATCTGTTTTATTTAATTATCTTAATTTCAATATCGTTATTAATTTAATTCCACTTAACAAATTTAAGTTTCAATTCAAATTCCAATTTGATTTGAATTTCATTCAAATCGATCAAACACATCGAACAAACTGTCATCTCCATAATTTGACAAAATTATTTCCTTTCTATACAAAAATATAATTCGGGTAAAATTATTTCATTTACCCTCTTTTCAAAACAACACTGTACCCATTGATAGTTCTTCTCAACACTCGAATCGATCAACAAACATAATACAAAACATTTGTATATAAAATTTATAAATACGCTCTCATATATATGCTCAATCTCGATCTAGGGTATAACTAACCCAATCTCTATCGAGTCACACCACAGAGCCAAGGTTATTACTAAACCAATATCTCTGATACCACTGTAACAAACAGGAATTTTCGGCCTCGAAAGTCAACCTAAATACCTTTACCGTAACTCATGCCGACCTTTCAAACACCGAAAACACTGGACGTTATTAGAAAGAAATTAGAGGGTGAGATAAGAAAGAAAGAAATACTAGAATAGAAGAAGAAGAACCAACAAAACACAGAATCAGAGTCTCACATCGCAGCGAACCACAACAAAATACATAAATAAATCTTTATTTGAGAGCCTTTAAAAATACTTACAATATCAGAGTACATCAACACCACTGGACAGTTATAATAATCTGCCCTCATATGCAACACACAGCGGAATAGTAGCTATATAATATCATACGTCTTGACTCTTCCAGCTCGTCTCTTCACAGCATTCAATAACCTGAACCTGTACACCCCGGGCTAACCCAAGCATTTACAAATCACCGGGTCAGTCTGGTGAACCAGAGTGAGTAAAGCTCACACAGTATTAAGGGTAAATCATCCAACATGATTTTAAAGTTCAAAATCTTTTCAAAAGAAAAGGATAATCGTAAGACCAAATTCACACATAAACACGGACGGGTTTTACCTTACGTTAACCCAAAACATTTTTGAAATCAATATTTTTGCTGATATTATAATAATGTCTAATTACAAATAAATGACAATCTAGTGGAACACTTGCATCTCACGCTGCACATATATAGTATACAATCAAAACCGCGGGCGCCTATTGGAGATTGGATTCCGACCATGACAAGGTATGGGTCCACCTGCCGACAGTGTATCTCTAGAGGCGAATACACTGGGTTCAACAAGAACGTCTTGCAACCCGGCCCACACATGACCGACCACTCATTTCGCTTGAGTGTATCGAATGTATATCACCAATGCTTGGGCTCAAACCACCGTTTCCCGAAAAGGGACAGCATCAAAATAGATAAAAGAAGCAATGGGAATTTATCTAGATAGGTGATTATACACCCTAATGGGAGCGACCCACATAGCCATGCTGCCTGCCCGATTTTTGTTATTTCCCGGGTGACGTGGCCTGAGGTTTAGATTAACTTTTGAACATCTGGTCATCATTCCCTTTGAATGCCACATTGTCAGATCCGCCATATATCACTAATTGACGTCCACAAAAATAATCTTAGTTGATAAGCTAAGAGAGAGGCCTTTTCTCCGCCACCAACTATGGTACGTTTGAAGAAATCAACGTATGCGATCCCTTTGGAAATACTTTGTCAGACATTCGTCTATACAAGTCATCCAGGAACAGGATGAACCGAAGGTGCTCTCCTACTGCCTCTAATATAGGAATCACCCCATGGATCAGTAGCGAGAAGTCCTTGCAACCCGTAGATTCCAACCACGACAGAATCACAGTTTACCTCTGGCTGCTAAACCAGATATTTTTAGTAATCCTTCCGCTTATGAAGATCCACGGTCTTCAATGCTCCATCTCGACCGTCTTCTGATATCTTCACGTATTTGTTAGTCGGAATGGTTTTCGAACCTAAGTTCGATCCCGGTCTTTCCTTACCAACAATCGTATGGATCAGATTTGATAGTCGGTGATTTAACTATCAAAATAAACAGTGTTTCAATCATGACAAACCCAATGAGGTCACTGGTTCAACATTCAACACCACTTGGCCTTTTTAATTAAACAAAAGTGGATTTGAACTCTTAAATATTTCGATATTATAAATATAACTTACCCCTTCTTGTTTAACATAAGTTCTCTCTTTAAAACAATTCATTTTTATACTCTAAAATAACGTCACAGGATATCTTTATTTATTACTTAAAAACCATAATCGATATTTATTCTTATTGAATAAAACTCAACGATATGTTTCCTTTCTAATTCAAACATATCATTAAATTCTCACACCACCCCTTATATTCCCTTTCCACTTTAAAATCCTCATTATATATTTCCCAATTCTCATTAAACGTTGCATTATTATTTCCTTAATGGAAATAATAACTATTACTAACGCCCTCTAATCATTACCAACTTATATCATCCTCAGATAATCCTGATGTCGTTCAAGTTGGGGTATTTTAATTACCTCTCAGACCTTGATAAACAACGTTGATACCTTAAGATAGATACCAGCTGTAATCCAAAACCAAATCTTTTCAATCTAATATCAATTCGAATTCCATTTAACTATTTATTCAAGATACGGTTTCATAAAACTTTATTACCCTTTGAAAATCTCTTTCTCGGATATAATCATTATTCCTTAATTTTATAATAAAAAAATCCTTATAAAACACCACTTTTTAACCTTTACCCTTTTAAAACAATTTCATTTCTACATTTGGATTTGCTTACAAAATCCCACTTCCTTTACCAATTTAGTTTCACGAATTCCTTTTTAAATCCCTTTCTGCCAATTCCCCCTTTGGATCTCTAATTTCAATTCCCCACCTTTCCTTGACCGCATTATTAAGTAACGTTAAATTGGAATTAACGATATAACGCCTCATCGTTTATAAACCTTGTTAAAAGCCATTCTGGTTTAGTTTAAACCCTTTCTGTTCACAATTCTTTTTTTTCCCTTGATTCAAATATTGAATCAATCTAATTTAAGCTATCATGGTCACTTAAATTCCTTTTACATCATTGTTATACAAATTCGGTTTTTAAAATATAAATGTCGTTCATAGACTTCTTTCACCTTTCAATTTGATTCCATTTCAACCTCGATTATTTATTTAGTTAAAACTAATTTCCAAATCACTATTAATCAGGATAATAATTTACTTTAATCATTAACTGCCGTAAAAGTAGTTAATCTCTTTATTTATTGAAATAAATAGTAAATCCCTTTTTAAAACTTCATTAAATCTAAACAAATATTCCTTTAAACAATTTTATTAGATTAATCCAAATAAACTGAAATAATGATCATTCCAATTAAAAACGGTCAATTTGGTCAACTCTAAACACGGTTATCTCGTTAATCGATTTTGATTTGTTTTCCCTTTTTAAGTTAATTATCTTGTTTATAATTCTGATTAGTATCAGAATTTACCTTTTTAAACCAATTAATTATAAGCTTAAATAATTAATAATAATTATCTATTTCCTTTTAACAAACCTTTATTCAGAATATATATATGTTCAAATCTATCTTTAGCTATAAAATGAATTTTATAACTTCAATTCTATCAACTTACCTGACGGTGAATTGGTATAAATAAAACAAATTACTTTTAGGCCATTTACTACCGATTACTCAACCAATACTGTGCATTGGTTAAAACACAACACAGGTTGATTTTTTAGTCAATGGTCACTACCAAAATCAATTACCCGACCATGACAGTTCATATACGATAATATGAAAATAAATAATATATTTGAGGAATCCAGTTGGATCCCTCCAACCTCTTCTTCCCTGTAAACAAATGGTTATCTCTTATCGGATTGTTCAGTTTCATTTAATAAATACGACCATCAACATTAACCAATTCACAAGCAATTTAAACAATTCAACCATTTTAAACACGTTTATTTTATAAACGTGACCAACAAGGTAAGTTACCTTTATTGGAACCAATCGTTAGAATAACGATTTGGTAATTCATTGAAATTAAGCGACGGTTTAATTTCATCAGTTAAATCAGCAAATAAATATATAATTAGCAAATAGTCAATCATTGGCAAGCAGAGCACACAAAATAAAAACCCAATTTATTTAAAAATATAAATGGGAAAACTGAGTGAGTTTAACTTAACAGAAAATCCAGCTAATTCCAGTTTCATCCACTCTTGTTCCATAGCGTAGACCTCATCGAGATGATTCCACAATCTTTTGTCATGTTCAATTCTGTTAATATGCGAAAGAGTCATTAATATTTAACATTAATGAATTAATTAATTAGTTAATTTAACACTTAATCATGTACACAACTTTCCTAATTAAGTTTATTAACCTAATTTGATCCTAAACTAATTAATTTTTAATAACACTAACTCTATACTGACTAACTGTTAACATTTAAATAATCCGTCCCTTTATAGCACCGTTTGTTTTAACCTCCTAGATAACTACTGTTTCATATAAACTAATTGCCAACTGCTAAATCCTTTTGTTATGACCTTTGCATCATGAATTTGTCTCCGTCATTCTTGGTTTCAAAACATTACGCAGTTGTTTTAAACTAAGTCAAGCCAACATTCTTTGGTGCTACTCCTTGCAAAGGCTGCCCCATTTCTTAACCTTTGTTTACTCGTTCATGTATGAAACCTGCAACCGCATGTTTAACAATTAATTTAACTACTTAATTAAGTTCAAATAACTAATTAATGTTAACTAATTTGTAATCACACTAGGGCCGATTAGGATATCCTTCAGGCTTCATCGTGTTCTCTAGTCTAATCCCTCTTCCCAACGGCCTGTGCAAATTCATGTTTTGTTAACATAAATAATTGATATAACTAAACCCCTAACCATTACTTAAATAACTAATTACGTTGTTTGGATTTGGCCGACGGGTTCTGTTCCCAGGTCCTTTGTCCCGTTACTTCATCTCACATGAAAAACCCACGCTCCGAACAGAAAAACCCAACCACCGCATCCAACTCTGACCCCGTGGCGCGGATCTGACAGCGCCGAACGATGCCCCTTCACATCTGCTGCCTCCGTCCCAAGCCCTGTATGGTTCGACGCCACCATCTACCACCAAATCCCCTTCGAACAGCAAAGCTTCGTGGTCAGAATCTGGCCGTTCCGTTACCTGAAATTGCATCTCCACCGTTCAAAGATTCATCCCAACATGCTGAGCAAAGTTTTATTTAGAAGTTGAGGCTAACAGTTGATAGATGAGGAGGAATCGGAGTGGGAACAGTAGTGGAGTTTGGCCATTGATCTGTTTATGATGAGAGGAAACGAGAGAAAGGTTCAGAAAAAAGAAGCAAGAGAGTAATTGTTTTGCAATTTCTGAGACAACACTTTTATATGTGCAAAGGCATGGAGAAGAGGAGAAACGTGGAGCTGAAGGATATGACAGTTTAGTTGGCAAGCTATCGATTGCTTTATAGCCAAGGCACCGTATTTTATTTTATATTAAGGACAAATTATTATTTTATGTCTAATGAAACTTACAGGTAAAGTAGTTGATAAATACCCCTTCAAATGATATCTATCTTCTGATAAAAACCTAATCTTGGTGTAAAAAAGTACTCCGGACCCAATGGGACAAGTTTCATCGAAATCCGAGGTCATATGAAAAAATTTCCTTTATAAAACCAGAAATAAACACACGTTTAAATTTTTCACGATCACCAGATAAATCAAATCAACTTGAAACCTTTCAATCCTATAATAATTATTCAATACGAACCCAACGGAACTATTTTCGTCGCATTCTGAGACTGTTTCCCCGATAAGCTATTTTTACCGCACACCGCAATACCATTTTTAACGCCAAATTACCCGGTCTCAAAAAATAGCAAACTATATACCTATCCTGACTCTAATCGACGATACGAACTCATTGGAATAGGTTTCGTGGCTTAATTCGATCATCTGCTCAAGTTACATTTGAATATTCCTTTATTAAATTAATTACGCGCTATAGAAATTGAACCGGCGTTTGTGGATGCCGTGGTCACGTACGACATCGGTTTGCCATGCTATTCAACATCGTACAATAATTTAACGTTATGGTCCCAATGAAACTGATTTCGTCGAAATCTGAGACCGTTTGCAAAATGGCCATTTTAAAGGCCTGTAATTAAATAACGATTTTTCACAGCGACTATTTCAAAATTTGATTTAGCCATAACTTACTATCTGTAATCCGAAATCTGAATTTTTCTCTTTCATATGAAAATTATCATCAACACGGTTCCAGCGATTCTCATTTCACAAAAATCCGACTTATATTGGATCCTTTATATTCAGTTAAAGTTCATAACTCAATATTACGAACTGTCACGCCATTTCGAGCTCGTTTTATAATTATAAAAATTATAAAGTTTAAACGTTGTTTTAAATAATGAATTAAATATTAAAATTCATTAATATTCCAAATAAAATATTTTAAAATAATACATTAAACTAAATACTGGGCGGCCAAAAATACGGGTAGTTACAGACTTTATCCCTAGATATACTAATAGTATATATATAGCTTTTGAAATCCAAAATATTACAAATACGTGCTCTCATATACGTACTATCTCTCCCTTGTGTCTTTCCCTAGGTTAACTACGTAACCTAGAGCTCTGATACCAAGTGAGACGGCCCGCCCTGAACCAGCCGATATTTCCTTCGAAATGCGCTGTACCGATGTCCAACCAGCACGGGACGGTCGACAAAGAAAGGAAAAGAAAGAAAAGAAGAAATTTGAAACTATGAACTAACAAGGAACCTGTGGTATTTCTCACAGCACATGGAATAAAATATAATAATAACATAGCTTTGACATAAAACAAGCGAGACAGTGCATAAGCTGAAAACTAAACCATCATAGCAGCGGAAGACCAAAATACAGCTTATGATCCAAACCATCATTATTACAACTCCAAGTTATTGTCTCTAAAGCATAAGAAAGAAAAGGTACACTACTAATGCCCAAGCCGTGACCAACAACAAAACAGGGAGTATATATGAGTGAATTGTACGTGTAAGCCTCCTACTCGTCTCCGGACAGCTACTCGCGCATCACTACCTAACCAGTCTCTAGCCTGCACGTTTAAGAGCACCCAGAGTAATAAGAAGAGACATGAAACTTTGGGTCAGACAAAAGTCTAGTATGAGAGATAAGCAACAAAACTGAACAATAACAGGTAAAATCCAATCATACCTGAACCTGGACCTACAACCAAAGAGTCAGCACAACAAGATGTACAATACTCTAAGGTAACACTAACAGATGGTGCATAAATATGGAGGAGGGGGTGTGCATGTCATAGTGATATCAAACAATCAAGCATAGCAACCATCCTCACATCTCTCACTCAGTGCGTAAAGCATACGATATCTACTACTTTGATCACCCAAATCCTTGCTATGATCACTCTGCCCCATGGAGTAATAACTACCCCACTTCACTGATCCGTAGACTAACATTCGTCTCTCGGTGGTGAATCAAAGCTATGGATGTCGACAACTCCTTAGCACATGTCCCGCAGCAAAGCCCAACTATGAAGTTAACTCGTTGGTTCCCATCAGGATCCTGAGTACAAACTTCCCATTTGGACTACCTTTGCATCTCGGGCTTTGGTCATCATCTCCGTTCGTGACTCTTTAGTTCGAGATCTTCTTCATTAGCTCATGGTCATCCTCTTTGGCTCGTAAGGTCGGCTCGTGATCCTCATATGGACCCGGCTCATGGGTCTAATCAGCTCGTGACGCTCCTCCTAGCATCGGTTCGCGACTCGTAGATCGCCCCATGGTGTCGGCTCATGGCTCCAACCCCGGGTCGTAGTCCTCCTTCCCTGCACTAGCTCGTGACAATGCTCCAGGCTCATGAGTCTTCAGTTGGCTCATGACATCTTGCCAGGATCGTGGTCCTCCTCTATCAGATCGTGACCATGGTGGCTCGTGAGGAAGTGGTTCGTGGCTCGTGGTCAGCTCATGATGGGGGTGTGTACCACGAGTGGGTCGGGTCGCATAGGTGCTCCACAAACGAAATTTAACCAATTTCCTGCAACTCTTCCAGCAAGCAATTTACTCCATACAACGGCGTTTTCGACCAATCTAACTTTGCTAAGCAATCAAAAAACATTCCAAACAGTCATAACAACATGTATAATCAACCATAAACACCAAATCAACAATTTAACATGTTTATATGGATCAAACATACCCAAAACCCATGTTTTTCCCTTAATCCCCTTAATTATGATTTAAACATATGATTAGCAAAACTTTTCCAAGTTAACCAAAATTTCTATCAGGGCCCTAAAATAATATTTTAGAATTTTACAAATTTCTCCAGATTTTTCTGAGGCATAATTTCGCTAATTATCACTAATCACCCCTAGTTAGCCGTAATTAGTGAAAAACAGTGCAAATCATTCACCTTAGCCACAAATGAATTATAGATCAGAAGTTCTCTACTGTTTTGGTCGAATTCATAAGCAACATAACATCTCCAACTCTGATTTGGTGTTAATTTGCCTTGATTTGATGTAGTTTAGCATAATCCTTGATTAAACGGTGATTAAAGATGATTCTAGAAGGTGGAGGCTATTGCTAGTGTTGAGAGGATGTTAGTGGCGGCTGAAAAATGACAAAGAAAAGGTTTCTCTAACCCTAATCAGCCCTCATATAGCTCTAATCCCGAAATCCCCCAATGGGCCTAGCTGCTAATCACCCGGTTAAGCCCAATTAAGCTATTTTTCACCTTCTAAATCTTAATTCAGCCATATCTCCCAAATGGTAAGTCCATTTGACAAGTGTGACCATCTACGGAAAGGTAAACCATCATCCGAATCTAATGGAAGTGATTTCAGGTCAAAAATCCTTACCAATCAAAAGTTATGGTCGAAACAAGATCAACTAGGGGCACAACGGTCATTCAAAAATTGGCAAAATCATGAACATTGGATTGACCCTAATAGTCGTCCCCCAAAGTTACACGACTATACGACCTCATATGAAAAAGAAACAAATATTCTACCGTCCTTCGATGCGTAGAATGTGGGTTGGTACACATGGTCACTGAAGTAATGAGAAAAAAAAATGAAGCTGCTTCTTCAAGATTAGATTTGCAAATCAGACATTTAACCATGCTGTTTGTCGAAATTTTTTCTTTAGACTATTCGAATATCTATTACAAAATTTATTCAAATGAAATATGTTCATGTAGATTTGAATTTTAGACTAACATAAATTTTACTAATATTTTAAATTACCTCTCAAAAGGATACACCCATCCGTATTGCACTAGTCTACGAAGAATTGCTTTGGATGGAAGACCAACAGGTAAATGCTCCATTACACTAAAGAAACATAGAGGAAATATTTTCTCCAGTTTACAATACAATATTGAGATTTCTTCTTCAAGTTATGTAGACGGTCTGTTTTTATTGTTGTCGAGCAAAGCTATTT
The DNA here is from genome assembly GCA_030737875.1 of Allium sativum. NCBI lineage: Eukaryota > Viridiplantae > Streptophyta > Magnoliopsida > Asparagales > Amaryllidaceae > Allium > Allium sativum. Next base: position 720,011,792 of record CM060918.1, on the reverse strand, counting down.
ATAAACCAGACTTAACTTCATTATAGCACTCCACACGTTTGCAGCTAGTAGTCTTTGAACACCACTGGTAATAAATATTCCATCATAATATGATAATCATGACTTTTCATCCCACTGAATTCAAATTTTTTTAAGGTCAACCCATCTACAGAGATTAGAAGAAATCCATAGGGAAATTTTAGTCCTTCAACCCATTTTTGCACGAGTTTTATTTGCTTGCTGTATAGTTTTAGTTGATATTTTGGTTTCATGTGAAGTTTGGGACATTTACAGAAGCGTTCTATATCATGTCTTGAATTTAATTCATCATTTTTTTTTCTTTTAACATCCAAGATTGTTTTAAACGCATTATCAAGAATATTTTTCTTGTTGTGCATCACAAAAATGTTATGTTAAAGTATCAGATCTTTCTAATAAGGAAACTCCTAAAATATATTTTGTTTGCACCAAATATGACTGTAGGATTTACCAGGAATTTAATTCTGCACTTCAATTTCATGTATCTTAGGATAGTCCTTTGCAGTTTCATATATTTCTTCGCTTGGCCAAATCTTTGGTGCTTGCATATTCTCTTCTCTATTAGCTTTGAAATTTTTTAATCTCTTCTAAAAGTATTATGCGATAGAGAAAACATCGATGACAATTAAACCAAGAGATTTTCCATCCATACAGTTACAAAAATGCTCATATTTCTTCCATGCAATGAGAACAATCTAGACAACCGGCTGTACTCCAACCTAAAAGCATCCCTAATGTTGAAAAATGACTAATAATGTATAACAAAGTTGAAAACATATGAAGATTTTATTTTTGAAATGTCATATGTTTTAACTCCTTGAACACATAGTATTTTCAACTCTTCGATTATTGGTTGTCGATAAACAATGACGCCTTATGTCAAATCATCAAGTCTAGGAATGACAGTAATGAATAATAAATATGGAGTTTCATATACATCCACGGAGGTAAATTAAATGGAGTAACGATAATAGGCCAAGATGAATATTTACTACCAAACTGTAAGAATGGTGAAAACCCACTTGTACATAAACCAATTCTGACATTACAGATCCCTATGAAAAATGTGGGATACATTCTGTCAAATGTTTCCGTTCTTCTCCATATGATGGATGTGTCAAAGTTCCATTTTTGGTGTTCTCACACTATGCCGTCGCATAGGACATGTAGTGACTGAGGATGCATATAACCTTTGTAGTTTAGGGATGATGAGTAATAAAATGAATTCTCCTGTATGAAACTTCATTTCCTTTTTTCTAAATTTGAATTTTTTTTCACCACATAATTTAGCGAACTGCGCTTATAACAACTGTCGCTTATAGCAACTATCGCTTATATTGACAATCTTTATAAAACCCATAAATTCAAAATCGAATTTTTACACAAACAACTTCAAAACCGTTTCTTTTTTAATTTAACTTTCATAAACTTACTTATAAATTTCTAAAACAAAAGTAAGAATTTTGAAAATATTATGACATAAATTATCACTAAAAAGCCCTTTCTTTGAAACTAAGTCAAGAAAACACTATTCAGTTCCAAAAGATCTCGAATCAACATCAAAATCCAAGATTAAAGATTTCCAACACTAAAAATGATTACAACATCTGATATACATGAGTATAACACAAGTTATCATATCCAAACATCAATCCGGAGTTAAAGACACAAACTTGCAAATTCTATTGAAATTTGCTTACTAACTTTTTCTAACTCCCAAACCAAACAACATACAAGCAATGTTCTTGCATATATTGGCCACTAATATATCAAACATCATAATAACATAAGAGATTACAAAAAATGTAACCACAAACCCAATCACAATTTAAAGTTGGAAACTTATGTAAATAAGTGAGATTTCTTACCTCAATTAGCTAAACCACACTTATGCTAGCAAATGCAGCTAGATCTCAACATTTTTGCGAAGAAAATTGTTATTTTGATCATCATTGGTGCACTATCGTTCATCCTAAACATGAATGGATTCGGCCATACCTTCCAAGGGTGTTAGGTACTTAACAATAAAAGAGGAAGTAAAGAGACGGAAGAAGAATGCTTTAAATTTGAAATTTAAAAGGTTAAAATCCAAAAATACTCAATTTTAGAAATTTTCAAAGGCATTGAAGACACTAAAGAAACTTTTTAAAAAGCCTGTAAAAGGGGAGGAAGATGGATGTAAGAACCCAAAAATTTTTAAGGCTCGAATTTCAGCACAAATACACGTTTGGATCCACTAGCCAAAACTCAAGTATCAAAATCTCAGATAGTTAGAAGAAGATAGAGGATGAGAAGAAGAAAGAAATGATAGAATAGAAGAAGAAGAAGAAGAAGAAGAAGAAGAAGAACACCAACATTACAAAAGAAGAGAAAAATAAAATCTCTTAGCAGAATGAATAAAATATAATATATCAGAACTCTTTACATAAAGAGAAAATTGTATATACATGGTTACAAAATCGGAGTACACAACTAGATCAGCCTATACAATTCTAATAAATACAACACACAAAATGGAAATAAATTATAAGTGAACATACAGAAATACGTCTCGGCTCGGGCTCCTCTCCTGAAGCTCCAAGCAAAACACTCGCCAAGTATTAAAATCCTAGATGGTTAGAAGAAGTTAGAGGATGAGAAGAAGAAAGAAATGTTAGAATATAAGAAGCAGAACACCAACACTACAAAACCAAAGAGGAATAAAATCTCATAGTGGATTGAATAAAATATAACGTATCAAAACTCTTTAAATAAAGAGAAAACTGTACATACTTGATAATAAAATCGGTGCACACAACTAGATCAGCCTATACAATTCTGGTAAAAACAACACACACAATGGAAATAAATTATAAAAGAACATACAGAAATACGTCTCGACTATGTCCTCTCTCTTGAAGCTCTAAGCAAAACCCAATGCAATCAGGAAAATATACTCGGTCCGACGGAGCATATTTGGAGAAAAACAAAATCACCCGGATTCGATCTGTTTAGAGTACTTTAAGTGAGAAAACTCACATTATGAATAACTTATTTAATTTTTAGAAATCTTTTAATGGAACTCTCATAAGACATGACCACATATAAACATGACACATGTTTTCCCTTACAATAACCAAATCACTTTTATTATAAATCCAATGACATTAAAATATTGTCTAAAATTCATAAATAAAATTGGAAAAAAGACAAAAAGCTTGCATCTCACTTTTCGACATAATTGGTTTACATCTAAAATGATACGGCTCGTACTGGAATTTTGGATTTCCATACATGACTAGGTAAGGAACTACCTACCAAACATTGTTCCTCTAGAGATAAAACACTGGGGTTCAGCAAGAACATCTTGCAACCCGACCATACAGAACCGACCACTCATTCAACTTAAGTTTACCAAATACATCACCACCACAGTTAGGGGAAATCAAACCGTATTCATTTTGAAGCATACAAAAGGGTTAAATGATTTCTCTTGATCAAGTGATGATATATTCTAATGGGCATGACGCATATAGCTCTGGTGCATATCCGATTTCAGTCTTTTCCTGGTTAATGAGGCTTGAGGCTACGATTAAATTTTGGAAATATCACATTCAACTTTGAATGTCACATTGTCAGATCCACCAATCACTAATTTATTTGCACAAAATTACCCTGGGTGTTAAGCTAAAATAAGTTTCCTTATCTGCCACTATTCTCGGTGTATTTGTAAAAGTCGACGTCTGTGGTTTTAGAAAATACACTGTTAGACACTTGTCCATACAAGTTGTCCAGGATCAGGACAAACCGAAGGTACTCTTTTACGATATCCTCTCGGGATAACCCTAAGATTAGCAACGAGAAGTTCTTGCATCATGCAGAACACAGAATGTATTGATTACTGCTACAAGTATAATTCTGATAGCTAACCAGAGGCATCAGCGAGCAGCCCTTTACGCTCCGAAGGTATTAGCCTTCAAATCACCTCAATATGCATAAACATCCCTACAATTTCAGTTTTCGAACGTAAAGTCGGTTCAAATTGGCTATGGGTCAGGTTCGCATCCCGGTTCCCTCGAATCAACAAGTCAAAATTTAAAAGGGAATTAAATGATAGTTAGTTCTTTAATTATCAAATCACACAGTACAGTTAAGCACATCAGCAGCACATGCCTATTTAATTAAACCCATTCATTAAAATCATTTCATCGATTCTTAAATATCGATTTCACATACTTATCTCAATGAAATAAGTATATTGACAAATCTCTTGTTTTCATTATGCAACGACCCAGATTTTTAGTCGTTTAGTTTGATTTTTTTTAAATGTTGAATAGGAAATATAAATGGATTTTAGTATAGAGTTTATCGATTTGATTTCGAATATATCGAATTATCGTTATACGAAAACGAGAAATAAGGGAATTCTAAGTTAAGAATGAATCGAAATGATTCTAACAATTAATACAAATTCTATTTGAATATATATGATAATAATAATAATTCATTATCAATGGATTTGATTGTTTTGAAATCGATTTATATTCTATCCATTTGATTTAACACTTAGAAATAACCATTTTTCAAACGACCTCAAATTTCAATGAAACTAATTTTATTAAATTCGTAATGGTTAATTATTGTAAGATCTCTATTTTTAGGTCAATCGGAGTTGTTTTGTGAGCATGTGCAAAATAAAGACACATCGTTTTGTAATTTCGATTTTTTAATAGTGTTATTTATTTTTAACGGTCACAAAATTCGACGAAACAAGTTTCTTCGGGTCCAAAATGTTAAATTATAGCAGAATGTCAATTTTCATTGTGATTAGAGATTGTATGCAGTTGTACAAGCAGGAAACGTTCGATATAAAATTATGTATCAATATTATAATATAAAATCATATACTATAAATAATCGCTATCTCCTAACCTAAATCCGTCCTCATTCGTTCTCTAGTCATTAATTTTACAACCGCCACATTTTGATTCTTCAAAAATTCAAACAAAATCGTATACTCAATGAAATCATACGTTTTTATATTTATTGGCCTTACATGAATATTAGCTTCAACTTCACAGGCTATTTAGTGGGTGCGTACAGTTTCTAGAGTTCAATTTTTTTTCTAGTCAGCCTAGTGTTGGCATTTGTGGCGGTTTTAGGCAATGATGCTTGGATTGGATGTTAGTTTTGTGCTTAGGGAGGTGAAGCTCACTTTGTGGTGGAATTTGGAGGAGATTCGAACCAAATAAGTTCGCACGTTCTCCTGTAGACATAAGGGAAAGCTCCAGGCCACGACCTAGGGAAGATGATCAGATGGTAGGTAGTGGTGTTGCTTTTGTTGAGATCGAGAAGGTGGAAATAATGGTGATGTTGGATTGTATTTTAGTTAAGTGAGAAGGGAGTTTAGGTATTAGAAGGTACACGGCCATAGGTTTGTGCTTTCGTGTTCTGCCTGTAGTATGTTCGAAGAGAAGGATTAGTAGGGAGGAAGGTGATTAAGCGTAGATTAAGATTAATAAGGTGATAAGGAAATAATTAATTTTTGAATTAGCTATGACTTTTAAATTTTTATAAATCTTATAATGAGTATAATTTTGTCATGCAAAATCAGAATTCGGCGAAACAACTGGTTTTGGAACCGTATGGAACGACACTACGCATACGTCGTGGATTAATTGGATTTAGATCTACTGGGAATTTATTATAATTTCATATGCTAGTTTGAAATTAGATGAAAATACGTGGTAACTTCAATAAAAAATGAAACATTTTGAAATTAGATGAAATGACAAGGTAACGTCAATCCAAAATGAAACGTGATTTAACTCTCATGCTTTCTGAGATACTATGATATGATTAAACTCATATAATAATATTGACTGTTGTTAGTATAAATTGAGAGTTTGGATGTTTTGGATGATTATTGATTTTCGATACTTAAATTTTCGTCATGTAAATGATTTAGATTAAATTATCTATTTCATATGCATATATAAACGATATTATGAGCTGTGATGCAAGAAGATCATGTTGGAGGGATCCAATAGAATTCCTTGAATATTTTGTATGTTATTTGATTTCATATTATTTCACTTTTGTTTAGCCCAACTAACGATAAGTTTGATTTGGATGTTGATTATTGATTTGAATTCAACGTTGATCATAAGACTAACAAAGAACAGAGTTCTTTTTGTATCACTTGACTCGCTCTTTTTTGATTGATTTCTCTTTCTTATTTTTTTTTATTTTTTTAACTTTCCTAATACGATACTTGTGTATTTAATTAATAAATGGTATTGATTAAGTGATTGTGGACAAATGACCTAAAATCCATCTTCTCAAGACGTTGTCTAGCCATCAGGCGAATTGACAATATTGAAGTTATAAAAGCTATTTTTATAACCAAAGATAAGTTTATAGTTTATTTATAGAAGTTTTATTAATAAATCAATACTTTTAAATAAGTTTTTATAAAGTATCATAAATAAAATGATTTATATAGTAAATACTTATGTTTTTAATAAGTTTTATACATAAGAAAGCTCGAAAATTCACCTAAAGGTTAATACTTTTGAATAATTGTTTTTAATAAAATAATTGAGCACAGTGATGTTAAATTAATTAAGCTATTTATTATTTTAAGAGAAAGGAAGGATTAGTGGAAATAAATTAATAAGTTAACTGAGTTTTGAAGTTGACTAAGTCAACTGTTTTCAATTTGAATTGGTTATTTAATTAGTTTGTTTTCAATTAATTTAATAAATATAATTTTAACAAATAGTTGTTTAAACTTAATGAGGTTCATGAAATTTAATTAATCTTTTAATTAACTGTGTATAAAGATAATAATCCAGTTGTGGACTTCTTGCTACTAATCCTAGGGTTTATCCCGATAGGATGTTGTAAAAGAGTACTTTCGGTTTGTCTCATTCCTGACAACTTGTATGGATGAATGTCTGATAGAGTATTTCCTATAGTCACCTACATTGATTTTTACAAATATACTGAGTAGGGAGGTGGAGAAGCAACTTCTTTTATCTTAACACTCAGAGTATATTTCTGCAAATCAATTAGTGATTTGATAGATCTGACAATATGGCATTCAAAGTTTGATGTGATGTTTCTGAAAAAGGCAATCGTGACCTTAAGCCTCATCAACCAGGAATGACTAAAATTGAGAAGGCAACAGGGCTATATGGGTCATACCCATTAAGGTATATCATCACCTGATCTAGAGAATTCGGCTGCCCCTTTTTGCATGCTTTGAAATGATATGATTGTTGATCCCAACCATAATGATGATATATTCGATATAATCAAGTTGAATGAGTGGTTGATTCTGTGTGACTGGGTTGCAAGATGGTCTTGTTGAACCCCAGTGTTTTTTCTCTAGAGGATACTGATCGAAAGGTGGTCCCATACATAGTCATGTATGGGAATCCAAACTCTAATACGAACCGTCTGATGTAAACCAATTAAGTCAAAAAGTGAGATGCAAGCTTTTCGGCTATATTTCTATTTTATTTGTGGAGTTATAGACATTTTTATAATATCATTAGATTTTTATAATAAAAAGTGATTTGGTTATCGTAAGGGAAAAATGTGTGCCATGTTTGTGTGGTCGTGTCCTACGAGAGTCCTATTATTTCAAAGGATTTACAAAAATTAAGCAAATTTTCTGTAATGTGACTTTTATCACTAAAAATATTGCAAACTGATCCAGGTGATTTTGCTTTCCTCAAAATGTGCTCAGGTCGAACCGAGTATATTTTCTAGGTTGTATTAGATTTTGCTTGGAGCTTCATAAAAGGAGTCGGAGTCGAGAAGTATTCCCGTAATTTCGAGTATTAATTTATTTCCACCATGTGTATTGTATTTATCAGCTTTATATAGTCTAATCTAGTTATATAGTCTTATTGTGTAATCATATATATACAGTTTTCTCTTTGTGTAAAGAATAGTGGTATATCATATTTTATTCATTTCACTATGAGATTCTGTCTACTTTGATTATGTGGTTTTGTTGTTATTCTTCTTCTTTTTTGCTAATATTTCTTTCTTTCTTCTTTTGACCCTCTAACTTCTTTCCCCTAACTATCTGCTTTCCTATGCATTTTGAGTTGAACATGAGTGGTTAAATGTCAGCCGAACGGTATGGGAAAGTTGGGTCGTTAAACATTACTTCAAAAATCATAGTCATACACTTATCTCTTGGAATAAGTGTATTAACAAAACCATATTATTTTCCCTACTTTGGAAAATATCTTATATACTTAACTGAATTGTATAAGTGTTATCACACATCCTATTTTGCTAATAATGTTACATGATACATTGTTTATTATAAAACCCAGGAGTTCTATTACTCAGTTAAGTTTTCCTTAGGTTGATTTTAAGTTTTCCTTTAAAACAATTATTGTAGACTATTACTCTTAGGTTGATTTTTGACTACTTGCTTATAAAACTTATTTAAAATACAGAAATTTGCTATATAAATCATTTTATAACCTCTTTACAAAACCAATTATAAACATTGATTTATTTATAAAAACCTTTATTTTATATAATTTATATAAAATAAAACTTAAAACCTTATTGCTGTTATAAAAATAAATTTATAATTTTAACTTAGTCAATTCGCCTAACAACCAATCAATGCCTTAAAAAGATGGATTTTATGTGCTACCAATCACTTAATAATTACATTTTATTAATAATAACACATTAACGTTGAATTCAATTCAACAATAAGCATCCAAACCAGATTTAGTGTTACTTAGGTTAAATAGTTATATATGATATGTATGAAAACTGGTAACTTCCAAAATATCCGATGAATCCTTTTGGATACCTCCAACCCGTTCTCTATGCATCTTAACTCATAATATCATTTGATATATGCATATGAAATAGGAATTCTAATCTAATTCATTTAAGATGACGAAAATATAAATATCGACAATCAACATTAATCATCCAAAGCATCCAAACATACAACTTATACTAACAACAACGAATACTATTATATGAGTTTAACCTCATCACACTATTCCAGTAAATTTGAGAGTTAACTCATCATCCATTAAAATTTGATGATTTCGCATTGTTTTCATCTAATTTCAAGAAAGCATTTGAAATAAGATAAAAATTCAAGTAGCTCCAAAGCACTCCAATCCAGCTTGTACACGTAGTGTGTGACACCCTGAATTTTAATAAACAACAATTGAATGGAAAAGGGTAAGAAACTAAATACTAATCGAATAAATTCATATTAGAAATGGGACTAGCACCATTAGGTCCGTTAGAAATCGGAGAAAAATGAACAAGTTATGAATTAACGAAGTTAAACCAGAAAATCAAAAAATATAATAATATATTAAGTGGTCGGGATGAACCAGTCCCACACTTGGGTCGACTTTGTGTCGACCCAACCATAATTGGGTTGACCCAATGTCAACCCAAGGCAGGCAAGGGTTGACTTAGGCAAGCAAAGGCGCGTGCCTTGCCTGGGACGAAAGGCAGCGACGTTTTATTATTTATGCAAGTTATTTTGGGTTATGTGGGTTGGTTTTACTGGTTAATTTTGAAGCAATGGCCGACGTGGTGCTTTCTGATTGGTCCAGTGACGTGATTGGCCCAGATTTAATCTTAAATCTGAATGGCTAAGGACACCCAACATACCCTATTAGTAGACTAGTAGAGTCTCTCTCATATCTTTACATCCATTTTTTCTCTCTCTTCTTCTTCCCCAAGCTTATTCTCATTATTAGGAAGGGCCAAATAATTATTTTTTTATAGGGATAAAGAAGTTCTATATTTTAAATATTTAATTTTATAAATACTTCTAGAGGCGGACGTTCTACTAGAATAAGAAAGGCTAGGGGGAAGCACTTTTCGTCATATCTGTGAGTTTTTATGTGATTTCTAGATTAGTAATTTATGTAAGAAAAGTTAGACAGTTAAATAGTTTTAAGTGCAAGTTTAATGTTGATAATATTTATGAGTTTAGTTTTCTTGTAAAATTACTGTAATTTATTTATTGTCTATGCCTATTTCTTTCCAGTTATTAACTGCTTATAAGTAATTCTCCTTCTTATCCCCTTCCCTTCTCTGTTATGGTTTTATTTACAGTTATACATATGCCCTATTTTATTTGTTTTGTTTATTTTTGATTATATGCTTTATGAGTAGCCTAGTCCGTTTTCCTTTTTCTTTTAGCGTTGAGCCTAGACTTAAAGAGAGCCTAAGACGTTATTGTTATTTTGCGTTAAAACTTAAATAATATTGGAATTGAATAAAAAGGGATAATTAGGCATGTTAGAACTATTTAAATATTATAATCGGTGTTAGGTTGTAAATTGGGGAAAACTTGATATGTAATTGGAGAACATGCAAACATATAAAATGGAATAGGATTAACTTAGTTAGATGCTAAGTAACGTGGGGTTGGGTGGTACAAAAAAGATAAACATTATCAAGAATGTTTAATAAAACCCAGGATTATAACATGAGGTTATATTAAGGTTTGTTAATCAACTTAAATTGTGTTAAGTTAAACTGAAGATAAATTAATAAGCTAAGGTAGTGGAGTCCGTTTCGGCAGCGTGTGGCTGATTAGGAAAATAAGTGGCTCGTAGGTCTGTTTCGGCGGCATGGGACTGATTTGGAAAAATAAGAGGCCTAATAAAATAATGAAAGTGTAGTGAGTGTCCGTTCCGGCAATGTGGGCTGATTGAGAAAAAAATGGCTTGTAAGTCCATTTCGATCGCGTGGCACTGATTGAGGAAAATAAAAGGCCTAATAAATTGATAAAATTGTAGATTGGGTCCATTCCGGCAGAGCATGGCTGATTGGGGAAACTAAGTAGCCTAATAAAGTAATAAATGGGAACCAAGTCTAGGGGTGACTTGTGTCAATTTCATATTTGGTTGGGAGTCCGTATTAGGCAGTATACTTGTTATCATCTATGAAGGTCTCCCACTAGGTAGAGGAGAGGGCACGCTTTACTGCGCTAGATAATAAAAGGTCAAAACGAGGTGAGTAGGGCACGCTCTAGCGGGACTATGAGCGTGTATCATAAAAACTGGGGAAAATTAGTTGATGTAACACCTATGATTAATGGTCTTTTTAGTTGATGAATTTGTGATTGATAACCCCGAATTCCATAGTTGGCATAGGTTATAACATTGTAGTTATAGAAGCCGATCGACGAGTAGAAATTGCGTAAAGCCTAATTACGATATTTTGGTGCAGAAATCATGGATATAAATGAAAAGCCAATCTTTGGTCGTTCTTAACTTTATTTACTACTTTTATACCTTTATGTCTCGTGTCCATAAAACTGTTCATTTGTCTAATGCTTCCTTACTTTATGCTCATGCTAGAAATTAATAGAACTCACTAGACGTATGTCTAATCTAGTTTGTTTTCTCCTTCTCTCTTCCTTATACCCCTTCCCTTCAGGTTCAAAGGGTGGAGGATCTCAGCAGTGATTCTTGATTTTTCTGTTTAGCTTGGATTCAGACTCATTTCAGACTCATGTATTGGTTCATTTCACATATTTTGATTATTGTAGTGACATTTGAGAGGGATGGTTTTGCTTATGTACTCTAATATTATGGTTTTCCATGAGATAGTCTATTTTGTTTTATGATGACTATTTGGTACTTTTGAAATGTAATAAGCACTGTGAATTGAATTGATTTATTAACTGTTGTTTTAAAATTTCAGTTGTGTTTTATACTTCTGTCTTGTGAATTTTAGTTTCGGTATTGTTACTTTATACCTAAGTGCTTCATAAACCTAAGTGCATCCTCAGATTGGTCACGTTAAGGGGGTGTGAGGTGTTCCATAGTGTTCGCGAATATGAACCCAACACAATTCGTTTCGTCCCAATCTGACATCGTATTAAATGTATACATGTGTTATAAGTTTGAATGAATTAAAACATCATTAGTTTAATTAATTAGAAATTAACTACCTAATCACCCCCACCTAATCCTCCTTCTTCTCCCTTTCATTTCGAACTAGCGCCTCCAAACTGTGTACATGCCGTGCACCTCACCCACTGAAACCACTTTCTGGTTGATGAAATCAAATCGGATTACACCATCGTGCCCATCTTCCCAAACCATACTAGCTCACCCCCAAAATCCTCAACTCGCACCACCTTTTCACAATTCGCCTCCTAACCCAGCACAGTGTCATCACCGAAAGGTGTGACACTTTTATACCCTAAATCCCACCAAACTCTAATCATCAACTCCTCTGGCCTTCGCAAACTCATTTATACCCTCGATTTCCACCCTACTTTGCCTAGCTCGTCGTGAATCGTTCCCTACGATCCACTGCCTAAAAGTCGAGCCCTAGAAATTGGTGCCACTCCCAATATTGTGCACCCTAGGTTAAGAGCCCTACTTTACGAATCTGAAACATCTCAATTTCGTTGAGTGTAGTTGGAGATTTAATTGATTGAAATAATTTGAAGTAGCGGCCGAGGGTTTATAATGGGTTATTTATTGGGAAATAAATTTAGATATTTTATTATAATATTTGATTACATTCTTGCTTGACGTTGTAAGCTTGCATGACTACACAACAAATCCGATTGTCACGAAACTTGACATTCCGCTATATTTCAATATTCCGGGCTCGGTGAAACTAATTTCAATTCGATTGTCATGAAACTTGATAATCCGCTATATTTCAATATACCGGACTCGGTGAAACTAATTTCGTTGAATTCCAAGACTATATGTAACAACACTATTTTAATTTTAAACCGTAAATCAATACGCATTTATATCGTGCACGATAACACAACAACTCCAGTTAGCCTAAAACTTGAAATCTTACAATAATTAACCATTACGGGTTTTATAAAATTAGTTTCAGTGAAATCCGACATCGTTTGAAAATCGACTACTCTTACTAGTTAAATCAAATTGGTAAAATATAAATCGATTTAAAAACAATCAAATCCATTGACAATAAATTGTTATAATCATATACGTTCAAATAGAATTTTATATAGCTTAAAGCCAAACAATTTGTATTCTAAACTCAACCTTTTTCAATTTCATGTTAAAACGACATCCAAATTCTTATTTAAATTAATTCCAAGTCATAAAATCTTAATATCAAATGTTTTAAATATTTAAATTAATTAAATATTCATTATAAAAATATGGGTCGTTATAATGGAATATAATTAAAGAATGAAAACGAAGTAAAAGATGAGAAAGAAAGAGACTTTATATAAAGTGAATTTAGGCTCGAAATTACCAAAATAACCCTCTCTAAAACTATGCCACCTCACGGCTTTCCCTTTCTACCCCTCCACCCTTGGTTGCCACGTTACCCCATCCTCTCTCTCTCTTACTTTTCCACTCAAAAAGCAGAATGCTTATATAAGTGTTTTAGGTATCCTAAATCCATATTTTAAGGGTCCTTTCGTACTTTTTTCTTTTCTTTTTTTATTACTTTACTTAATCTATCTTAAATTTGCATCACCACTTTATTAACTTAATAACTTAATCTTAACTAAATTATTCATACGTATAAGGTACATATTTATTAAGGATTCTAAACAACATTTTAAATAACTTTTACATAATAAAAAATCAGCCTTTTTGAGAAATTCTTTCGGTCACATTTTCTGTTTCTCTTTAAACAACAAAATTTTCTAAGCTAAATTTTAAAATGATTTTCAAAATCATTTATTATTAATTAACATTGAATGTTTTATTTATAAAAATCCTTATTTTGAATATTTAAAATTAATTAAACATTCTCAATCAAAGCGATAAAATTCTAGGTTGTTGCACATGGATTTCCCCGTTCAGTTGTCTCCGACCATGATTGTTTATGTAACACCCCACCTCCATTAAGGTCACTCGCAATGGGAATGCCTTAACTTTGATGGAGCATTTTAGTAGACAGAACAGAATATTACAAGAACAGATACGTAAAGCAGTACTTGAAAATTTTATAACTTTATTTCAGCGGAAAACAGAAATCAGTTTGGTTACATCTTTCAAAATCACTTTACCAAAACTCAAGTACATATATATATCAGCCTTGTTCAAAAGCCCTCAGAGTACAAATCTTAAAAATCATAATCCCCACAGAAGATGCCATAAGAAGTCAAGCCACACTTTAAGCACTTCAAGTACTTAAAGTAGAAGAAATCTGGATCAAGCTAAAGTATTCCCTCCTTGGAAACCTGGGGGGGTAACGGAAAGAAAAGGGGCGAAAAACAAACGAGGTCAGACATAAAGTCTGGCGAGTCCAGTGATTTCTAGCATATGAACAGATAATAATAATCATGGCATGCAAATAAAACTAGATGCAAGGTAACAGTAACAGGAGTTGCAGATATACTTAGGTTAAACAGAAAAAACAGAATGATGTAAACTATTACTTTTCACCTCTCTGCGCTAATACTAGTATAACAGAATTAGGTGTCACCCCAATGTCTAAACTGAAACAGAAACGGGAATAGAATAATTTCCACAGAAGAGAATGCTAGTAATGGGCCTTTACCACCCCAACAGAAACAGAATGCTACTAATGGGTCTATACCACCCGAACAGAAGGTACAGAAACAGAAACAGATTAATCCCTACGGAAACAGAATGTAGAATTAGGTGTACACTAGTAAATGGGCCTTTACCACCCGAACAGACGGTACCACGCAGAAACCGACAGGTGTTACCACCCAACAGAAACAAAAGGTACCAACAGAAATAGACAGAACTAAGTGTACCCTAAAACCCTACCCCAAGCGATCGGCTTCCTAATACATAAATACCCTGTGTCGGCCCCACAGTAGGGTGTATCACTCCCTGAAGTGACAACCAATTGGCACAGACCTATTTACAGATGTCACTGCGTCTTACATCCTCAGAGACAGACCGGGATCCATGCACGCACATGACCCAGTTGGAACGCACCATCAACACCCCTCGCCATTATCAGAATGAACCGCTTATAATTAATTCAGTAAGCGTGCCCAGACCCTACCTACTGTTGGGTCATAGTTTTGATACCAGAAAGGGTTAATGACTAATATGGGTCCCAAACAACAGATGACACAAGTATTTTCCCTCCTAACCTTGTGTCTCCAGACTAACAGATTTCAGATTAACTTGTTTACAAGTTTTCAGACATACAGAGTTCAAGTCAACTAGTTAACAGATCCGAAAATCAAGTTAACGGGTTTTCAGAATAACGGATCAGATGTACAGTTCTTAACAGACTTACAGACTGTCCAACTTTGTATTAGGCCTACAGATTCACGAAACAGGTTTTATTAAATTCATCAATCTGGTTGGTTTAACCCTATTTATACAAAACGTTTTAGACATCATATTCCCAGATTTGCATTAATTAAATATTAATGCACAGACCTCTCACATTAGGTCGGTAGCTTGTGGTCGCTAGATATGTCGGGCGGTTCCAAGCAGACTTATGCCACAAGCCAGACCTAACCTCGTGTCTAAGCATATATTAGTTATGCCTACGACCTCTCACATTAGACTGACAGTTTGCGGTCGTTGGTTAAGCCGGTTGGTTCCGGGCATGCTTCTACCGCAAACAGAGCCTAACCTCGTGTCTTAGCGAATTCATTCCAATACAGATTTTTCAGATATCAGACTAATTCTGTTTATTTAACAGATTAAACTTCGTCATAGGATACAACAGATTAATCAAATTTCCATGCTTTACTAAATCTTAGGTCGAGCCTACGGATTTCCATACCCAGATTACCATTATCTAGTTTTCAACAGATCAGACAATTCAACAGGTAGCAAATCTAGCAGTTTAAGCGATTCAACAGATTTAGCAGATAATAGATTTAGCAGATTATACAATTCAACAGATTTAGCAGATAACGGATTGGGCAATTTAACGGATTTAGCAGATAGAAGACTTAGCAGATTATATATCTAAAACTCTATTTACATATCTTGCCTAATCATAAGTTTAGCCTAAACTTACATGCCCAAATCAAGGTCATAATTCATAATACAATATATGCCCCAAATCTTAGCCTTAATATTCCCATTTACAGTTCTTGTCAAAACTATATTTAATATTCTAGTTTACCATTTTTCTCCAAGACTAATACACATGTAAATCATTTTCTATTATAGCCAATTCAGATTATGCCAACATATTTGTTATGCCAAATTAACTTAATTAAGCTACGCCCAATCCCCGTATAACATGTTTCCACAAGTTCTCTAAATACTCTTGAAATGGCCCTAGCAAAAGTAATAGGGGATAAGCACAAGAAAGAATAGGCATGCAATAATGAAACAAATACAATGATAATGGCCCCACTAGGCTCGATGTACATAACAGTGGATGGGAAAAAACTAGCAAAGTTACATACTAAATATGAGATCTAACATCATTAAGGGAATATGCATAAGAAACTAACTACAATAGTTATAGGCAACTAACCACAATAGTCATGGGCGACTAATCACAATAGTTTCTTATTCAATGTCATAGGCAATAGTCTCATAGTCATGAATCATAGTCATAGGAAATAGCCTCATAGGCGTGAATCATAGTCCTAGGCAATAGTCTCATAGGCATGAATCATAGTCATAGGCAATAGTCTCATAGGCATGAATCACAGTCATAGGAAATAGTCTCATAGGCAAAAGTTTCATGTCCAATTATGCATTATTCATTATTTGTCCCAAAATTTAGCGTTCATACGTTAATCTCTTATGAGATTCGGCACAGGCTCGTAGTAGCCTGGCTATAGAACAGAAAGAAGAAAGAGGTATAGAATAGTCACAGAAAAACAGATCTGATAGACAAGAATATACATAACCTCAGATTCAGATTTATAACCACATCAAGATCATAATTAAAGTTCATATCTAAAAATAACTGTACTCACAATCAAAAAGAAAAGTATTGATTTCTGGTTTCTGAGTTCTGACACTGAATAGCATTCCTTTGGCGTAGTCTATCGATTAGATTAGAAAATAGTTGTTCTCTTTTTAACATTATTCAGATTGGAAGAAGATCCTAGTTTTGATTCCAGCAGAGTAACGATGCCATTTTTATTTTTAATTAGAACAGAGGCAGAGTACAGACAGAATGAAATTGTGTAGAGAAAATGAGGCTAGAGCGCTGTTTATATAGGTTTAGGATGACGAATCTAGACTGAAAACGAGACCAGAAACATCCGAATGAACTCAGGCTGAAAACCAGGTTTTGGCACCAGGTCGACCGTAGGGTCGACTATAGTGTCGACCTGGTCCCTGGGAGGTCGACCATAATGTCAACCCCCAGGTCGATCTGGTCCTGGGAGGGAAATTTCCCGCCCAGTCTGCCCTGGGGTCTGAATTCGAATTACGAATTCGAATTTCGAGCAGTTTTTGATTCTGAAAATTCCTGAAACTTCGGAGGGTCATAACTTGGTCATACGGACTCCGTTTTTCGAAAACTCGGACTCATTTTCAAGCATAATTTCGAGATGAACGCAATGGAGCAACCCGTTTCACTTGATTCTTATTTTAAAAATTAATTATTCTCTGATTTGTTACTTATACATTCACAGAAAATACGGGGTGTTACATTCTCCCCTCCTTAAAGGATTTCTTCGCCGAAATCTTCATGTTAAGAAGAATGTGTCCTACCATCCAGTCATCCATCTACTCAACCATCATCCACAAGCATCCATTGTCCTTAGAAAACTTCTAATGTTGTATGAACATATGCAAAAGTGTGTGTATATGTTCCTTATCTAATGCAAAGATCAGGCGGTCCACTGATTTAGTTGACCTCCTTAATGCGAATTATGTCGGTACCATGAGTCCAACATGTATGCAATTTTCCTATTTGATCCATATCATTCTTGTATGAGTGACAACCATTCATTCATATGCAACATCCACGTGATGAGTTAATCATTTTGCATCCATAGAAATTGAAAATGCTCATACATCCATATGCAGTATGAGTGTGTATTCGAGCCGATCTAGTGCCTAGTGTGTGTATATGCACCCTCGAGCAACCACTAGCAAACAATTGCATCCACTTGCAACCATCAAACATAACATGTCTCAAACACATGTTTACATCCATAGGATTCCTATCTATAGGTCGAAGACTCGATCGATAGGATATAGTCAATTGATGGGGGCAAGTGCAGATAAACAAAACTTGGTTTCCATTAGACATTGGTTGAGAGACTAATTCCCCTAAGTATCAACCCCGAAGACCGAAATCAACTTCGGATTGACACCCAGAGGATTACCCTCTTTAGACAATGTCAAAACTGGAAATCTTAACCTTATCAGAAATATTCAGATATTTACAGACTACTAGTACAGATCAGATTATTGAATGATTCTTAGAAAACTAAGCATGGGAAAATCCCACCATATACCTCAACCCCAGAATGTATGCATTACATTCGACTTGACGCCTAACACAGATACCCTCAAACCCCAACCTACCACCAACAGATGAGTCGTAACCCCTATGGGGTTTGAGACTATAACCAGATCAGAAACAAGACTAGTATTAAAGTGTAGAGACTCGACTATAGAATCAGAATGCCATAATCAGAAAGAGTTCTAACTCAATAATCAGATAAGGAAACTAAACTCTCTACGGAAATTTTCCTACTTCTATCCTATCCACCAACTATGAGAGCATTCGCCTACCTTCCCGAAGTAGGTCATGTCCTCTGTCCTTGCCCCCGTTTCTTCGGGCAGTCCCTAGTGAAGTGTCCCATCTCACCACAGTTGAAGTGAGTGTCCTTCCTCTTTCGGAAATCCTTGTCCAGATGAGTCAAGCTTCAATAAGTAAAGCACTTTTCTCCTCCTTTATCTTCAGACTTTTCTTCCTTCTTTTGTGTTTCCTTTCTTCCTCCTTTGTGAACCAAGTCCATATCCATGAGTTTCTCATCCTTGGGTTGTGCTCCTTAGCCAATCTCCCCCATTCTCATCTTTACTATCTGTGTGTAATACGTTGACAAGTCCCTCGAAAGCTGCCTCCATCGCACAGAAAATCCTACAAAGCTCGAAAGAAAATTAGACGTAGGTTAGACTACTGCGGCTACAGATGGAAGTCGGGTGCTTATTTGCCCTTTGATTGGTGTCGTAGTCTTATCAAGCCTACATAACCATGCCGCGATGAGGTTACCTCCCAGAAAGCCGTAAGATCCGGAGAAAGAAGGAAACAAAGGATCAAAAGATAGATATATGGCTTTTGGGGATTATGTCTTTCAAAAATAAGCTTTACTTTTGAAAATACTTCCTTTTAAAACCTTTTTGAAAATAGTTTTCAAAAACTTTACCCAATCTGGTAACCTTCAGCTCTGATACCAAGTGTAACACCCCACCTCCATTAAGGTCACTCACAAAGGGAATGCCTTAACTTTGATGGTGCATTTTAGTAGACAAAACAGAATATTACGAGAACAAATACGTAAAGCAGTACTTGAAAATTTTATAACTTTATTTCAGCGGAAAACAGAAATCAGTTTGGTTACATCTTTCAAAATCACTTTACCAAAACTCAAGTACATATATATATCAGCCTTGTTCAAAAGCCTCAGAGTACAAATCTTTAAAATCATAATCCCCACAGAAGATGCCATAAGAAGTCAAGCCACACTTTAAGCACTTCAAGTACTTCAAGCAGAAGAAATCCGGATCAAGCTAAAGTATTCCCTCCTTGGAAACCTGGGGGTGAAACGGAAAGAAAAGGGGCGAAAAACAAACGAGGTCAAACATAAAGTCTGGCGAGTCCAGTGATTTCCAGCATATGAATAGATAATAATAATCATGGCATGCAAATAAAACTGGATGCGAGGTAACAGTAACAGGAGTCGCAAATATACTTAGTTTAAATAGAAAAAAACAGAATGATGTAAGCTACTACTTTTCACCTCTCTGCGCTAATACTAGTATAACAGGATTAGGTGTCACCCCAATGTCTAAACTGAAACAGAAACGGGAACAGAATAATTTCCGTAGAAGAGAATGCTAGTAATCGGCCTTTACCACCCCAACAGAAACAGACAGAAACAGAATGCTAATAATGGGCCTTTACCACCCGAACAGAAGGTACATAAACAAAAACAGATTAATCCCTACGGAAACAGAATGTAGAATTAGGTGTACACTAGTAAATGGGTCTTTACCACCCGAACAGACAGTACCACGCAGAAACAGACAGGTGTTACCACCCAACAGAAACAGACGTTACCAACAGAAACAGACAGAAATAAGTGTACCCTAAAACCCTACCCCAAGCGATCGGCTCCCTAATACATAAATACCCTGCGTCGACCCCACAGTAGGGTGTATCACTCCCTAAAGTGACAACCAATTGGCACAGACCTATTTACAGATGTCACGACGTCTTACATCCTTAGAGGCAGACCGGGATCCATGCACGCACATGACCCAGTTGGAACGCACCATCAACACCCCTCGCCATTATCAGAATGAACCGCTTATAATTAGTTCAGTAAGCGTGCCAGGACCCTACCTACTATAGGGTCATAGTTTTGATACCAGAAAGCGTTACTGACTAATATGGGTCCCAAGCAATAGATGACACAAGTATTTTCCCTCCTAACCTTGTGTTCCCAGACTAACAGATTTCAGATTAACTTGTTTACAAGTTTTCAGACATACTGAGTTACAAGTCAATTAGCTCACAGATCAGAAAATCAAGTTAATGGGTTTTTAGACTAACGGATCAAATGTACAGTTCTTAACAGACTTACAGATTGTCTAACTTTGTATTGGGCCTACAGATTCACGAAACAGGTTTTATTAAATTCATCAGTCCGGTTGGTTTAACCCTATTTACCCAAAACATTTTAGACATCATATTTGTATTAATTAAATATTAATGTACAGACCTCTCACATTAGGTCGGTAGCTTGTGGCCGCTGGATATGTCGGGCGGTTCTGGGCAGACTTCTGCCACAAGCCAGACCTAACCTCGTGTCTAAGCATATTTTAGTTATGCCTGCGACCTCTCACATTAGACTGACAGTTTGCGGTCGCTGGTTAAGCCGGCTGGTTCCAGGCAGGCTTCTACCGCAAACTGAGCCTGACCTCGTGTCATAGACAATTCATTCCAATACATATTTTTTAGATATCAGACTAATTCTGTTTATTTAACAGATTAAACTTCTTCATAGGATACAACAGATTAATCAAATTTCCATGTTTTACTGAATCTTAGGTCGAGCCTACGGATTTCCATACCCAGATTACCATTATATAGTTTCCAACTGATCAGACAATTCAACAGGTAGCAGATCTCGCAGTTTAAGCGATTCAATAGATTTACCAGATTATACAATTCAACAGATTTAGCAGATAACGGATTAGGCAATATAACAGATTTAGCAGATAACAGATTTAGCATATTATATATATCTAAAACTCTATTTACATATCTTGCCTAATCATAAGTTTAGCCTAAACTTACATGCCCAAATCAAGGTCATAATTCATAATACAGTATATGCCCCAAATCTTAGCCTTAATATTCCCATTTACAGTTCATGTCAAAACTAGATTTAATATTCTAGTTTACCATTTTTGTCCAAGACTAATACACATGTAAATCTTTCTCTATTATAGCCAATTCAGATTATGCCAACATATTTGCTATGCAAAATTAACTTAATTAAGCTACGCCCAATCCCCGTATAACATGTTTCCACAAGTTCCCTAAATACTCATGAAATGGCCCTAGCAAAAGGAATAGGGGATAAGCACAAGAAAGAATAGGCATGCAATAATGAAACAAATACAATGATAATGGCCCCACTAGGCTCGATGTACATAACAGTGAATGGGAATAAACTAGCAAAGTTACATACTAAATATGAGATCTAACATCATTAAGGGAATATGCATAAGAAACTAACTACAATAGTTATAGGCAACTAACCACAATAGTCATGGGCGACTAATCACAATAGTTTCTTATTCAATGTCATAGGCAATAGTCTCATAGTCATGAATCGTAGTCATAGGCAATAGCCTCACAGGCGTGAATCATAGTCATAGGCAATAGTCTCATTGGCAATAGTTTCATAGGCATGAATCATAGTCATAGGCAATAGTCTCATAGGCATGAATCATAGTCATAGGAAATTGTCTCATAGGCAACAATTTAATGTCCAATTATGCATTATTCATTATTTGTCCCAAAATTTAGTGTTCGTGCATTAATCTCTTATGAGATTTGGCGTATGCTCGTAGTAGCCTGGCTATAGAACAGAAAGAAGAAAGAGGTATAGAATAGTCATAGAAAAACAGATCTGACAGATAAGAATATACATAACCTCAGATTCAGATTTATAACCACGTCAAGATCATAATTAAAGTTCATATTTGAAAATAACTATACTCACAATCAAAAAGAAAAGTCTTGATTTCTGGTTTCTGAGTTCTGACATTGAATAGCGTTCCTTTGGTGTAGACTATCGATTAGATTAGAAAATGGCTGTTCCCTTTTTTTACTTTATTCAGATTGGAAGAAGATCCTAGTTTTGATTCCAGCAGAGTAACAACGCCATTTTTATTTTTAATTAGAACAGAGGAAAAGTACAGACAGAATGAAATTGTGTAGAGAAAATGGGGCTGGGGGGCTGTTTATATAGGTTTAGGAGGACGAATCTAGACTGAAAATGAGACCAAAAACATCCGAATGAACTTAGGCTTAAAACCAGGTTTTGGCACCAGGTCGACCATTGGGTTGACCATAGTGTCGACCTGGTCCCTGGGAGGTCAACCATAGTGTCGACCCCCAGGTCGACCTAGTCTTGGGCAGGAAATTTCCCGCCCAATCTGCCCTGGGGTCTGAATACGAATTTCGAATCCTAATTTCGAGCTGTTTTTTATTCTGAAAATTCCTGCGGAGGGTCATAACTTGGTCATACGGACTCCGTTTTTTGAAAACTCGGACTCGTTTTCAAGCAGAATTTCGAGACGAACACAATGGCGTAATCGTTTCCCTTGATTATTATTTTAAAAATTAATTATTCTCTGATTTTTTTACTTATACGTTCATAGAAAATACTGGGTGTTACAGCTTATTTATTAGCCAGTTTTGGCATGAACTCTTTCGTTTACATGGTACTTCCATCTAAATAGTGCCTACCATTCACAAACCGACAGTCAACCTGAAGTAGTTAATCATTGCCTCGAAACGTATCTCCGTGCAATGACAAGAAACTATCCTAAGCAATGGAAAAAACACTTATCATGGGAGTAATGGTGGTATAACACTTGTAAGAATTCCTCTATTGGAATGTCACATTTCCAAGCAGTATGTAGTTGCCCACCACCAATCATTTCGACTAAATAATTGGACCTCCACCCTCGAAGAACTAAATAAATTGGTCATGATACATGATCAAATCCTACATACAATCAAAATGAACTTTCAATGAGCCTAAGTCTACATGCAAAACCATGATGATCGACGTAAGAAAGATGAAAAATATCGCTTGATTCATGGGTCTATATTAAACTTCAACCATATTGACAATACTCCCTTCGCTCTCCGTAACACAAACTATCCAAACGTAACTTTTAGCCTTTTTTTATAAATGTTTTTTTTTCTAAAAGAACTTCATGCTCTAATAAAAAAAAATCTTCCTTTCTCTGCAGCCATGGCTGCCACTAAGAAAATCCAAAGTCCTCTTGTTAACGAAAACCCTGATCAGAGAAAGGGTTCTTCTCCTCATCCCCCACCTCCCTCCTCTCCTATTGCCAGCCTCAATGCTGGCATTTAACAAAAATCTTCCATCTTCATTGTCGATGAAAAGTGTTTTACAGTTGTTCAGAATCGAAGGAAAGCAATGAAATTTAACGCTGCTGCAAATATTCAAAAGTGGAAAGGGAAACTCAATGACTATCCCTCTAAGCCAAATCTGAAATTGTTTCCTACATCTAATGGCAACATGTATTAGTCTAAATTGCTAAGGAAAGATGATCAAGATTCAAGGCATTCGACAAAGATCTCAATGCCAATTGCCTCAAAACCGTCATCTTGGGCCGATATGATAAGGAAAGGGGGTCAATCTTCAGATTTTGATCTAAAATGTATTCCTTTGACAGAGACCATCAGAGATGAATGAATTGTTGTAATGAGCGAAGAGATTAGCAACAGAACAGAAGGAAAATGGGGCTTTCGATTGTTGCCTATATGTTTGGCAAATGACTACTATATCATCACTTTAGGGCTTTCATATCTTGGACATGGAATCCTATGGGTTCTTTTGAAATTTTTATGAGAGAAAACAGGTTTTTCATTATTAGATTTACCAATTTAGAGGATAGTGAGAAATTACTCAATGGAGGTCCATATTTCATAAATGGAAAGTTAATTATCCTTAACAAATGGTCCAAGAAATTAGTTCTTGATAGGGATTTGTTAAGTACTTTGCCTATTTGGACTGGCTCCCTAAACTTAACTTATGACTTTGGGACAAAGAGGCATTCAGTGCCATAGCAAGTATAGTTGGTGTTCCTCTGAAGGTTGACGAGCAAACAGCAAAAGAAACAAGATTGAGTTATGCATGTATTTTAGTTGAGATCAAGGCTGAAGATGAACTACCCAATGAAGCATCTATCTATATGCATGGAAAGGAGATTATAACCCAAAAAATTACTTATGAATTTATCCTACATTGTTGCAAGTTATGTAAATGCTTTGGTCACTCCTTAAATGATTGTGCTAACAATAAAGATAGGAGTGATAACCCAAAGAAAGGTACAACTATTGATTTCGATCTGATTTAAAATTTCTTGGGGATCAACTTAGAAATAACTCCACAAAAATCCCCAATGCATGATCATATTTCTTCACTTATTAATGAAGATAATATGAATATAAACACTTCAGATTTAACTATATCTGATCTAGGCAATACATATTCGGGTTCTCAATCTCAACAAAATAAAGGGTTTGTTGATCATTCGATGAACTTGCAAACTGAAGATGCCCAAAACAAAACTAATGTGATTTATTCAGAATTATCAGTTAGAAGGAGCTTCTCAATACTTTAAGCATTATAAAAAATAAATCAGAAGTGGGAATTACTGAAAAGGTCATTGAACCCCTCACCCATATGAAGGATTCAAGTTATATTACAAATTCTGTCAATTTAATGCTTTAAAGGAAGGATTAACAGCGTGTGCCAATCTACTTGCTGCAGATCCCAT